>OX104070.1:26887994-26997600 GCA_944474145.2 Dicrocoelium dendriticum
TACTCTGCCGGGGAAATAGAAGCCCTTCCCTGTGTTTGGGCCTGTGAGAAGTGGAATTTATTCTTGTTCGGAAGACCCTTTACTCTTCGTACAGACCACGCAGCGCTAACTGGTTTACTTACTCAGAGAACAAATGGCATTAGGCCACTTCGGATACATCGCTGGTATGCACGATTCTTAACATACGATTTTCAAAGTACTTTCCGTCCCGGACTCGAAAACCAGGTAGCGGATGGGCTCTCTCGACTGCCACGCAGAAAAACTGAAAAAAAATGAGGATGATAATGAGAGGTTACTGGTATCTTCGCTGAGTAAGGAACCAATCCCAACACTGACTAGGGAAGAACTCCATAAGGCAACTCAGGAAGATGAGATACTCTGCCGCGTTCAGGGGTTTCTGCTGAACGGTTGGCCACAAAATAACGAGATCACAGGCGAGGTTCGTCCGTACTGCGTGTTGCGTCAAGAACTTTCATTTATAGATGGATGCTTAAGGCGTGGCGAAAAGTTGGTGGCTCCTCGGAGCTTGCTACAAAAGATCATGCTATGTGCTCACGAAAGCCACACTGGTGTCGTTCGTACGAAACGCGAGATTGACGCGTGTTTCTGGTGGCCCAAAATGTCACACGAAATAGAAAAGCTTGTTCATGACTGCTCTTCATGTCAAAGGGCAGACAAGAGTTCAAGGCCAGTTTCATCCCCCAATACAAACCAATTAACTATCCTATGCGACCGTGGGCCAAGATAGCTGTTGACATCATGGGTCCATTTAGCTCAGCACCTCAGCGTCAAAGGTACTGTTTGATGGCGACCTGCTTCTACAGTAAGTGGCCGGAAGTCCATTTGTGTGGAGAGGTGACTACCACCAGCATTATTTGCTGGCTGAAATATATGTTCTCCCGCTTCGGATTACCAGAGGAGATAGTGACGGACAACGGGCCACAGTTTACAAGCCACGAGTTTTATTCGTCCCTTCAACTTCACGCTATCCGGCACCCACGTACAACGCCGTGTAATCCAGCGGCAGACGGCATGGTAGAGCGGTTCAATCGATTCTTGTAAGAGAGTATCCAAACTATTCGCTTATCTGGTACAGGTTGGGAGGATGCAATTATACAAGCACTATTTTCTTACCCAACCGCACACCCCCAAGCCACAGACAAAGCGCCAGCTGAACTCATGCTTGAGCGTGTCCTTCGGACAACGTTGAGTGCCACACTTCCTATTCCTGCAACCAATAATTTCGACGAGTTAGGTCGTCGCCATCGATTTCAGACCACTTACCAGAAGCACACTACTACGCTCCAGCCCGGAACATTCGTGCGCGTGAAGGTCACCGCTGCGTCAAAAGGACAACCCACGTTATCAGATCCGATAAGAATAACGCGTGCATGTGGGCCAGGCACTTACCGGCTGGAGGATGGCCGCACGGTCAACACCCGGCGATTATTCACAAGTATCAGACGAATGAGGCAAATGCCACCAAGCTTCACTGACGAAGCCACGCACAGCCCGCAGCTTCACAGGACAAGCCGAGATAAAAGACGACCGCATCGAGGTGGTTTTGACGCATTATACGGTTAGGCGGAGAGGTGATATTGTGTATTCTTTCAGCATGCTTGACGGATAGTCTAGACAGACATGTGCACACAACCCCAGACACACACACAGCGTCTAATTCTCTGCTTTTTTATTGGTTCGTCCTTTTCCTTGCGATACCTTAATGTACTCACCCAGTTAGACATTGATCAGACTACAGCAGTTGTTTACAAGAGTGACCATTCAATTGCTCGTGCATTTTGAGCTTTCGTTTACAACAAGCACTTTTCACGATTGCAGCGCAAACGCCACTTTAATGACCAGCGATGCATCAGGTCATGCTTCGCTTGAAGTTGGTCAGCGGCTTCGGGTGTTTTTATCGCTAACCTTATTTTCAGGTTCGTCAACATAAAGCAAACACGCAATTGGGAGTTTTAACGGTAGGTCATTATAGTAGGGGTTAAACAACGCGGGACCAAGGAAAGAGCCAGGTGGGACCACATCGATTCTGGGAACGGAAGCGAAGTAGATCTTATTCACCTTCATTCGCATATCCCAGCTGTCCATAAAACCAGTGCTTCAGTGAGCCTGTCTCCACAAACGCCAACTCTCCGGAGTATAAGATGAAGCCGTTCTTGGGGGACTGTATCAATTGCCTTATTGTGGTCAACGAACAAAATTACAGCGACTCCCTGCATTTACTGGTGTAGTCAATCTTTTCCTAGCAACGCGCTGGTTGGATACACATGGACTTAGCCGCTGGAGTTCATGATTCGCGAAAGCAATGTCATTTCAGTCGTCAACGTGAAAATGTAAGGCTCTTTTAAGGATTCTTTCCATGCCTTTAAAACCTATGGATGTAATGCAAATGGATCGACAGATCCCGGGTCCTGACCATCTCCGACCTTATTTATAGGTTTGCCGGTGCCCACCTTCTGGACAAACTGAAGGTGTCCTGAATCCCGAGGTCCTGAAGAACTTGGCAAGCAGGTACAGCAATGCGCTCAGCCATTGTTTTACGGATCAATATATGTAGCCCATCAGGACCTAGCTCGGACTGAGAATGTAACGCGAGGAGGATCTTACCAACTGAATCGGGGATGATTTCCAGGTGCTCTAATGTAAAATGTGGTCCATACATGGGTTAACTGGTAAATAACGGTTCAGCCGAAAAAGGCTGAAGTGTACTGTAGCGCTAGGCCTCTGGCTTTTACATCTTTGCCTGAAGTATGTTGTCGCCTCTAATACAGCATGAAGCAGGCGTTCCATTACCAACTATCTTACTCCTCCTTAGCTATTAAAAATATGGCTTAGGAGCGCTTGAACATTCTTCAGATAAGCGACGCCTGATTTGGTGTGACTCTATAAATTTGAGAAAACTAACTTTTTAGTTATTTATGTATTTACTGTTACCGCTTCTTACTTTTCCTTAAGTTGCAGTAATTCCTCAGCGCCCTGAGATAAAGGTAGTTCAAAGGTGATGCTTTAATTGTGTACGTCATACAGTTTGCCTCGTCGGCTCGATAGAAAGTTTAACCCACTATCAATAGAACGTAGGCCCTTGTTGAGATGTTTTCTTTTGCCAAGTGCAACGAACAAAGTTATGACCGACGTGAAGTTGAAATTTACAACGTGGTCCAAGCACCATCAACAACTGAATGCTGTGGATACTACAGTCCTTAATGCAGCTTTTATACGGTGTTGCTTATCAAGCCATAACTTTCGCTGACATACTCACAATGGTGAATGGAGCAACGCCGCATCCAAAAAGGAAACCACGCAGAGAACAATTTTCCCAGTTGGATAACCGAACAACCTCCTCGTGGTGCCAGCTAGTGGTTCGGGTTTACACAGCTCCAGCAAGTAGTTCGGTGATAGGGTTCCAGTACGTTTGGGTTTACTTCAGGCAAGCTTGCTCCCTATAAAAGCCACGAATGTATGCGTAACAGCACAGTTACGCGGTGGTCCTGACTCACCAAAAGGTAAAGGCACCGCCCGTGGATATCCTTGTTATCCTTCTTAACCCACGGAAACTAACCTTTTGCTCGGACATTGCTGACGATCGCAAACATTCAGGATTGGAGCAGCACAATTACAACACAAGCTATACTGCTACAAACACACACACACGCAGCCTGCGCCATGGTCGCCCATTCCTCTTTGCCGACGATATAAAGGTCGTATATGTCTTCCCACCAAGCGCTAAAGTATCCGCACTACAAGAGATCCGTGAAGACCTGAAGACCTTAGAGTCGTGGTGTCAAAATTGGCAAATGACATTCTCTGCTGATAAATCTAGTATTCTAACCCACAAATGCTCCATATCGGATGGTGCGTTTATGTTGAATGGTACGCCCATCCAACTAAAAACGTTAGCTACTGACCTAGGTATTCGCTATTCTATGACCCTCAACTTTTCAGAGAATGTGCAGTATCAGGTAGCAAAAGCACGCAGAATGGTCTTCCACATAGGCCGCCACATTAACTCGGCTGAAGCACGGTTGGAGCTTTACCGCAGTCATGTTCGTCCGTAGCTGGAATATTGCCCCTTTATCTTCAGTAATTTGCGGAAATCAGACCGCATATTGCTCGAAAAGGCTCAGCGGCGGTTTACCAAAATAGTAGCCCCACAAGGCCCAGCGCTTACTTACCTACAGAGGTGTAACCATCTCAAACTTCAGCCTCTATGGCTGCGGCGCATTATCTTAAACCTGTGCTTCTTACATAAGCTAATATACCAAGCGGTGCACAGTGATATCCCCTGCCTGACACTGAGAAGAGGATCAGAATTCAACCTCCGAAACAAGCACTGCACAGTTGCCCCGCTGCCAGCGAGGAAGAAACTACGTTCACGTTTCTTCCTTGTCACTTATGTAAATATCTGGAACAAATTACCTTCACAGCTGCGGGAGATTCACAATCCACAGACTTTCAAGCAGGAGGTACGAAAGTTTATGTGCCTGGATAACATAAAACGCCTTTTCAACATCTGTGATTCAGATGACAACCTTTTTGAAACCGGCCCCGATGGGGCATAGATCACATTTTGGTCAGCTCTAGCGCAACTTTGTATTGCGCTCAACTAGGCCCCATGACAGGAGCATCTTGGGCTCACAGGTCCTCCCCATACTTTGCGGTCCCTGTCACCACGTGAGAGATCTTGGCCCGATCAGTTGCACTCATCTTACAGATGTTAGGACTGCTACTCCGACCACAAAAGGTATTCAGCCTACCCCAGTAGTAGCTGAGCGCTTTACTGGCTCCCACCGCCAATTAGTTAAACGGGGTCTTGAAATAGTAGGCGCTACCGCAAAGGCAACCTGGAAACGCTAATCTGTAGCTCAAACCCTTTGAAAGCTCCTTCTCGACGCCCAGTTCTTACTGCTCAACAGATCAGCACGTAAAGCAGCCTAGTACTATTGAATGGGAGCATCGTAAGCCTGTAAGCACTGACCAGGTAGGATATTGCATGGCAATGGGGATGCAATCCGAACGGACAAACTTTACTTCACTTCTCCCTTCTCTTCTACAATTTGGTTCCTTCGTCTCCATCTTTACCCCTTAGTATTTTTCAAATACCTAGACCACTAGGTCTCTTGCGAATACTTATACTTGTGACCCATGAGTCACGTCTACTAAAAACATTTTCACAACATTAAGCCTCATGTGAAATGCCAGGTTCTAGCGTTGTTGCCCTAATTGAAGCTTTTTCATTAAGTCTGAGCACTAGTTACTATAGTCAGCAGTTTCCAAACATTATCAGTAGGTAAGCCACAAAATAAAAAATATGTCTTTCTTATTGTTGACAATGAGCGCACTTTAAAAGTTCTATACCCAATAATCACACATTTTGCTCTCCACTTATACTCTCTTGGCCCCATATACTTAGCTTTATCTGGTATACATGTGCCTTTCGCTATTGTCAACACTAGTAGACAGGCATAAAGAAAACCAGATCCTCTTCTTTAACTGCTTTTGCTCGTAAAACACTCGCATTTCCAGATTTCCTTTCACTGGCACGAAAGCTAACCAATGACAGAGAGGCCCCTGTCACACTGGCTGGCTGGAGCACCAGAAACTTTCCATCACCACTTTTCTTATCTTGGCCGTCCGTGCGTCATTTCTCTTTTAGCTGGCTCCAAAGCCTACCATGCGTTATGCGTAATGGCGGGTGAACGACCAGCTCCCACTGGTTTTTGTTACTATTGTACTCCTGATTTACCTTATCGCTCTTTGCTTAGGGTGCTAGAACAGCTCTTGCCAAGAAAATCACAAAAGAAATAGTCGGTGTGACATTAGAGTACCAGTTAACATTGCCAACTGGATGAACACCGCCGGCACTATCTTCGGAACTTAAAAATGGAGAGAAATAAAGCGAAATTCATCAAAGAGCTGCACAATAGTGTGCATCTACACATGAGGCACAACAATACCTCAAGTATGAGCAAGCTCAACCACCAGAAGTAGAGTTGTTAATGCCCAACCAATGTAGACCAAAGCGAATTTCACGCCCAAATGCAATTAGCTAAATTTTACTAAAATTTCCCATCCTTATTTCTTTATTATTAGTGGCAGGCTCCTATAGCTCACTGACGTTAGAGACAGAGCCTCATGAATATAGAAAATCGGCTCTAAGGGATAAATCTTGTGATGTTTAGCTAAGTAATGTGTGTCTTTTGTAGGCCGAAATCTGTCAACGGATCTGAAAGATCCCCTGGGTTACTCAGGTAGACCTGGCTCATGCGGGTTTGTTGTAAGCTTTAGAAAAGCTTAGAGACTTAAAAAATGCTAAACTCTATTTTACTGGTTGTTTATGTGGCTCAGTATCCACTGAAAACGGTATGCTGTGGCCCTCTAGCCGTGAGTTAATTACAAGCTCCCCTGAATTCCCATGTAGATATAATATTCCTTGCTGGATTTCTAGCGTTTTCGCGCAAGATCATCCCTTATCTGCATATATTTGTCATGTACGCCTGCAAAGTTTACTTTTCGGCCACCTGCGCAGTCCGTAGTTGTTGCAGCGTATTACGGGCTAATTAAAGCATTACTGGATAGCTATGCCTATCTAGAACATACGCCGCTTCCCTACTTTTTATATTTTCTTTTCTTTTTTCTGCTATCTGCTTGCAAAGCAGAGAGCCATTTTTAGCGAAAAATAAAAATGGCCTTATTCGTAGACCAACATTTAATTGCGAATAACTCGCAAACTATTGCACGTATTGTGTTGCTTTTACGTTCAGCGTATTCAGGCGCTAAAGCTGGTCCAGACTAGTGTAATTTTGTGCCACTTTAAGCGGTATTCTAACTGTAGAAAGGCTTTTTCTTTTATCTGAGAATAACTCAGGTTGAAATTTTGCGCCGGAGAGCAATATCAGCGTATAAAAAGTAGGGCTGTATTTTTTGTTAAGTGGTATTTTTCGACTGAAACACGCAGCTTTATTTTCTCTCTTAACGAATTGTTTCTATTTTTGTCCGCATTTATCGGAATTGTTTTCAACTTTTCGTATGCCTTATAATCCCTTCACTCGTTTCTTCCATGTGCGCACAATTGGGGCAACTGAGTGGCCAATTAATGTGCAATCAAGTTAAAGTGCACTTCGGCGAATTGGATTCTGTTCCAAGGAGAAAAGGCACAACTACACCTCCGCGAAGTTTTCACAAAAGAACAAGGAGTTCAATATCACCAGCAGGAACCAGAAACATGTCAAGGTGGGCGCCTGCGACCCAGTAGCTGTATATCAAACAATGCCACTGCATTTGTAACTGCTGACGATGAACATATACTTACATTTTACCTACTTCCGTGCAACAGCATCGGATTTATGTAAGCATTGATCTGAACCCTTTAGGGTGCAGCCTCTAGCAGGTCTAGAAATATACCTATTTATTTATTTATTTATTTAAGTACACACTTACCTGCCGCTACATAAACTTACACAGTTATGGCAAACATATTGGATTTTTGCACGTGCTTGATCACGCACTGTTATGTCAAAATGATGTTGCCCGTAAAGGCTTGCCGCGCTTTGCCGAAAATAAAAGCTTCCTTTGGTTATTTATCTATTCAAGTCAGAAAATGCTGCCTGTGCCGGTGTGAGGTAAATGTCGAGTGTTTTTGGCTCCTGACCCGGATGTATTCTGGTTGGCACTGTAATATTCTGTAGCAGTTGGCATCCTAGCGCGGACAAAATAGTGTGGGACAAAATAGTTCGGGGAGTGATCACAATGGAGTAAATCCCAGTCGATACCAGCAGTGTTGAAGTCACCCAATAGCATGTAAGCCGCGCCCCTCCCGTGCTTACTTATGGAGTGAAGCAGGCTAGCTCCGGAACACAATGGGGCACTGTAAACCGCTCCAACCACAAGGGCGTTACATCCCTCAAGTATCCGACCCCGTAGAATTTCGGGTTTACCTTCATTAACTAAATAAATAAGTAAATAAATATTTTATTCTCGACAAAGCGAGACACGCCTTTCGGGCATGATCAGCATATTGCATTATTGTACATGATAGCAGAATAAGCAGCACCAACAGTGGGAGTAGTATAGTTGGAGACAGTAGTGTGGGCCAATAGAGCCCAAAGATTGTATGTAGTCTATGTACACAGAATGCAAGAGGTAAAGATAGTATTCAGATCACTTATATAGTATGCTGATGAGGAACTAGTCCGAGGAGATCCTGTAAGCAGTGTAGGTCAGTGAGTGAAGTATGAGGAAACGGGTGAAAAATAGTTAAGAATAGTGGCATGTCCCCAATCAGATATGTAGGCTTGTTCGTGCGAGAGCCGATATATGCACAGAACTTGTAAATGTGGTGTCGGTCAACTTGCCAGTGTGATAGGGGCGGTGACTTTATTGAGTGGCGAGTCACATCCGCCACGTCACAGGGTTGTTAAACAGACAATTGTGGCTTTTTGTAGGAAATACACTTGCCATACCAAGACCCACCAAGTCCTGGAACACTGCCAGCTGGTGATATAACATTGACAAGATTGTATCTGACCGATTACTGTGGCAGCGCGTACGCGCGGGCCTTACCACGACCGCACTTCGTAGCTTGTGATTGGATGCCCGTCCGTTCGCGAGCAATACCAGGGTTGTTTTGAATGTAATGAGTGTATGTACCGTTGGCGTAAAAAGAAGTTTGTGTTGCGTACCAGTAGAGTCCTGCTTCCTCGTTCGAGGCTTTGGTCGTGCTTGTTTAAGACCCTGCGTGCAGGGGAATAGTGTACGTGTAGACACAACAGTGGCGTCTGGGCTGTGGACCATTACAATGGCAGTTCACCTTCTACCTCCAGAAGCCTTTTGGTGCGATCCTGCTACTAGACCTACAGAGAGTGATTGGATCCAATGGAGAATGTCTTTCACGAATTAATTGGACCTACTCCTAGCAACTACTACTTACGATGAGAAGCAAAAACTGAAACTACTTCGTCACCTGTTGGGCAATGAAGGTCAACGTTATTTCGATGCCTTAGATCTGCATAAATGCGATACACTTACTAAGGCATGGGATGTACTCAATCAGTCAAGGGGTGCACGGCCAAACATTTTCGCTGAACGCTACAAATTCTGCTGTTTGAGGCAAGAAGATGCAGAGCCACTGGAAGAATTTGTCGCTCGTTTAATTCGGTCTGTAAATACCTGTGACTACAATAGCATCCCGAAGAATAAACTTGAGAGCGTTATGCTGACGCAGCAGTTGCTAGCCGGTTTAAAGGATAATCGTATACGCGAAAAGCTACTTTCCGAAGATCCTTCAAAACTTACCTGGGAGAGAGCCATAGAGATCGCAAGACTAATAAATGCCGCCGTCGAACATTCGAGCCTATTCAAGTCGAGTAATATACTAGAAGTCAGTAAGTTTCAGCACAAGGGTTACAGTCAAACTCAGAATTCGACTGTTTCGTGCTATAGATGTGGGAGTTCTTGCCACAAAGCTGACTGTCAAACATGTCCGGCTCGTACAGCTGAGTGTAAAAGCTGTGGTAAACTGGGCCACTTCGCCAGATGCTGCCGCTCGCGTCGAGTCGCGTTAATTGACCAACAAAATGATATTTCCACCTCACCGACTACACCGAATGTTTTTCTATCAGAAGACGATTACAACCAGAAACACGACAAATTGCTTCACTGGAACCCAAGCTCCCTGCTCCTGACATACCTACCGGTACACTCCATGGGCTAAACACTTCTGTACCAGCGACTATGGAGCTAGACCCGGCATCGCCGATAACAATTATCCCGTTCGGCTTTTACGACAATTACCTGCAAGACATTCCATTACATCCTACGTCGTATAAATTCGAATCGTACACAAATTCACGTCTGCAAATTCGGGAATATATAACGACGAAACTCAGTTTACTCACAGTCGCATCTGATGTTGCTGTGTATGTTGCCTCCAAAGATAGTCCAGCCTTGCTGGGGCGAAATGCTATGGTTGCCCTCAACATAACACCATCTATCGAGCGAATGCGCATCATGACACTCAAAATATCAGCACTTAAAAGCTTATATCCCGAATTATTTACTGAGTCGATTTGCCGGATTCCATCTGCTGCTCATCGAATATGCCTTAAAAAGGACGCTAAATCTTTTTCGATTTCGCAGCCCGTCCTATTCCTTCGGCCAAAAGTACGATGGTAGAAAAGGCCATACAAGAGATGATTTCTAATGATTTGTTAGAGACAGTTAACTGTTCCGAATGGGTGCATCCCATGGTCACGGTGTTAAATAAGGACGGTACTGTGCGCATACGCAACGACTTGAAAGCGTTGAACAGTCAGATCGTCGTCGAAAAATTCGTTCTTCCCACAGTTGACGAGTAGTTGGTCAAGATGACCGGCGCGCGATTTTTCTCAAAATTAGACCTGACGAAGGCCTTTTTCCACATGCCACTGACACCAGAATCCCGACCACTTACGGTTTTTCTGGCATTGAGTGGTCTATTCCAGTACAAAGTCTTGCCGATGGGACTTAGCTCCGCTCCAGCAGCTTGGCAGAAGTTTATGAATCACTCACTAGCAGATCTACCGGGCCAAATCACTTACATGGATGATATATGCGTTTTCGGGAAATCAAGAGATGAGCACGACTCAAAGCTGCGCGCTGTGTTGCAGCTCTTGGAGAGAATAGGTCCGGCTAAACCTGGTGAAGTGTAAATTTTGTGCTACGGATGTCGAGTTTCTTTGGTACGTCTTATCGGCTGGTGGAATTAGGCCATGCGCAGCTAATACTCGAGCTAACACGGAAGCCCCTGTACCGAAGAATACATCCGATGTTAAGCACTTTCTTGGTTTATGCTCGTACAACTTGCGCTATTTGCCCGATTTTGCAACTATAGCGGAGCCATTGAGAATGCTGACAAAAGAAAAAGCTACGTTCGAACGGGGCTCTTCGCAACAGTCGGCCTTTGAAGAAATTAAAAGACGCCTCGTCTCCACCCCAATGCTGGCCATTTCCGACGAAAGCTGCCCAAAATTCGTCTCAACGGATGCGTCAAACATCGGTTTAGGAGCGGTCTTGTCTTCAAATTCAGAACGGTGAGGAAAATGTGATTGCATATGCTTCTAGAAAGTTATCCCCTACTACAGTTTCATATTCCGCAGGTGAAAGGGAGGTCCTTGCATGCGTATGGGCCTGTGAAAAATGGCACCTATTTCTGTTTGGTTGGAGATTTACATTGCGCACGGATCATGCTGCTCCAACTACCCTCCTCAGCCGAGGAACCAATGGTCACAGGCCACTACGGATTAACCGCTGGTATGCACGGTTACTGAACTACAATTTTCGACTCATCTTGCGCCATAGCACCGAGAACCGTATGGAAGATAGCTTATCACGTCTCCCATTGGATGATTTCGACTAGAATGAAGACGACGAAGAAAACGTCACGATTTCTGCTTTACAATCAAGTGAGCTCTCCGCGGTTACTAAACAAGAGCTTCAAAAAGCTAACCGGAGTGATTCAAATGTGCAAGATGTCATTCACTATCTCTCTCGAGGCTGGCCTCGCTTTGCGAATTTGAGTGGTGAACTACGGGCGTTTTATGTTTTACGACATGAGCTAGCGGTCGTTGATGACTGCCTTATGCGAGGATCGCGATTCGTAGCTCCACAGAAACTGACATCAAAAAGTATCCAATGTGCACACGAGGGACATCCGGGTAACGTACGGACGAAGCGCCGACTTCAAGCATAATTTTGGTGGCCAAAAATGACTAAAATGGCAGAGGCGTGTGTCCGGTCTTGCGATGCATGTCAGAAGGCCGACAATAGCTCCAAACCAACCAATGCCCCCATCCAACCTGTTACTTATCCAATGAAACCTTGGTCGAAGGTGGCGATTTACATCATGGGACCGTTTCATTCTGCGCCACAGCACCAGAGGAACGGCTTATTTCCCACGTGCTATTACAGTAAGTGGCACGAAATCCATTTGTGTGGCGATGTGAGCACCTCAACCGTTATAAGGTGGTTGAAACTTCTGTTTGCTAGGTTTGGGTTTCCTGAGGAAATTGTGGCAGACAACGGACAACCATTCCCGAACCATGAGTTTAAACGTTTCTTACAACTTCGTGATGTGCAGCACGTACATACTGTCCCGTACAACCCAGCTGCCAACGGCATGGTTGAGCGCACTAATCGCACGCTAAAGGAAACTATACAGACAGCCCGTTTGTCCGGCAGGCAGTCTAAAGATGCCGTTTTGGAGGCTCTGTTTCTTCACCGAACATCGCACCACAGAGCGACTGATCGCACGCCAAGTGAGCTGATGTTGGACAGGAAGTTGCGTACGAAATTAAACGCAGCTATTTCGGCTGCAGATAACAACGACCCTCACCAACTGGAACGTCGCCGGGGTTATCAGTCATTCTACGAAAAACGGGCCACATCGCTGCGTCCTGGAACTTTGGTCAGGATAAAGGAAAGGCATACACGAAAAGGAGAACCGGCACTGACGAGGCCCATCAGAATTACTCGTGCGCTAGGGCCAGGAACTTATGAGTTAGCAGACGGCCGACGAGTCAACGCCAGACAGCTATATTCAGCAATACAACCGAAGCAGTGTCCTGAGGCGAGGGCCACCGCAGTGAACCAACAGCTGAAGAGGGGGAGTAGTGTGGCAGCAGGTACGCGCGGGCCTTACCACGACCGCACTTCGTAGCTTGTGATTGGATGCCCGTCCGTTCGCGATCAATACCAGGGTTGTTTTACATGTACTGAGTGTATGTACCGTTGGCGTAAAAAGAAGTTTGTGTTGCGTACCAGTAGAGTCCTGCTTCCTCGTTCGAGGCTTTGGTCGTGCTTGTTTAAGACCCTGCGTGCAGGTGACAAGTGTAGGTGTAACCACAGCAATTACCCTCGCGGATATTCGTAGTCACGTAACGCCAATTTGTTTCCTATGGCTGCGTATTCGCCTTCAGAGTCCAGTGCAAGTGGTTGGTGCTGTTGAAGTCGGACGACTCTGGTGACTTGTATTGAATTGATCAGTTTCCTAGTTTCTTTAGTGTGCCAAGGTTATGAAGTGCGGGTTTTTCTTTGTTCTTTATTGAATTCGTGCCCATGGGAGCTTCGCGGGTACGTCTTCAGCGGTGTTGCGTGCAGGCAATGTTATCCTGTAGAACAAGGGTGAGAAGAGAAACGGTCCGAGCAAACTGCAAAAAAATTGAACAGGATTATGTTACTGTATTAATATAAAATTTATGGTAAAGTTTTGCTGGCTTAAAGCAATGGAGTGACCGTATATGTTGTACATCATATCTGTATCCGTAGTTTTGCGTTGTAACATGAGACCTGATATTTGCTGAATGTGAGAGGAAGATGCTGTCCTAGCGTACGCAAAAGTTGTCCTGTTTGGGAACCGTGAGTATCAGGCGTTGATAACCGGTAAATGAGTTGAGGGAATCAGAAGAACATAGTGAGTGGTTTAATAAGCGCGTAAGATATAAGTTGAGCGATCTGTTGACAGTGCTAGAGCTTATCGTTCGAAAATGTAAGGGAGCCAGTGAAGTTATTACGTCGGGTTTGAGGCCATGAAGATCATAACGCAACATGTTCAGCAATCGGATGCTAGACAGCTGGGTGAAGGGGTGAGATGGAGTGTCAAATTTGTGACGAGGATGGGATTTATATACTACAACTGTAGCGACAGTGCGGTTGCAAAGCTAGCCCTAAATGGATCTCGAATAGCGGAAAAAGATAGACTTCTACAGTGCAGCAAACAGGTCAAATATACGACAGGAAAGGGTGATACTGGAAGTCGGGTTAGTTATGTGAAAGAAACTGCTTGCTGACAGGCCTTCAAATTTAATAATAAAAGAGAGAAGGGCCAGAATACTATAGGTTTAGTTAGAAAATGGTTGTAGGGCCAGCGCTGAAGGGGACCTAGAATATCAGTTTTGCGAGCAGTGGCCGCAAAAGATGCTACGTGTGCCACTCTGATGTGGACGTCCACGGTGGAACGTTGAAGTCAAATAGACTGCTGGTTATGACTCACTAATTGGTGAGTTGCTGGCAATCTGATTAGTTAGTGTACAGGAGCGGCACGCTTAATTAGGCTCAGCATAGTCTGATAGGTGTACAGTGTGGAATACAAGAGAGAAAACAGACAGCAATACTTGCGACATCTGTAGAGAGAAAAAGACAGTGGTGCCGGCTGCGGAATTGACCAAGGGTAAGGAAATAATACGGACAGCACCGCCAATTGCCAGGTTTTCATCCCAAGATATGCGATGACGAGAGGAGGTGCAGAAAAAGTATACAGTAGAGGATTGTTAAACATAGAAGTGAATGAGACCCAAAGAAGTTCAAGTGCTCAGCAGCTGGCGCTGGTGGAATAAGAGAGCCACCAGTCCAACAGACGGGATGTGAGAATTAAAATTGCATGGCAGCCGATGAGCTGAGGCTAGTGGTACCTATACCACCATTGAATAGTTGCGATATGAACGAAGAGAGACGCCAGACAAGAGAGGAAGAAGTTAATGTTCGCTGAGATGCATGATAGTGGAGCCGAGAGCCAAACTCAATCAGGGACCGGAAATTTGGATTTCGGTAGGCATTACCAAGCCTAGAGATAATGATTCAGACGAAGAAGAGTAACATAAGGTTGTAACTTATACCAACAAGAACTTGAGTCGATAGCAGCCGGTGCTCAAAATAAGAGAGGTCTAGGTTTAAGACTATAGGCATTTGGAGCCTGAGAGGACTGACTTGTCCAAAATGTTTTGGAATGAGAGGCACAGAAGGGAAGCTAACCAAAATAGACCAGTGATGTTGCGCTGACGCTAGTGATACCTATACCGCCATTGGACTACTGCGATATAGACCAAAAGAGAGGCAAAACAAGAGAGGGGGGCGTAATTGTGTGCTGGGAAGCATGAGAATGGAGCCGAGAGGCAAAACGCAATCAGGGACCTGAAATTGCAATTTCCGTAGAAGGACCCAGCATGCGGCTAATGTATCAGACGGAGGCGAGCACATAAGGCAGTTAATTATAGCAATGAGAACTTTAGTCGATGGCAGCCGATCCTCAAACGAAGAGAGGCCTTGGTTTGATGCCTATGGACATTTGGGGCCTGAGATGCCGGACTAGTCGAAAAGGTTTAAGAATGAGTACCAGAGTAGCAAAGAGAATCAAAGGAGGCCTAGGATGTTGCGCTGACTCTAGTGATACCTATAGTGCCATTGAACCGATGCGATATGGACCAAAAGAGAGGCCAAACAAGAGAGGGGAATGTAATTGTGAGCTGAGATTAATGATGATGGAGCCGAGAGGCAAAAGTCAATCAAAGATTTGAAGTTGCAATTTTGCAGGGGACCAAGCATATATGTAATGTACCAGACGGAGGCCAGTATCACGAGGCTGTTTCTTATGCCATGGAGAACTTTAGTCTATGCTCAAAGGAAGAGAAGCCTTTGTTTGAGACCTGTAGGCATTTAGAGCCTGAGGCCTGTGTGGTCCAGGAGGTTTAAGAGCGCGAGGTGCAGTAGGAAAGCGAATCAAATGTGGCTTAGTATGTTGTGCTGACGCTATGGGAACCTAAAGTACAATTGAACCGATGCGATATGGACCAGAAGAGAGGCCAAACAAGAGTGGGGACGTAATTGTGAGCTGAGAAGCATGAGAGTGGAGCTGAGAGGCAAAACTCAACCAGGGACCTGAAATTTCAATTTCGGTAGAAGGACAAAGCATGCAGATGGTGGATCAGACGGAGGCGAGTACATGAGGCAATTAATTATACCAATGAGAACTTATGCCGATAGCAGCCAATGCTCAAATGAGAAAGGCCTTATTTTGAGACCGATGGACATTAGGAGCCTGAGAGACCGGACACGTCCAGTCGGTCTAAGAATGAGTGTCACAGTAGCAAAGAAAATCAAACGGGTGCTAGTAAGTTGCGCTGGCGTTAGAGGTACCTATACCGTCATTGTACCGATGCGATATGGACCAAAAGAGATGCCATACAAGAGAGGGAGACAATACTTGGGAGCTGAGAAGAATGATAGTGCAGCCGAGAGTCAAAATTAATCAAGGACGTGAGCTTTCGATTTCGGTAGGGGACCAAGCGTACAGTTAATGAATCGGACGGAGACGAGAATCATAAGGCCGTTACTTATACCATTGAGAAACTTAATCGATGGCAGCCCATGCTCAGAGGAAGAGAGGCCTTGGCTTGAAACCTATAAGCGTTTGGAGCCTGAGATGCCGGAGAAGTCCAATAGGTTTAACGATGGGTGCCATAGTAGCGAAAAGAATCAAACGAGTGCTAGTAGGTTGCGCTGACGTTACAGTCACCTATACCGCCATTGAACCAATGCGGTATAAAACAAAAGAGAGGCCAAACAAGAGTGGGGAACGTAATTGTAAGCTAAGATGCGTACTAGTGGAGCCGAGAGGCAAAACTGAATCAGAGACCTGAAATTGCAGTTTGCAGGGGTCCAAGCATACTGATAATATATCAGACGGAGGGGAGTACATGTGGCTGTTACTTGTGTCAATGAGCATTTAATCGATACTCAAAGGAAGAGAAGCCTTGGCTTGAGACCCATAGGCATTTGGAGCCTGAGAGGGCGGACTAGTCCAAAAGGTTTAGTAGTGAGAGCCACAGTAGCAAGACCATATAGCGACGCCTGGGATTAGGCATACAGATAATGAATCGGACGGAGACGAGAATCATGAGACCGTTACTTATACCATTGAGAACCTTTATCGGTGGCAGGTGAGTTTAAAACGTTGACCCATAAAGTCCTCTTTCCAGTAAAATCACATGACCTCTGTGCCTGGCACCAGAGCGAACAACCGGAACAGCATATGCCGTGGAATATACAAAGCCAGGTACAAGCTGTCTGAAAACAACTAGGTCTGTGTGAAATTCGTAAGCTCTGGTTGGCTGTCAGCGACAAGAACCTAAATTCCAACAGGTCTGTTTCGTAGGCAAAGATCACGTACAAACCATGCTTCGACCTTACGGCTCGGGAGCGAGAAACCTTGGCTTCCAGCTATCACTTAGAACTTTCTAAACCACATGAATATCTACCATATAGAAGTAACGCTCACCAGTTGCATGGCGTGTTCGTAGCACCTGCACATCTTTATTCATTTAGACACGATCCTATTATCAGAGGTAGTTCAATACTTGAAAAGCTTACCGCCCAAGACATTCCGCACGTCTGAGAATGCGGCGACACCCCTACTCACTTTGATAACCTTGAAGAGGCGAACTTCAGAGGCAGCCTTTCGCTTACCACCAAAACAAAAGCAATAACCATGAGGATGCCTTGCTCCGTTTCATCAAAGAGGTGGGCAAACATGCACCTCAGGAACTCCTTGTGGTTTAGGAGCCTGCAAGCCGCACAAGTCCTTTTAGATTCAGCAGCAATCATAATGAGCAAGCAACGTTTACGCGCAAGCGGTTTGTCCCAGCCAGGGGTTGGGCGTTATCAGCCACACTGTTTTTAATGGCGGCTTCCAACTTGCTAGCTCTGTCGAAGACCATCATCAGTTCAAATAAAGCAGATTTCTTGGATGTTGACTGAGCGACACATGGTTTTCTTCTCTCGCAGACTAGCACTTCTGCTATCTAATGCTTGTACTTCGCTCGCACTCACTGCTGCTGCATACGTCTCTCTTTTAGACTCATAGTTGTCTTCATCAATTTTCAATGCATCGCACAGCGGATGGAGGGTGCGAGTTCGTTTAGCAGAGAGAGATGAATCAGAACCAGAACATGAAAGTAAAGATCCAAGGTTCCGGCGGTGGTGCGGAGCGCAGTTTGCTTAGGTATGGATGGTGGGCTAATTGTGGGGTGACTATTCAGGGCACGCCTATCGCACAGTACAGGTTGGTGAAAGTCACAAACTGACCTGATGGCCGCAATGGTGGTCCTCGGGACACATTCATGGAGATCTTGCCTTATGCCGCAAAAGGTTATGTGCCGCTACTAATCGCAGAGAGTACTATACAGCCTTTGACCCTGGTAGAAGGCCTACACTCCGATCCACGCATTTGGACGTCATTGCGCCGTACACTTGGCAAGCTCAACTTCAGCTAGGGAATCACCATGAAAATAAAATCCATAGACTTTTCTCCACCATAAATGTCCAAACGAGGACAGGACCCCCAGAAGTTTCTCGTAAAAGCGTAATTAAAAAGTAGTTTTATCCTTGATGAAGCGAAACACGTCTCTTTTCGACATGTATGAGATGTGTTCTACCATTTTTAGCTTCCAACTTAGGCAAAAACTGCAAAATCAGTGGTGAGGCCGTTGTAGTTAATTCCCTTGCCTATAAAGTTTTCGATTATGCTACGAAGTAAAATTATTATATTTAATGAGTTAATAGACGATTTAGTTTAGTTATTCCGTCGTGTTTGCGCCATGGAAGCTGCACAGTACACGGTCGAACCCATGCACATCGTTAAGTGGATAACCTTTGCTGTCCTCGTCCGTCTAAAATGTTGGGATGAATGCTTTATATCTGATTCTGTGGATCGGTTGGCTGAGCTGCTTAATGAGGAACTGCTTTACTATTTCGGCTCGCTAGCTCGTAGGTCACATTTAATAAGGCGTTCCTCTAAACGCCTAACCCAACCCAATATGCACAACGGGGTGCGGCAGCTTAGACGATCCTAACACAAAACATTTAAATTTGCCCGCGTCCTGAGCACGAACGAGACTGCAAAGCAGCTCTTTGTCAGAGGTAAGCAGCAGCAAAGGAAGCCGCACTACATGGTCCGAACAAAACTAAGAATCTCAGCTGGCCGCTGCGCCAGGGGACTGTTAACTATAGGCGACAGTTATCTACACTAAAGTTTAGCCTTATGGACACTTCCAGTGAAGCAAGCTGTTAATGTGTAATCATCAGCACCAAGTTAAATGGATCGCGGGGTCTAGAACTAGGTTCAAACTTTCAGGCATTGCAAGTACTCGGTAGCCAGTCCATGTTCTCTGTGCTTTTTGACATGAATAGTGTTCGTTCTGTGATTTCAACCAGCATATCATCCTCGAACCCTGTTCCAGACGAAATACTGCCTAGTCTAATTAATATTGTTGGCCAAGCTATCCCTATTCTTAATTTGCATATATTTACTTTATTAATGCAATAGGGTCAATATCTAATTGCTTGGAAACCTTTACTCATCATGCCACAGCTTAAGTGTGGAAGACTACATGAAGTTGGTAACTATCGCCCCATTAACCACACTTTTATTATATCGCGAGCGTTAAAGTAGTTAATTAAAAGAGTCCTCCTACGTTACATTTATACAGGCGAGCACCTAAAGGAACCAAGACGCGTATTTTTAAGCGTCTGTTCTTGTGTCACCTGCTAGCTGGACTACTAGCAGTTGGGCACCGAGGCCATTGACTCTAATCTTTCAATAGTCATTCTTTACCTTTATATTTAAAAGGCGTTTGACAGGGTACCACACATGCGCCTGATGCATGAGGTAAAGGCTTACAGGGTAGATAGTTCTCTGTTAGATTGACTGAGCTCCTATCTGATAGAACTCACGCAGTCTCTTAAGCTTGGGCAAGCTGTATACGCCTCGAACTCCGTCCACGTGGTGCGGTGCAAGGGAGCGTTCTAGCTCCTACCCTATCTTTGATTTAGCTCAAGGACCTTTGCAGCTGTTTGTAGCACAGTCGCGCCATCATCTTCGGAAAGGACGTAAAAGTTTTCTGTCTTTCCCCTAGTAACGTAATATCCGCAATTAATAGCATCTGTGTAGACCATAAAGCACTTGAAAAGTGGTGCGGACACTGGCAAAGGACGTGCTCCGCTCAAACATCATGACATGATCCACTAATTTGCTATACCTGTTGGGTGCCTGACAATCAACGGCATCACTATCCAACAGAATGCTCTGACAACAGATTTCCGCTTCCGCTACTCCATCAGTCTAGACTTTGCAGAGCAAGTTCATTCTCAAGTGGCATGAGTAAGAAGATTTTGTTTCTACATACGCCGGTACATAAAAGCCGCAGAGGCTAGGCTAGAGCTTTATAAACGCCACAACGGTCCACAGCTGGACTATTGCTCTTTTAGTTGTAGTAACTTACGGAAATCGGACCGTGTTCTACTTGGTAAAGCTCAGCGGTGCTTTATGAAGGGGTTGACTTCATCATACAAAGCGCTAATTTATCGACCAGGGTGCGAAAAACTTAAAATTCAGCCCCCTCGGCAAAAGCGCATTAGCCTTAACCTGTGCTTCTTACGTGGGCTAATTCATAAAATCCGCACAGTACCATCACTTGTCTTAAACTTAGGAGCGCTCCTGGATCTGAACTCTGAAAGAGGGGACATACCATTACCCAGCTAAGGGCACAGAACAGACTGCGATCTCATTACTGCTTCGTTGTTTACGTGAACATATGGAAGTGGTTGCCATCCAGATTAAGAGAAATCCAAAACTTGCAAGCATGCAGGAAGAAGCTACAAAGATTCCTATGTGTTGACTATATACAACGCATCTGCATTATCTACGATCCGCAGGGCCACTACTTTGAAACTGGCCCTGATATAGCTGGAAGTAGCCCACGACGTAGCGCAAGACATCTAAGCATCTTGAGTTCACAACTCATCCACATTCGTTGGCGTTACCATCGTACCACCTAAGAGGCTTTAGAAGAATTTGTCGCACACATTTTCTAGGTTTTAGGAACAGAAAGCCGAGTACCAGATGACTTAAGTCTTCAAGGATCTCTTCTTGAACTGCTTGAGTTCCCTAGGCCTTGTTCCGCCCTATGACTGAAAGTCACCACAAAAATCTCCTGTAAAAGATACTTGGTAGCCTAACCCCATGTATTGTCTCCATCGATGACCTCCGTGTGTTTCTGTTATCCGTTACCGCAACCACAACACCCTGGAGTTCTCAGTTGGATCAGTCGCACGCATCGTACAGGTTCCGCGATTAGGTTTATGAATGTAAAAGTTATTTATCCATTTCTGATTAGTTCTGATTTGCTTCGATTATCTCACTGACACGTCGGTAAAAAGGCCGCAGGACCCAACCGGTAGCTACAACCCACCCGCTTCACTTTCTCAATGGTCACTTGGTCAATATTTAAAAATTTCAACCAACCGTACCGCCTAGCCTACGGACTGGCAGGTTGGCACTTCCGTAGGCATTTCTCATATAGGACATTGCATGGCAATAAAGAAGGCATCCGAGAAGGCGAACTTCAATCCTTACAGCCTATCTATACCTTCATTCCCTGTCTTCAGCTTTAACTTTTATCCCTTTGCAAATTCTTAGACCACGGGGTCCGTGGTAAACATATTATGCTTATTACCTTTGAGGTACGCCTACTAAAGGCATCGTAGCAGACCCAAGGCTTGTACAAGGTGTTGAGATATATTCTTGCTGTCGATATACCTAACGCTGGCCTCAGAATTGTCAAAACATCATCTACACGCCAGCTTTAGATGTATCACTAAGTCCCTGGTAGAGATCAGCTTTTAGTTGGCTTTCATGGACGCATCTTAAATAAATAAAATTTTTTTTATTCTCGACTATGCGAGGCACGCCAATTGAGGCATGATCAGGTATGTACAGCTGAACAGACATTTTATGGGAACTGTAGTGACAGTAGAAAATTGTTCATATGTCCATCCTTGGAACTGTGCAATAGTGAACATGCGAAAGACGATTTGGTTGTAGTGGGATCGGGATCCATTTGTTTGGACAGGATCGCTCTGCCATATATCGCAGTCATACCTCGACTAATAATAGATTGAGAATCCTGTGTGATCCATTGGAAGATAATTGAAAGGTAAGCTATCCAGTATGATGATTCTAATTGAGCTGCCAGTGTGAAGTTATGGGCTGTGACTTTATTCGGTGGCGAGTCACATTCGCCACGTTGCAGTATTGTTAAACGGACATTTGTGACCTTTTATAGGGAGAACGCTTGCCAGGCAAAAACCCACCACGTCCTGAAACACTGCCGCCAATCCATTGAATGGCAAGTTGTAACTGGCTATGTTTCTTGTTGAACGTTCTTTTACTCCGTTATTCGCAGTCAAGTTGCGTCCCAATTTTCTGCTGACTGATGCGTTATGCGAGTGGCCATTGCTTGCCTGGGTCCTCTCCTGTGCCAGATCGGTAGGTCAGGAACTAAGCATTCTTTCTGGATATAATGTGTTGATCATCTGCAGAACCACGTGAAGTCTCGAAGAATATACGTTGAAATATGTTGAAGTCTTGGAGGATAGGATAGGTTCCGAAGAAAGAATCGCAGATCGTTAAGCCTGAGTACTAGCTACTTTACTCCGCCGGATCCACCTACAATCGGTATGTACATCGCAAGATACTATGTATAAATATATCTTCCATCTTGTCTGAAAAAGGCCACTTTAAATGTTATAGGCCAAAGAAGCAGACATTGTGCTCTTCACTTATCCTCTCTTGGCCCCATATACGTAGCTTTATCCGTTATGGATGCGCCTAGCACTGTTGGCAAGAGCAGTAGATAGGCAGCATGAATAACAGATCTACTTCTTCAACCGCTTTTACTAGTAAAACCTTTCCAGTTCCAGGTTCCATTTCACTGGCAAGGAAGCTTACCAGCGACAGTGAGGTCCCTATCACACTGGCTGGCTAGAGATCCAGAAAGTTTAGACCAGCCTTTTGCAGTGGCTCGACCGCCCGTGCGTTATTTAGCTTTTACCTGGCTCCAAAGACTATCATGAGTTATGCGTACTGGTGGGTAAACAACCAGCTGCGACTGTGTTGTTACTTACATCCTGGCCTCTATCTACCCTATCATTACTTGCTTAGGGTGTTAGCACAGCTCTTATAAGAAAAACCACAAAGGAAATAGCTGGAGTGACGTTACAGTAGTATTTAACTTTGCCACCTGAATGAACACCGCTGGTACTTGCTGCAGAACTTCAAATTGTAGACAGAATTAGCTCAAACTTAACCGAAGGGCTTTACAATAGTGTGCAGCAACTCATGAGGCCTAATAAGATCTGATGTTCAAGCAAGCTCAGCCCATAGGAGTAGAGTTGATAATGCCCCAACAACGCAGCACCAAATGGCTTTCACTCCCAGCAACTTTTGAAAATTTTGCTAAATTTTCGGATACTGACTATCATCAGTGACAGGCCTTTTTAGTTCACTGGTGTTGGAGACATAGTCTTAGCAATATCGGATCTAAGAGATAAAACGCGAGATTTATCGAAGAAAGGTGGGCACTTTTCAGGCCAAAATGTGTCAAATGATCCTAAAGGTATCCTGTATTGTTCAGGTAGACCTGGCTCATGCGGTAATGTTATCAATTTCGCAACGACTTAGAGGCTTAAAATATACCAAACTCTGTGTTCCTAGTGGTTTAAGTGGCTCAGTATCCACTGAAAATGGTACCACGAAGCCTTCTGACTGTGGATTAATAATACCTCGTTCTGAAGTCCCTTGCATATAAATTTTTCCTTACTGGATTTCTAGTGTTTTCGAGAAATACTGTCGCTTAGTTGCACATATTTGCTATATTTGCCTGAAAAGTTAGCTTTTCGGTCACTTACGTCGTAGCCAGTTGTTGCGGGTTATTGGGGATATATAGTGCATTAGTTGATAGCTATGCACATTTAGAACTTTTACCGCTTCGCTGTATTTTTACCTTCTCCTTCCTTTGTTTCTGCTATCTGCTTGCAAAGCAGAAAGCCCTTTTTAGCGAAAAATAATGGCGTTATTCGTAGACCGCCGTGCAATTGCGAATAACTCGTGAACAACTGCGGGTATGACATTGCTTTTACTTTAACGTAATCAGCGGCAAAAGCTTGTTCTGTGCAGTTTATATTTACTACTTTTCGCAATATTCTAGCATAAGAAACGTTTTCTTTGTGCTGAGGTTTATTCAGGTTGTAAGTTGGCACCGGAGAGCAAATTTAGCGCAAGGACTTTGCTAATATTTTTTAGTAATTTGTATTTTTCTGGTGAGGTACGACGCTTTAGTATGTCTCCTAACAAATGCGTTCCAAGTTTATTGGCAATGCTAAAACAATTTTACCCTCACGTTCCTTCTACTTCCGCTGCCCTCATTTCTTTTCATGTGAGTACCAATAAATGTGAGGACAGTGGGGGCCAAAATATTTCAGAAATTTATAGTGAAGTTGTGGTGAATTGGATCCTGTTTCCAAAGAAAACCTGCACAAATATGGTTCTGCGCATCTTTTACAACAAAAGAAATCATGGAGCCAGCAGAATTTCAAGGTAGGCGGGTACAACCCCATCAGCTGTACACCTAACAAAGCCAATGCATACGTGGTTGCCAACAAGGAACATATACGCACACTTTTCCTACTTCCATGCAAAAGCAAAGGATTAATGTAAACATTGATCTGATCGCTTAAGAGTGCAGCATCTAGCCAGTCTAGCACTATGCCTATTTATTTATTTCCGCAGCAATGATCATTGAAGTGATTGTAAATAAATCAATCAAGCTGTTCTTATTGACAAGGCGAGGCACGCCTTTACAGGCATAATCATTTTGACATACCAATGTGTGAGCAAGCATGTGCAAAAATCCGATAGGTTTGCCATAACAGTGTATGTTTTTTAGGGGGTAGGTAATTACGTAATTATGTGGGTGAACGCAGCTGTGTAGTTTTTGCTTATAATTGTGCTGCTCCAATAATAAAGCTTTGCACTGTGTGAGTAGGCTTGTTATCCTGGTTTGGAAAGAATTATCGGGATATCCACGAGCGGTGACATGTTTTTGTGCTGAGTCCCGACGGTCATATCGCAGTGTTATTACGCAGACATTTGGGGACTTTGTATGAAGAACGCTTGACAGGCGAAAACCCAATACATCCTGGAACAATGCCTTTGACCTCATTGATGGAACGGATTACAACCGAACCATTTAGCTGGCACAACGTAGAGTTTGTTGGTCTGGCGAGTTTGCAACGGGTATTTTTTTTGCAAGGCTAAGTTTGCTGGATTACCATCTATATTAAATACTACAGTGAAAAGGGCTTATGAACCGATAGACGCCATTAAGTTGGACATGTCTGAATTTCAACTCTGGCGCTGCACTTAATTCGGTTTGTGCTGTTCAGCTCACGCAAACGGATACCGCCAAAACCATGGTATTGTTATTCCAGGAGTACTCTTACTTTGGACATTAAGTATGTTTGCTTTCACGCAAGAAGGAAAGAATGTTTTGTTTATCTGTATGTGCAAGTAAATATACGAAGCCTAACCAATAATTTTCGGAGGCTATAGCGTGTACGCGCAGCCTACCTTGCGTTTCGCCTATAATGCGCAACTATTGCCTGGTATTATGTGTTCATGGCTGTACTTTTCATTCGGGTTAATCATTGATATATTTTGTTGCTCAGCGACTTCCCTAAAAGAGTATGTCGTGTCGCATTCTAGAATACTTGTACAAAACACGGGAATTAAGAGCGTTTGCCCATGGTGGTCATCAGTGTCGACTAAACTGAACCGATTGTCTGTCGACAAGCTACTGCTGCGCAAAAAGGCTTAATCCAAATGCCATTGCTGGCTACGGATAGTCTTTCTCCTATCAACCTTAGCTGTCGTTAGTCGTATCTTCACCTATGATGGCTGCTAACTTGAGAGTTAGCAGCTTATCGTCGGAGTTGCGATTGGCGTGCCACTGGCCGCGCTCAGCTCGGTCGGCGTTGGTGAGACGACTTCATTTGGGCTACGGGGCATAACGCTAACTTCGGCTCCAGTGTCGACTAGAAACTCGGCGCCGGAAGTTAAATCCCTAAAGCGGATGAGGCGACTATGGTGTTGGCCGGTACGTCCGTCGCCATTACCGACCGGCCGAGAAGTTTCCCTGCTTCTCGACGAAGTTGCAAGGCAGCACACATTTTGAGCCGCTTTACCCAACCGCTGATGGCACCAACCGCTAGCCTGCCTGTCGCTAGACTTAGAACGATTGAAGGGCGATTTTGAACAGCTAGAACGACGACGGTTCATAGTGAGCTGTTGGACCTGGCGACTAAGTGTCGCAACTTGTGTTTACAGGGCTTCTATAGTCGACTGTAAGCCAGTGATAGAAGTGCCCTGGGACGCGACGGCCTTGGTCTTGCTGGCGTCGGCTTGTGGCTGTGATCGCTCAATAACTCGATCATCTAAGTCTGCTAGTTGAGTGAGCGAAACGGAACTCACTGTAGTGAGAATCGCCTGTGTGTTTTACGGTAGTCGCTGTAGCTATAGTTCGCGAAGTGAACGCTCGTCCATGGTTGAGGAACCAAGGAGTTGCTGCATCTCTCGTAGCGTGGTTGAGGGCAGTTTGTTGCCCAGCTGAAGATCCCTGAAAAGCTGTCGCAGGCAAAGTTTCTTAGAGGGCATAACACGATTAATCGTGGCCTCCTTGAGAGTCTCATAGCGGTTTTCGGTCTCAGAAATGATGATGTCACGAACCTGCATTAATATCTTCTTGGGGAGATAGGATAGGAGCTTGCTATACTTGGCGTAGTCGGAAGTGATTCTGTGGTTGTAAAACTCAGCCTCGAGATGAGCGAACCACAAAAGGGATCCATTTTCCAAAAAGGTGGCACGGAGAGCGATGCAACGCTTAGCAGAGGCTGTACCTTAGGGTCTACAGAATCCATGGCTAAAAAATGACGCACAAAATAGGGTACCGTATGTAAAAATAAACCGAAAAATATGAAATAAAAATGGAACGACCTCACCAGAGGAAAGTTCCAAATATCCGGCGCTGAGATTGTTCCGGAGTCGGGATCACCAATTTAGATGGTCGCATGTACCGGCAGCCCAGTAAGCGGTTGGTGAAGACAGATTGCACTGCAGGGAAACTTTCATTGATGCAGTAAAAGATTCTCTGTTATCTAGCTATAAAGAAACGTCGCCGTGGAGGCACTAGCTAGGGGAACGGAGCATGCACAGCACACAGGGCAGTCGAGAGTTGCAGCCGAAACAAGCGCCAAGCAAAATGGCGATGAGCAAGTCAAGCATTCGAACTCAGAAGTCGGTACAACAAACCACACCGGTTGCCTAAGTGTACAATGCAATAATTTTAGTTAGAATTTTACACAGGTAAGCTCGGGAATCTCCAGACTGCTACATAGGTCGCAATGGATCGCGCCGAAATGAACACATGCTGAGACTTTCGGAGAAGCCTTCCTGTATAGAAGCCGTAAAATGTCTTATCTCACTAGTTTCTACATTAGACAGGATATAATGGAGTTGTGTTTTATCGCGCGGTAATCTAAACATCATCCAAAGATCGACCTTTGTGCCGTGGCGTGATAGTAAAGCGTCACCAATGCTCAGTATGCGACACTGATAAGGTTAAATGTTTTAGGAGAAAAACTAGTATATAGCCACCAAATTTTAATAAAATCGGTGGTGTTCCATTTACACCAGAGTTTTAGGACGGCCTGATTGCCGCTATCCTTGACCATATACTTAAAAGTCAAACGGTACAGCATTCAGTGTTTGTTTATTCAATTTTGTCTGGCCTGCTTCTCTTTGACTTACTCCAGACTACCGAAGCTTAAACGGTCACGACTCTGTAAACTTCTGGCTATGCCCCTTCTTCCCGAGGGCGTGCTGGTCTCGCTCACCCTTTTTTAACATAGCCACCATCTCTAACCTGCCCATTTCTGCTGACCCGCTCGGAATATTGTGACGGTACCGGTCATTGTTCAGAAGGCTGAACACTCTGTTTCCCTCACTTGTTGCCTTTCCCCATCTTATCAGTAACCCAGCGTTGTGTGTTAACCTACTTTCCTCCGACCAGTCTCTACTTTCTGACTGCGTATAGAGTACTGAGCTGTAAACAGCATAGGCTCGGCACAACCAAAACACTCTTCTCTCAACCCGAGTGCTTATACCTAACTAATTTAAACGCTCCCATATCTAACATGTCCATTTCTGCTGATACACACTATTCTATCTTCCCAACTTAACTGTACTACTAAATCTCAAGGTGCCGACTAATACAGCCTCGTGTATTTCGGCTCCTGCTTTCTGACCTCTCCGACTATTGGTACGTTACCGGCCAAAATTAAGCAGATCAAATACCCTATCCATATTACCTTAGAGAGTATCGTTTTCTTCCCTACTCCTAATCAGTAAAGGTTTCTCCACTCTGACCCTATTCGTTCCTTACTTTGCTTTCTTCATTCCTTTTCAATCGGACTGCTATCACACAGTACTCTGTCCTGTCTCATCCGACCAGTCTACTTCCCTCTGTTTGCCTTCAAAACCACGAAGATACAAACACGCTAGGCTCTATTGACCCAATGCTATGTTCCCCAAACCTCAAGCGCCTGCAAGCATTGCTTAACCTTTAGTTACTTATTAACTCCGTGAGCCTACTAGACCTATTCACCCTTTACTGTTATAGCTCTCTTCTCATCTTCATTGTACGTCATAATCCTACACGCCGACTAATCCAGTCTTGCCAGATCGGCTTCCTGTTCTCCGGATTCATTCAGACTTCTGAGACCTTGCCTCCCTTGTCTTGGTTGACCTATGAACTGTTCAAATTCCTTCGGAAGCCCCATTAACTATTACACACTTTATCAATAAAACCGTTATCCCTACCCTTGTCGTCGTGTCTGGTTGCATTTCTTTAACTAGACAGTCAACTCTGTGCCTTGCCCTAATCGAATCTCATCTGACCAGTCTCCTGCATTCTGACTATCCATACTATCGAGACCTAAATGATCTAGGCATTACAAATTCAACGCACCGATTCCCTCGCCCCGAGAACTTTTCTTGCTTAGCTTACACTCCATTAGTATAGCTTATTTTAATCAGTAAATCTCTCGATTCTGCCCTTATCATTTCCGCACTGCGGCCTCTGTCTTCATTGTATGCCGATTAATCAAGTATCGCCTGAAAAACCTTTTACTCTCCAAACTCTCTCAGAGCACTGTTACGTTAACGGTCAATGTTTGGTTGACGGATCGGTATGTGTGCCTCCATAGTATCTTCACCATTTTCTTGACGCTGTACTTTCATCATCGCGCTTGTTGCATTCCTTCCTGCCTCTATCGGACGGCCACCGCTCAGTGCCCTTCCAAGACTCTATTTCTTTATCTCTGATTGGTTCTATGCTACAAAGACACCAACGGTCTAGACTCTACGGACTTGGTGCTGTTTTGCTTCCCACGAGGGCCTGCTAGACTTTTCACTCTGTATTGGTATTACCTATTTACGCACTTGAATAGTACGACTTAATGTGCTTGCTGTTTCCATTCCTTCCTCTACTGGATGGCCAGCTCACACTGCCCTGTCGTGGTCAATTTTCACTGATCTGTCTACTTCTTTCTGCCTCCTCCAGTGCTACTAAGACTTAAGCGCTATACACTCCGCAGACTTAACAAGGTGTTTCCCTTACATTTAGAGCATGCTAGACTGGCCTACCATTTATTGTTAGCCTTCTTGTCACCTTTACTATATGTCCTTTTGCAAACGCCCCGACTAATCCAGTCTTCCACAATCGGCCTCCCGCTCTCCGGATTCATTCAGATTTCTGAGACGTCACCTTTCTTAGTTCGGCTGACTCAATTACCCGATTACATTACCTGAGGAGCCTCGTGTGCTTTTCCCAACTTTCGTCCAAAAACCTTTCTCATCCTGACCTTATGCAGACTCACCGCTCTTGTTCCCCTACCCGTGAGGATGCTAGACTCGTTCACCCTCTATCGTTGCCATACTTTTTCTGACTTTATTGCACTTGCTATTCCTATCCGCCGAATAATCCAGTCTCGTCAGATCGGCCACTTATTGTCCGATTTCCCTCAGGGTTCTTCGACGTTACAAATCTTGGTTCTGCTGACCCAACCTTCTTTTTACATCACCTGGGAAGCCTCGTGGGCTGCTCCACTCTATATCGATCAACCACTCTCAACCCAACCCTTACCATTCCTTATCTCGCTTTCTGTTTTCATTCCATTTTTCATTCAGGCGGCCGGCTTTACTGCCCTGCCTTGATCTTGTCCCACCGGCCTAGTCTGTTTTTCGCTGACTGCTTCCATGTTACCGAACGTTAAACGATATAAGCTCCGCAGCATTAACTCTGTTACCCTACTTTGAGGGATTGTTAGACCTGTTCCCTCGTTAGTGTTATAGCCCTTTTCTTACCAACGTTGCACGCCTAGTCCTAAAGTGCCCATTAATCCAGTCCCGCTTAGTCGGCCTCCTATTAAATGAATACATTTGGACTTCTGAGACATCACTTCGCTTGGTTCGATTGACCTAATGGTTCTGTATACATTACGTGGCAAGGCTCGTGGGCTTTTCCACGCTTTAGTAATAATCCCTTCTCAGCCAGACCCTAACCTTTTCTTATATCGCCTGCTGTTTTCATTCCTGTTTCAATCGGACGACCGGCTTTACTGCTCTGCCGTGATCTTTTCTCACCCGACCCGCCTGACTCTTTCTGCTTGCTTTTATTTTCCTATTATCCATGGCCATCTCTCTTATTGCGCTCCAATATTATTCCCACGGCTTACACTCACTGCGTATATCCAAGTTATTCTCGTGCGCATGGTCTCCTCCTCTATGAGCTCGCTCCTGATTATTGTCGGCACTCGGACCATTGCTAAGTGTTTCTTGACCAGTACTTCCATTAGTACACTCATCTTACCACTCTTCCTATTCCCATGCGCTTTGCCTTATGTTCGCATTTGTCTATTGGTGAGACCGTACGAAGCACAACGACTCCTAATGCACGGCAGCTTTGGTCCCCTGTGACTATTTTTTCTAGATTCTGACGGCTTTTCGACTGTGGAATCATGGGCGCTTTAGCGTAATTACTCTTTCGAATTACTCTTCGCACTGCCGTCAGCATCAATCCGCTCCTATCCGATTCTTTGAATTTCCTTTTCCTCTTGGAACATTTAGCTAGTTTGCTTTACCTAGTTTGCTCCTGCATTCGATCTCAACCTAGTTGTCCTTAGTTTCACCTAAGATGCCTCTCGCATTCGGACTGTTGCCATCATCATCGGTTTACCCGTTTCTCTCCAACCATCGCATCATTCGCTTAACTTTTATCAACACGTTTTGTTATATCGGTCTCTTGTCCCTGCGCGTGCGGAACCTTCTTCCTACCTAGTAGTTGTAGGCTGAGCCACACCAGCAACGTAATGTAAAGAACGCGCTTGCAAATCATGTATACTAAACAAAATTGCAAAACTTTTAATGTATCACAGGCACCGTTGCGCGCCATCAGTCTGTGTTAGTGCTTCTTGATTCATTGCTGTCTCTATTTGGTTGCCTCTTGTCCGTTGCCCGTTTTACCTGAGATTTCCACAGTTACGTCCGCCAAAACAAGCAGGTTTATCCACTGGTACTGGTCGACCCATCTTCAATAGCCAGCTGTTTTAAACGCTCGGTCCTTTCTCCTGGAGATGAAGAACCCACACATCGGCTTGCTAGCCGAACAACCTCTGCGTGGTGTCAGCTGGGTGGTTCGAGTTTAACCCGTTCTAGCAAATAGTTCGGCGGCAGTGTTCCAGGACGTGGTGGGTTTCGCCTGGCAAGCGTTCTCCCAATATAAAGCCAAAATGTCTGCTTAAAAACACTGTGACGTGGCGGTCGTGACTCGCCACAAATTAAAGTCACTGCCCCGTGGATATCCGGATAATTCTATCCAACCCACGGTCACCAATCTCTTACTCCCATAATAATGACGATATCAAACATAGAAGATTGGAGCAGCACAACTAAAAGCACAAAATACACAGCTATATACACATACACACACAATGACATACCTACATACCCCCTACAAAAACACAAACTGCTATGGCAGACATATCGGATTCTTGCATGTTGTTGATAATGCATCGTTATGTCAAAATGGTTATGCCTGTAAAGGCGTGCCTCACCTTGTTGAGAATAAAAGATTTATTTGTTTATTTAAATAGAGCTCTTTCCGCCAATCGGGAGACGCTACCGTCACGAGGTCTAAACAAATGGGTTTGGCTAGCTTCGTACTCAGAGTGGAACAATTTACTCATCCGGAATAATATATTTACATGGATCCCCATTCCACCACCAAACACAAACAATTCTGGCGTGATTACTGTTGTGTATTCTGTCAGCATTCTTGACCTAGTCTAAACAGACAGGTGCACACAACCCAGACACACACACACAAAGCGTCCAATTCTCTGCTTCCTATTGGTTCATCATTCTCCTTGTGACACTTTTATGTACTCACCCAGTTAGACATTGATCAGATTACAGCAGTCCGTTTATCAGAATGACCTTTTAACTTGCTCGTGCGTTTTGACCTTACGTATACAACACTGGCGTCGCGCCTTACGAACCTACGCCATGGAATTACATCCTCCTACAGTTTACTGGTCTGATCCGACCTTACGTCCTACCAAAAATGCATGGGCCCAGTGGAAAACCTCGTTTACAAACTATCTTGACTTACTACCTGCGGCTGCCAACTACACTGAAGGCCAGAAACTGAAGCTTCTCAGGCACCTACTCGGTGATGAGGGACAACGTAAATTTGATGCTTTGGAGCTGCAGTCACAAGATACCTTAACGAAAGCGCTAGAGGTGCTGGACAAGTCATGGGAACAGCCTACAAACCTCTCCATGGATCTCCTCAAATTAGGCCGACTTACACAGGAACCATCGGCAACTCCAAACAGTTTCGTTGATCGCCTGATTCGCGGTGTACGACCCTGCGAGTATTCAACCATACCGAAAAATAGAATCGAGGGCGTAATGCTAGTGCAGCAGTTGATTAGTGGTATCACCAACAACCGAATTCGGGAATGCCTACTTTCCGAAGACGCTTCCAAATTGACTTGGGATAAGGCTGTGGAATTAGCTCGCCTCAAAACACGTACGACCGAACAGTTGCGGTGTTTCGCCACCCACGCAGAGATACAGGAGGTTGCCAAGATACATCGCTCGCCAACCGAATTCCAATCCCCACAGAAATGCTTCCGCTGCGGCAGCCTACAGCATAAAGCCAATTTTACAAAGTGCCCTGCCTTAGAAATGGATTGTAAAAAATGCGGTAAGCGTGGACATTTTGCTCGTTGTTATCGTTCAGCACGCATTTATCAGTTGAATCCTACAGATTCCGTTTCTAATCAACAGTTACAGTCCTCTGAAAATGTATTTTCCATTGATAACACAAGTACTGTGTCTAACTATCGTTCCAATTGTCCAGAGCCTAAACTACCTATGCCTGACATTCGTACTGTTACAGTTATTGCACACGATAGAATAACACATGTTGACATGGAACCTGATTCAGCCTCTCCTATCACTATAGTACCGAATAGATTTTATGACATTCACCTACATGACATGCCTTTATATCCTTCATCCTATCGATTTGTCAGTTATACAAAGGCCCCGGTAGAAATACGAGGATTTGTGGTGATTGTGTTGCAACTTGGGGCCGTGAAATCATCAGTTGCTGTGTACGTTGCCCGCGAAAATAACCGTCCCTTACTCGAACACAACGCTATGGTTGCACTGGGAGTCACGCCGTCCCTAGCTCGTATGCGTGTCATGGCAATTAATCTATCAGACCTACAGGTACAGTACCCGAAATTATATAAACCAACAATAGGGCGCGCTCCGTCTTCCGTTCACCGCATATGTCTGAAGCAGAATGCTAAACCGGTAGCTATTGTTCATCCACGTCCAATTCCTTTGGCCAGAAGAGAGGCCGTTTCGTCAGCATTACGGTAGATGATTGCAGATGATCTCATTGAACCCATTAACTGTTCTGAATGGGTCCACCCTTTGGTTACAGTTCTCAAGAAGGATGGTACAGTAAGAATATGCAATGATCTGCAGGCCCTAAATCGGCAACTCGTGGTAGAAAAGTTTGTGCTTCCAACCGCGGATGAACTAATAGTTAAACTAGCTGGCACCCGATACTTATCAAAATTGGACCTTAGGAAGGCTTTCTTCACATGCCTCTGATTAAGGAGTCAAGGCAGCTGACCGCATTTCTCACTATGGACGGACTCTTTCAGTATAAAGTCTTGCCAATGGGCTTGAGTTCAGCTCCAGCAGCTTGGCAAAAGTTTATGGTTCACTCATTTGCCAATTTACCTGGTCAAATAGTATACATGAACGACATCTGTGTATTCGGTAGGACTCCAGAAGAACATGAATCACGACTGCACGCTGTGTTACGTCGACTACACGATCTTAACCTCAGATTAAACCCCGAGAAGTAAAAATTTAATGCTAGTGAGATCGAGTTCCTGGGCCACATTATAACAAATGACGGTATGAAGCCGAGTTTTGTAAACGCACGTGCCATCACCGAGGCTCCTTGCCCACAGAACTCCACCAAAATAAAGCATTTTCTAGGTATGTGTTCTTGCAACCTACGTTACCTGCAGGATTTCACGAATAGTGCTGAGCCACTGCGTGAACTGACAAAGGAGAAAAGTGTATTTGTTTGGGGTCCACCCCACCAAAAAGCATTTGACGAGATAAAACGCCGCATTGCTTCCACACCAGTTATGGTGAGTTTCGACGAGACCTGCCCAACGATTGTCTTTACTGATGCATCAAACATTGGGTTGGGGGCCATACTATCTCAAATTCAAAATGGGCATGAAAGAGTTATTGCATACGCTTCCAGAAAATTGTCGGCGGCGGAGCTTTCTTACTCTGCCAGGCAGAAAGAAGCCCTTGCCTGTGTTTGGGCCTGTGAGAAGTGGAATTTGTTATTGTTCGGAAGAACCTTCACTCTTCGTACAGACCACGCAGCGCTAACTAGTTTACTTACTAGGGGAACAAATAGCATCAGGCCAATTCTGGTACATCGCTGGTCCGCACGATTGTTAACATACGATTTTCAAATTAAATTCCGTCCCGGACGCGAAAATCAGGTAGCTGATGGGCTCACTCGACTGCCACGCAGAAAAACTGAAAATAATTAGGATGATAATGAGAGGTTACTGGTGTCTTCCCTGAGTAATGAACCAATCTCATCCCTGACTAAGGAAGAACTCCAGAAGGCGACTCAGGAAGATGAGACACTCTGCCGCGTTCAGGGGTTTCTGCTAAACGGTTGGCCACAAAATAACGAGATCACAGGCAAGGTTCGTCCGTACTGCGTGTTGCGTCAAGAACTTTCAGTTATAGATGGATGCTTAAGGCGTGGCGAAAAATTTGTGACTCCTCGGAGCTTGATACAAAAGATCATGCTATGTGCTCACGAAAGCCACCCTGGTATCGTTCCTACGAAGCGCAAGGTTGACGCATACTTCTGGTGGCCCGAAATGACACGCGAAATAGAAGAACTTGTTCATGACTGCTCTTCTTGTCAAAGGGCAGACAAGAGTTCAAGGCCGGTTTCATCCCCTATACAACCCATTGACTTTCCTATGCGACCGTGGGCCAAGATAGCTGTTGACATCATGGGTCCATTTAGCTCAGCGCCTCAGCATCAAAGGAACTGTTTGGTGGCGACTTGCTTTTACAGTAAGTGGCCGGAAGTCCATTTGTGTGGAGGGGTGACTACTGCCAGCATTATTCGATGGCTGAAATATATGTTCTCCCGCTTCGGATTACCAGAGGAGATAGTGACGGACAACGGGCCGCAGTTTACAAGCCACGAGTTTCATTCGTTCCTTCAACTTCACGCTATCCGGCACTCACCTACAACGCCGTGTAATCCAGCGGCAAATGGTATGGTAGAGCGGTTCAATCGATCCCTGAAAGAGAGTATTCAAACTATTCGCTTATCTGGTACAGGTTGGGAGGATGCAATTATACAAGCACTATTTTCTTACCGAACCGCACACCACCGAGCTACTGACAAAAGGCCAGATAAACTCATGCTTGGTCGTGAGCTTCGGACAAACCTGAATGCCACACTTTCTATTCCTGCAACCAATAATTCCGACGAGTTAGATGGTCGCCATCGATATCAGACCACTTACCGGCAGCATACCACTCCGCTCCAGCCCGCAACGTTCGTGCGCGTGAAGGTCAACACTGCATCAAAAGGACAGCCCACGTTATCAGATCCGATAAGAATAACGCGTGCATGTGGGCCAGGCACTTACCGGTTGGAGGATGGCCGCACAGTCAACGCCCGGCGATTATTCACAAGTATCAGACGAACGGAGCATAAGCCACCAACCTTCACGGACGCAACCACGCAAAGCCCGCAGCTCCGCAGGACAGACCGAGAACAAACACGACCGAATCGATATGGATTTGACGTATCAAGCGATTAGGCGGAGAGGTGATGTTGTGTATTCTGTCAGCATTCTTGACGGATAGTCTAGACAGACATGTGCACACAACCCCAGACACACACACAAAGCGTTCAATTCTCTGCCTCCCTATTGGTTCATCATTCTCCTTGTGACACTTTTATGTACTCACCCAGTTAGACATTGATCAGATTACAGCAGTCCGTTAATCAGAATGACCTTTTAACTTGCTCGTGCGTTTTGACCTTACGTATACAACAATTACCTTCACTGCCTCAAACCTTCCTATTCGCTAGTCACCCGGAGCTGTTCTGATGTCATTTCACGGACAGCGTTGCGCTCGCATACGTGGCTTTTCCGATGGCCATTCATGGAATTTTTACTTGTCCATGGAGACAGGTGCTCTTTTTTACATTTGAAGGAATTCCGAATCCACTTTGCGGCGAATGGCATTTCCGCCTGTTATGGACATTTTCAGCCACAAGAAACAACTTCACTCACCGTTCGCATGACAAGTCCAGCGCGGATAGCTGGACATGGTTTGCAAGCTGAACAAGAATATAATAGAAAAGCAGACCTCTGCTAATAATGTGTTTACTCACCTGCACATTTATCATTCGACTCTTCGACTCTTTTGCATCATTGACTGGCTTCAACGACTGCTGCCGGATCAGTACTACGCCATTCGGTCAACCAAGGAAGAATTTTGGCTGTCCACCGACTGCGAAATTGTAGACTTTCCATCCATAATTTATCCTTTTCGTTTTTCTGATTGCATACCCTCGGCAAATTGATTTATTAATCCCAAGGCGCCGCACTGATACGGTCTCCAATATGATGTTGCGTGGGTGCTTCCAGTCTATAAAACCTCTAAACGCCCTATTGTAGAAACAGCCTGAACTCCATCCATATTCCTACCTGGGCCTGTTGCCCTATTATTTGCCCCCTCTCAATATCGACTCCCGCTTCTCCTACTAAGCATGTTACCAATCATACTTGCCTTGGACTGTTGGCTCATGAATTGCTTCACAGACCTTGGCTGGTATGACTTCTACTTTCTGACTGATCAGCGTTACTAAAACGTAAACGGTATCTGGTCGTCAAGACCTAAATACTATGCATCTTACCTTCACCAGGTGCTTGTCCTGTTTGCATAAGATGAATAGCTGTTATGCATTCACACACCTAAACCTTGTTAACTGCATCATCCTTCGCATGCTTTTGCATCACATTTAGGCTGCTTACTTCTAACTTGTCGTTTTGATATAGACTACTGGCCTGTCGCTCTTCTGACACCAATTGGCTTATTGCTTTGTAACGACTAAAGTATGACAGACCCTAGAAACTAACTTTTATATAGGTTTTGCTCCTATACAACTTAATACCATATAGCACTAATCAACGAGAACCACTCCTGTATCTTCTACTTACAGCGTTTGCATTGCCCGCTGGTTAGCCAAGCCCTATGTTTACATGATGGCTGTTTATCTAACTGATTTATCTTTCGTGCACCATTTCATAAACTGGGTTGAAGTGAAGCTTCGTGCAACCGAATGGTTGCTCTAATGTCCGCCTGGCGACTTAGCTACACTCAGACTTAAGTGCAGCAAAGAGAACCGATCGTCCTGTCTATAAAATTTCTATTATATTCCAGTCCTTTACTAATTATATATAAATTCCTTCTCACCACAAATCATGGAGGCTGTTCAGCTAGCTAGCTGGAATACCGTGTCATCACACAAGTTGCCACGTTTGTGTGCCAATATCCTTCTTTGGTCGCATTCTTTGTCATTTCATCTTATTAATGGTGGATAATAAAAGCTTGTTGTACTCTGCTTGCCACAGTATACCCGGTATGGCGAAGGCTGTAGGCAAAAAGGGCGTTCCAATGAAGCAGTGCCCGACGGTGCAGCGCACTTTGTCACCTCCAAGGATGATAAGAATTCCCAGCTTAACGATGATATTGCACCGTTATAGGTACTCTATAGCCCTAGGACGATTGTTGTTGCGCATCTTATATCAGTAACTAACCTCGTACGGCCAACGGAAGAGGTGCGTACTAAAAGAATATACAGCCGGCTGTTCCCTAAACACGATCGGAGCAGAATTACCTGGCCGAATGAAATCCGCAAATCAAGTGGAGATATAAAAGGTCTCTGATCAGTTTGAACTCCCTAAACTTCAAAGGATATTATTGAAAGTTTGTGGACTGGACCAATTTTACCCTTCTTGTACCAGACTGAACAAGAAGTTTCAGCGAATACCATGTCCTCTCCTATGCAGATTTGATACTGCGGACCCATCGATTAAATTTATGTCTCATCAGGGTTGTTTTAGTACATATAATATGTTCTTGGATAGAAGCGTGATGCCGGCTAGTACAGCAGTTCAACGTTGCTGGGACAACATCGAAGTTACACCGGTGCACAGTCACTTGACTCCGGGTTCTAAATTGGGTGGCCCGGAAGCTGAATCAATGAAACCGATAAGGTAAACAAACCCACGTCTGCCATGCTAGCCGATATTTGAGCTGGCATTTTAACAATAGGAAGTACGAACGCATTTAAGTTAACCTTGCTTCGCAGCCGAAAGCTGATAAACCAGCAGCCTCTAGGGCGTATCCCATAGTGCTATTAGAAAATGTCAGACCCTGGGAACCCTCTGAACATCCCGCTACTAAAAAGCAAAAGGCACAATACCTTAAAAGCAAACAACCGGATAAAAGAACCAGTTAAGCCGAGCAGCCAAAATATGAAGAATGCCGAACCAGACAGCTGAAGACCTAGGAACGCTTCTCACCAGCAGCCATACCAGCCTGAAGTTCAATAACGGTGACGTAACCCCTTTTCAAATACTTGCCAAATGCTAAATGGAAACATTCAGCCGTCACATCAGAAATTCGCCTGAAACCGCAGTGCTCGGCACTTTGTCTTCTAGGGTGACGTGTCCGGAGCCATTGGCGGCATCCCTAACTGCAAATCATGAAGCGGATCCCGACCGAAAAAATGGAGGATTAACCACAGCGAAGAAGGTAAATAAATAAATAAATATTTTATTCTCGACTATGCGAGGCACGCCAATTGAGGCATGATCAGGTACGTACAGCTGTACAGACATTTTATGGGAACTGTAGTGACAGTAGAAAATTGTTCATATGTCCATGCTTGAAACTGTGCAATAGTGAACATGCGAAACAACGATTTGGTTGTAGTGGTATTGGAATCCATTTGTTTGGACAGGATCGCTCTGCCATATTTCGCAGTCATACCTCGACTAATAATAGATTGAGAATCCTGAGTGATCCATTGGAAGATAATTGAAGAGTAAGCTATCCAGTATGATGATTCTAATTGAGCTGCCAGTGTGAAGTTATGGGCTGTGACTTTATTCGGTGGCGAATCACATTCGCCACGTTGCAGTATTGTTAAACGGACATTTGTGACCTTTTATAGGGAGAACGCTTGCCAGGCGAAAACCCACCACGTCCTGAAACACTGCCGCCAATCCATTGAATGGCAAGTTGTAACTGGCTATGTTTCTTGTTGAACGTTCTTTTACTCCGTTATTCGCAGTCAAGTTGCGTCCCAATTTTCTGCTGACTGATGCGTTATGCGAGTGGCCATTGCTTGCCTGGGTCCTCTCCTGTGCCAGATCGGTAGGTCAGGAACTAAGCATTCTTTCTGGATATAATGTGTTGATCATCTGCAGAACCACGTGAAGTCTCGAAGAATATACGTTGAAATATGTTGAAGTCTTGGAGGATAGGATAGGTTCCGAAGAAAGAATCGCAGATCCCCCGGGGTGTGTAGTGAAATTGATTAGAAATATGGGAAACCACGGCCATTTGAGAGGTCAAACGGATTGAAGAGCTTGGAATGACCGATTGTTCAAGCTTTTTATTGACAGGAGAATGTGCTTTCCGTAGTCGAAAGTCCTCCAGTCAAGCGATATGTGGAAGAGGTATTGTTAGGTAAATTGAACTCAGTGGTTCACGCTGCGGAAGAATTGTATCAGTGCAAGATATTGGATGATTTGTCCGGTTAGTAAATTGTAAAAAAGTTGATAATTTTCCGCTCATGTCCAGGTAAAGGAGCTGTGTGCCTTGTATGGTTGTCGAAACGGAGGACAATTCCTTGGGTGCGTGTCGCCGTACCTGTGACAGACTTGGGAAAAAAAGGAAACAAACAGAGACAGCCACACAGACAGAAGAAAGGAATGCATCTGGAATGCAGTCAATCGATTGCGGCGATGCCTGAACTATTGTACCATTATGCAGGTAATTGTTATATAAATATCGCATATACACGTATATCATAAGTGGCGGAATACGACGAGAATCGAGCAGAACACGGATCAGTCAAGAATGAAAGATTGAAGATTAAGCAGGAGTGTTTGGGGAGTCCTAAAATAGACACCTGTTCAATCGGTGGGAACCAGAGAGAGAACGAGGTGTGCAGATAATGGGAAGGAATATCACTCAGAAGAAGCGACAGAGGCGTATTTCCTTAATCCTAAATTGGTAGGAATGCAAGAAGTCAGGGAGGACAAACACATGTAAGTCAGCGTGGAATGAAGAAGGAATGCAACAGAAAGCACAGGAAGGTAAGCAGAGAGTCGGTAAAAGAGGTCCTATTGAGGGGAGGTAAAAAAGCTTCAGACGTTCATCTGCTGATGCTTTGTTAGCAACAAGAAGGATGAATAATGCCCAGTGAATTAGGGTAAATGTGGGGGAGTGTTGCGCCGGAATATGTAGATAGTGTGGCAAGCAAAGCACAAAGGATGAGGGGCCAAGAGTGTTGGGACGACAGAACCTAAATCGTTTATGTCTCGGATGTCTGGAGGCAATCAGAAAGGAGACTGGGCAGACGAGGATAGATTAGAGCCAAACCCGAGAAGTTGCCGTGCAATTGAAAAAGGAATGTAAAGAGGGCGCGAAAACGAAAGAATGAAGTCTGAAAGGAGAAGTAACTATTGGGGAGAAGTGGAAAAGCCTACAATGGTCTCGAGGTGTTGTGAACAGACCGTTGGATCTGTCGATGACTCATTGGTAAGGCCTCAGCAGTCAGGGAGGAGACCAATGAGACGGGCCTCAAGTGTCGGCTCATAGAGAGAAAGCGATATTATTATTGCCAGATTGTTAACAGTCGGCCGCAATTGATAAGTTAAGCTTGTAAGGGGAGTAGAATAAATAAGATAAATCACGATCAGTACTGTTCATGAAAGGAGAGTCACAAAGCGGTACGTCGGCCGAGCATAGATCATTTAGATCTTAGACGTCTGGGAGGGGTCAGAAAGCAAAAGAGCGTTAGATGCGACTGGATAAGTCAGCAAGATGAAGCTAGGCAGTCAGATTAACGTGGGGATAACAGTAGTGAATGTCACGAGGAAAGAAAAATTGCGGGAATACGGAGGCTACATAAAAAGCCCGTTAGCATATCAAACGAAGCTCTCAGGCTGAGGGACAGGGTGTGTTGTGACTGCACAGCCTAGAACACGTGCGTCTCTGATTTCTGGCTGGCCGAACAACCTCCTCGTGGTGCCAGCTGGGTGGATTGGGTTTACCCCTTCCAGCAAATAGTTCGGCGGCAGTGTTCCAGGACGTGGTGGGTTTCCGCCTGGCAAGCGTTCTCCCTATAAAAAGCCACAAATGTCCGCTTAACAACACTGTGACGTGGCGGTTGTGACTCGCCACCAACTAAAGTCACCCATTGCTTATCCGGACGACCGCTTCAAGTCCACAGCCATCAAGCACCCATTTAACACTGGCCACACGTTCAAGCACGATCAAAAAGACTGGAATACATTTACGAACTCCATAAACACGGCTAAACACGCCCACATACACACTTACATACATTTATATATCAACCTATGCGACAATCCCATTGATCCATTGTACATTGATTGATCACAGCTTGTACTCTTAACATGATCATGTCTGTGCAGACGTGCCCCGCTTAGTAAAGAATAAACATTTTATTTATTTATTTATTTATTTAGAAAGTATGAGACTTGTCAGACGTGACTAGAGTGGAGCCAGGCCCGAAGTGTTATCCGTCCAATGGATAAAGGAAGGCAGACAGAGCGCGAAAATGAAAGAATGTAATCGTGAAGAAGACACTTAAGGGGAAGTGGAAGAGCCTACAAAGATCTCGAGGTGTTGCGAACAGACCTTTGGGCCTGTCGATGGTTCAAAAGTATGAACTCAGTATTCGGAAAGCAGGAGACCATGGAGATGAGAGGAGGATATCGGTTGCACTTAAGCCAATACCTGCACTACTGATAGAAACTGAACAAACAGTAGCGGCTAGGAAAAATCCCAGTGTGCCTTACTGGAAAGGTCAAAGACCCAGGGAACATAGTACATCACTCACTAATCATGACCAAGGTGAAAAATATGGTCGTATCAAAAACAACCAACTATATCGCCAAACTAGTCAGTGGCAACCCTGCGGAAACGAAGAACGCTGGGCCAGGCGGTTGGTGACCCACAAATGTTTCGCACCAGCACTTCAACAAGGCTCCACTGCGCACAACTTTAACATTGTCCGATGTCAAAGTGGTGCCGAATGCTAAAAGGAGACGTCCAAAGCTCACCCCTCAAAACTCACCTGTAACGGCACGGCTCTACAAACCGATTTCGCAGGCGCCGGGCGCAGAGCCGCTGCCTTAGTTCGCAACTATCGAACGCGAAGCAAGACACAGCCCACCTGTGTTCAACCTACCAGCAGAAATCAACATTAAGGCCTTCAATAAACGGTAGCTGCATTCTGTGTATTCGAGCAGCAAGCGTTGGACGCTAACCAGCTTCCAAAGCGCATCGTCTGTTACCCAGCCCTTAGTAAGCCGAGCTCTAGTGACCTACGCAAGCTGCGCACCGCGATGGCCAGTCGTGAGGAAGTCCGTCCAGCTACCTCCTTCAGACAGCACTATTTTTCTTCGTCATTTTGGGGTTTATTCGACACTGATCTCCACACCGTTTCTACTCCATTCCTTGAGCTAGCGAATTTATCACCTATCCTGCCCCATACCACTCCTGGCATTTTGGCTTACGGCGTTCCTTCACTTCATTCGCTATCCTTTACTTCTGCTCCATCGACGGCGCACTTTCTACCCAACTGCGGGATTGTCGGGACCAGACCACACCAATGTATATATTGTGGCTCCTATTCAAATTTGCTTACTGCACTCCTACGCTCAAAGGTGCATTTCCATCCAGCACTGCCTACTTTTTGGCATTGGGGCTCAGAGGCCTTGGTCGCACATTGATACTGCCAAATGCTAATGCCAGGCCGCTAACTAACAAGCTGCATATTCTTCACCCCCGGGTTTGTGTGTTCGAAATAGATAAGACTTTTAGCACCAATACCTGATTCCCATCATTTAAATGAGACGAGTCTTCTCTTTATGCGTAACGTCCCGTTTCGCAATGTTGCACACGCAATGGTGATAGAGGTGTGCTATATATATAACGGAAGCTTTATCAGCTGTTGCCTATCACACTTAAAATCTTTATGCAGTAGAAGACGCAGTTTGGTTTTCGTCCGAACATCTCATGCTATCATTGTGTTAATGCAAACCGCGGTGATGAGTTGCGTTCTTCCGATGTGGAAAGAACCACACGTAGTCGGGCTTGCGAATTCACGGTATCGCTAGGGACCTTCTTAAATCTGGTCAGTTTTCTGCCAGTTACACCAGGGAAGCCAGTTGGAAGTAGCATAGTAGCACAAAGTTTGGGCCCCTGGTTGGCATCCAATATGCATTTCCTTAGAAGAGCAGCCGCAGCTTCAGTAACGTTCCGGAACATAACGCTACTATACGTAAAAGAGGCTGCACGACGAGGAGTACCCACCCATAGGCCTTGGATTGGATACTTATACTAGCTGCTTTCACCAAGGGCGGTAAGTCCCTCCTTGTCTCCAAAAAGATGTCGAAGCATAGGCGACGTAGATTCACCGTTCTATTGCCAGCAGCTTCCGGTTTCCTGGGTCCTTAAGCCCCTTTGAAGTTTTCGGAGCAGATTTATTCCGCATCTCCTTTTGGCGCACTGGAGCAGGGACTGTTTAACATGAACCTATCTGCTAAGGGAAAGCCTGGTTGTACACTATTGGTGGTACTTTGAGCTTGAAGACAAATCGAAGTAATGCCCTACGCTCTTCTGAGTTGGAGAAAACCACCCTAAATAGACGGGGTTGAGGGAAGGCCCTTTCGGTGTAGACCTCCTGAAGCTTACGCTACAGGTACGATGGCATCGGTTCTTGAACCCCCACTAGTTACATGGATGCCAAACTAACGTCTATTTTGGATCTAGGCTTTGCCAAGTCACTAGGCTACGTAAGTGACATCACTTACAGCACTCCTTAGATGGCAGTGGTCACGTTTCTTTGTAATTCAGGTGGGCTTTGACCGGAATTCACTATAGCATTGCGGAGCCATATGCAAACATATGGCATGCTAACTATCAGGCAATGCTTATCAAAGCTTTTGGGTTCCTTTGCGACACATTAGTGGCCGATACGGTTTAGGCGGCCTGGGTTAAAGTTATGTGCTAGCTCACGGAATCAGCTACTCCCTTCAGCCTGCTTGCGAGGCCAAAGTGACACGAGCACAGTCCCGTGGATAGTTACTACTGAAAAGTTCCCACTCCAGCAGCGCTCTAGGTGCTTGAGACCCTAGGTTACAACACTATCAACTATCAGGAATGATAGGTACCTCGTGGATGGAAATAAGTGTAGACAACACGGTGCTGTTGTACGAGAAGTGGTTGGTTGATGGAGCTAAGGAAAACCCAAAGAAGCTTATCGCTTATGTTAAGAGAAGCCGTAGTAAAAATTCATTATTTCCAGTTTTGAAGCGTGCCGATTAAACTCATGCTTATGCGGACTCGGAAAAGAAATGTATAGTTGGTGAGCAGTATGCAAGGGCTTTGGTACTTAAGGCCTCTTTGACTAGCGTTGTACGTGTCCCCGGGGTACCCGAGGGCTGTTATTTAGCTAATTTACTTTAGTGAAACAGCAAGGCCATACGTTGCTGCAATAGTTGCACATTTTTGAAGCAACTGGATCGGGTGCAACCCACCCGGAAGCTTCTGCAGGGGTTGGCGTTAGAATTAATCGGACCGCTGACAATGGTGTTTTAGAAGTCACCCGACGGCTACACCTTATCTGAATCGGAGGTTGCTGTCATTTTGCCTATCTTTGAATGTAGCAATAGGATTCTGTCAGCCAAGTTTAAGCCAGTCAGCCTGACTAGCGTCATGGCCAAACAGTTTAAGAGGTTGTTGAGACGTTGGAAGGTCACCAGCAAGGATTAAAGGTACTAAGTTGTGCACAACACGGATTTCGGAAAGCTTTTCGTGTCTGTCGAATTTGTTTGGTGCTGGTAAAGCTTGGGCTAAGGCAGTGGACACTGTTAACGTAGTGGTGGTGCTTTCCGTCGACATTTCAAACGTATTCCATATTTGCCTTACTTGAGGCTAGCACAAAAGCTGAACTTCTACGGCGTATCTGGCCTCGGCCTTCACTGGGTATCTGCATGCTTGCAAGGAAGAGAGCAGTATGTAGGTTTGGTTTGAAGCTTATCATTTGGGCAAGCGGTCATTAGCCGTGGCACTCCGCGTTGGGTCCATGGACTAATGCTGTTCTCCATTTACTTGAACGATTCTCCTGGGGAGCTTTTTTGTATCATACCTTTTGTTTTGTTTATGACTATAAGCTACGAAAGAGTTAATTGTCCCTGAAGTGTTCCGAGGCCATTCAGCACGCCCCGGACAGCCTCGGGGACTGGTTTACTTTGTAGCTAATGCCCATTAATCAGGCTGCGTTCCGTCCTTTTTATAGGAGGAACTTTCCCACCTTCAGGGTACGCGCTCGCTGGGGTGGAACTCCCTCATGTCACCAACCTGGTGGACCTACGCCTCGTCCATTATTGGTCATTGCATTTCGGTGCCAACTGGAAGATGACCGCCAGCAGGGGATTCCAAATATTTTGGTTAATACGCCGCACTTTTAAGGCCCTAACTGTTGACAAAAGTAAAGCTGTGCTCAGTCTTCTTTCTGGCTGAATTAATACTGCGTCAAGACTCGGCAGCCCTGCCCTGTTTGGGACAAATTGGATCTCGTAAGGGTATAAGAGTAGGTACCAAATTGCTCGAGGGGTTAAATGGACAATTTTACGCCGTGTCTACATAGATTAAGTAAATATTCGATGCACTACCGACGGCTTCGAGGAGGTTTAATGCTTACATACCGCATTGTAACAAGGAACATTTGACCGGACTTGAGCTGGCTACTTAGCACGACAAAGATGCTTTGTCTTTGTGGTCATCCCATGAAGCCACACGAGCCGCTTTTCGACCGGCTCAGGACGGTAGCTTGGCTTTTGCGTAGAGTGATCAAGCGCCGAAACTCCCTTCTAGTAATGTAGTCAGTGGGTCTGCGGTTAAGTGTTTCAAGCGTCAGTGAGACGCTGTATGGTGTTAACACGAAAGCCGCACTTCTCCTGATCATATCCAAATGCTAACTTTGTATTCCTAATCTTTCATTCTCCTTTCTATTTGTTGTTATCCTTCATTTAAATGACTTACACCTATCTATTTTTCCTTTGCTTTCTACTGCGACCTTAGTTCACGTGACCTACATAGCAGGGACTGCTACTGCATTGAACGGATGGCCATTATTGGCAGAGTTAACATTGTGGGCTTAAGTTGGCGGAGCTACACGATTGACTGCATGAAGGTATACAGAATTTTGCGGAGATTGGTACATTATAGGCTCTTTAACCTGAAAATCGGTGTTTGAATGCACTAATGTGATGGTTACTACTGGCAACCGTTCGCACCATAATGGGGCGCATGTAAGAGGTAATCTGTGAGTGATGCAGATAAATGCGAAGAACGATGAGCTATTGTTTGGTGGGAAAAACTTACACCACTTCATTAGTTCTTCATTGGAACACGAAGGAATAAGCTTCCCTTCCTCTGGCAGCTAAAAGTAGCTTATTAACAGTCAAAACGACTATCCATTCATTGAAGCACATCGGTAGGGTACTTAACGTATAGAAAAGCAGATTCCGATCACTGTTCTGGAACGTTTTATAGCTGCCTTATGCTACAAAGAAGGTAATAGAGGTTGAGATGTAATAGTGAAATGGAAAATAGGGAAGGTAATGCACCGGCTGTCTGGAAACAGAAAGCTATACCGGTTCACAACGAAGTGAAGGAGCTAACGCGGTACGCCCTTCTTCTCTCTATTACTCAATGAACTCAAGGAGTAATTGCACTAGCAGTTAACAAATTAACTGTCGTCGTCAGGCGAATACATCAAGCTATCTGTAAATCTAATGTAGATGCCCGGAATATGAACGTCGGTAAAAACCTCGGCAGTACGAAGCATTGCATGACTGCGGAAAATAATTTAGGTCGCCCCATAATTCTGAGGTTTGATATCAGTTGCCGTTGTACGATAGTTACCTCATGCCCTCTAACGTAGGTGTAGCAACTGCTGCCCGAAAAGCAGTTTCTATTTCATTTACTAGACACATTGGAATGTGGAGTGCAGAACCGCGACACTTTGTCAGCGTCTCCACCTCCATTGTATTGATGGCTTGCTGCAGTCGTAGCAAATATCGGGTTAATGAAGCAGCATTATATCTTCGGATGATAGAGAGCAGAAGATAGGCCGTTGGTCAGCTTCGTCATTTCCAGATCGTTACTGAAGAAAAACAAAAATATGGATGCTGGACGGGCGATAAGTCACGAGTGGTGGTCGTAATGAAATAGCTATACCCAGTAGGAGAAGTAGTGTTAATAAACTCCTTTCAGTAACTCCTGCTAGAGGATGAAACGCAGTACTACAATAATAAACACTGGCATCAAATGGTTGGCTAGGCTCCAGATATTCCATAAGATCTAAAATTTAATGAGAGTCATGATTGTAGGACGGTGTCAAAGGCTTTCGCGATGGAAACGGAAAGCGCTTACACAGCGTTATCTACAGAATCCCTGATCAGTAGTTCAGACAACATAACTGTTATGCTTGTGAAGCTGACATAACAAAGGTTCGCGGGCACTGAGCCGTCAATGCCATTAAATTGGGACAGATGATTGCCTCCTTCCATTCAAAAGTTAAGGCGCAGCTGTCCGGCGCAATTGTAAACAGGCACGTTCTTCGGATGTCTTGCAGCTACGTCAGCAAGAGGCTTCTCCTACTGACGCCAAGAAGTCCTGATATGTGGCTTACGTTCCTGGTTAAGCGGATGGAAGCTTCCGTAGGTGTTGTTTGCTGGAACCGCTTGGTAAGTTCGGCGGCCATTAAAGTGCCACCTGAGCAAGTATTTATCTGTGCTATCTACCAAAGGAGGCTGCGGCCGGGTCGCCCGTTTCTTAGTGTGCTCAGCGTAGTGGACTTCGGAGAGGTTGAAGTCACCAGGTATTGAATAGATATCTGTTGATAGCCTCAGTACGGAGGTACTCTGTACCCACCCGAGGGTCACCCCCTGGGCTTCAGTAGGCTACTACAACTGTAAACGGAGTAGAGGAATTGCACACCGCAATCGGCAGGTCCTGGCTAGGTTTGCCGTGATGACGTATACTCACCAGTTAAGTGTAATGATAACAACGTAAGACCACAGATGCAAAAACCATGTGTTGAAGGTATGAATAGGTTAGCAATTTAGATGGTTGTGTTCGATGCGGCATCATAAGCCTGGTGGATGCCATTTGGGATGAAGGGAGCTGTGCCAGGGGCTATGATGGAAACGGAAATTACAAAGGTTGAGCGCACTACAGCAGCACAATGTTCATGGTATCCTGTTCTTTTGTAGCGCTTAGTCATCCTGGCTAGCATCCAGGCAGCCAGACGTGGGTGGTATGAAGGAATACCGAAACGTTCAGTATTCTGGTCTCGCAGCCTCTACACATATCACCACAGGCCTGGTGTACCGGCGATATAGGAGCCGTCTTAGATTTTAACACTAGCAGCAATGATGTATGTCTCCAATTCTCCATATATATCATCACAGACCTGGTGTACTGGTGTTACGGTAGCCCACATAGGTATCGTAGCACTACCAACAAGAATGTAGGTCTTGGAGCCTCTATACATATCCCCACAGGCCTGGTGTACTAGTGACACAGTAGTCTACACGGGGCTCTGCATTTGTACGGCTACTGCCAGTTATTAAAAATGCATTCAGACGCGCATTCCCATCCTGTGCAGGTGCATATACTACCTTACCTAGGTCTCATTATATTACCGCCAAAAATTTTGATCACGCAGGCGCCAAAATTAGCAGTGCATGCATCCTATGGCGGTTTTAGCAAGCGCACCAATAATTTTGGTTACCGAGCATCCGTACATAGCACCACAGGTGTCCTGTAACGGTGGTGCCGTGAAGTGCGAAGGAATCATTGTACTAGCACTATTAATGCCAGTCACTGCTCATCAGTACATAGCACCAAGGGCTTCGTGTACCCGAGCAGACAGTAGGTCAGAAACCTCATTGCAAAAGCGCTAAATATATGCGCTACGAAGCACCTATGGGTAGCTGTTTAAGAGCACTGGGACGATGCGGCTATGATCCATGCATAAGATAACCATACTGTAACGGATCATATGGCCACAGATAACACTTCCAGGAACGCTGTCGTCTAGACCTATTCAAAGTGCGCACGCAAATGTGCCGGACACGTCGTATGCGTCATGTCAACACAGCGGATCACTAAGGAGTGTGGTAAACGAATATAACTAAAGGAAAGTAGTAAATAAATAAATAAATAAATTGAAAACAAGGAAACTGAGTCCCAGTTAAATATCAAATGGGCCACGTTTACAAAACTTACAAAACCACCGTTCGATGCATTTGCCGAATGTACAAATCAATGCAGTCAACCTAGTAGCTGCATCTGGTGGGCAAGAGGGGCGCACCCGGAAATTAAACAGGAGGTGGCCGTAAGAAGGTCAGAGGTTGCAGTCTCACGGGCTGGCCTTACGGCAGTTAGGCAACGTCCAAACCATTGGCTACAGTGGTTTGAGAACCATGACACAGAACTTACTGCCTAGCAGGCAACTCAGAAAATTCTCAAAACGGAGGTTGTTCCTGCAATTGGTTAATTTGCAGTAGAAGCCAGGTCTAAACTGAGGAGGATGCAGCTGACAATATATTATGAGGTATCTAAATGCGGCTTCGAAGATAGCCTGCAGCTCCGCCGAGGTGTTCTTGTGTTTTCCTTCGATGGTCAAGCAGTTCGTAAGCGCATAGTCATACCGGGTGCGTCATCTGTAATCTGTGACATACCCATAGACGCAAATTGGTACCGCGTCAAAAGCATCCGCGGTATCCGCGCGGAGGCAAATAGCTATTTAAAAGCGCTTGCTTACGTACGCCAGGGAAGTAGATGGGATGGATAAAATCGTTGTATAAGGAAACGCTGTGCAGCGCGAATCTGGCACAAAATTACTTTATTCTAACACGCGTAAGATACTGCTATATGATGGCTTCTGTGTTAGTGAAACTGCTGCTATGTGCCTTGAGCAAACTTCGCTAGCGTTACTTTTCTTCCGCACCAAACATTTACGGTTATACAGTAGCCGGTTTTGCACGCGATAACCGTCCGTACCTGCAACATGTTTACCGCAAGCGAAGCAAAACGTATTCCACGTACAGGCACTGTGCCACCGCGGTTCCTCACGCGATGGTTGGCAGTGTGGCTTATGACTTTCGACGGATGCATCTGGCGGTATGTAGATGAGCTCTTCTGTTTGTTTTATGGGGCTAACGGTGAACACGTATACCGCCTCGGGATTCACGTCCTCCGGGCAGTTACCCGAGCAAGTTTTGCTACCTTGGAATTGGGCTGCCTTGAGGTCTCTACGTTTAAAGTCCGAAGCAACGCGGTGTATTCAGGCATGTTGTAATTCGCCAACCGTCGATTACGGATAGGTATATCTACCATAATAGAATAAAAACCTACGCTGTTTTACACGCCGGGTGTCGATTTTCCTAATATAACCTTATTAAATGAACGCACGGTAGCCACATGTGCCCGTAAAACGAGCAGGTGCACGTGCCATTTGCGCAGTCCATGTTCTGGCGAAGGTGTTGAACTTAAACAACAAACGGTGGAAGAAGAAACATACAAGATGGCATACCAGTCCTGTTACAATAGCTGGGTACATGGCACCGAACTTGGGTGTTGCCAGATGACTCATAACCAGGGTGCCAGCTTACGCTGTTAGACGGCCTACCAGCATCTTCACTTAGGCGTTACGTTCACATTAAAACACCTGGTGTCTCTCGTGCATGTATGTACAATGTAGCTAAAATGCTTTCAGTGGGACCGCAGACATTTTCCACACTTTACATACAGACAAGGCAAGGCGGTCGGCAGCATGCGTTATTTCCTTCAATCTAAGTTTGGCATCCACCACAAGGTTGTTGGTGGTGGTTCCAAAATGCACCAATCCCGCTGAGCGTAGTTCGCCCACCACCGCTTGATGAACACCCAGTGGGATGGTAAATAGCGCACAAACTGCGGATCCGTCTTCCAAAGTAGGCTAAGGTTCTGCTGGAAGCTTGAGCAGTGTACGTGCTGGAAACCTAGCATAATCGGTCTCCGTAACCATTGTAGGCCGTTGGTGAAATAAATAAGGTGTGCGGAAGCTAATAGTCTACAGAACGGCATAAAAATTCGCAAACTCACGAGCCTTCGAACGGCCACGCGGACATGAAAGCAGCACAGCATAATGTCACAATAGAATACAGCTTGTGCCGCGCGCACTTGAGCAGCCATTTTAACCATAACGAAAGTTTGTACAGTGCAATCATGGCCCATGGCATCACAAAATGAACCAAACAAATATACTAACGACTTGACGTTTACTTACGCACACACCCATAGAAGACTGGTCGGCCGTAAACCATGACATCTGTTACCAAGAAGCGGTACAACTTTAGGGTGTAGCGAAATTTAACGACGAATACCATACGTACCCATGGCGGTTTGCACCATGCGTTGCATCCACGCACATAACGTGCGGAAATCGCCGAAAAATTCTAACTTGCTGATTACAAGCAAAGCACCGTGCATAATTGTGCCGTTTCAGAAATGGTTCGCACGTAACTTTCTGTTCCATTCTATGATGGGCCTGTCGCATACTGACTAGCAAGAATAAAATGACATTTTACCGACATGAGAGGGTCGCGTCTACCCTGTGGCATACAGTAAGAACGTCGTCGCTGATGACATGTTTCCCGAACACATGCTTGATATATTGCTTTATGTCGCAATTTGGGGGGTCAAATCAAAATATGTCAGCAGATTGATTGCATTCCTCTCCCGTAGGTCGCCAGTTTAGTAGGTGCCTTTCGAAAGGGAAGCGGTTGCATGGACGGTTTTGAGCCAGATCAAATGTTAGCACCTTTAGCTTACGTCCATCCCAAGCACCGTTGACGCGAGTACTGCAAGCGGTGTCTTGAGCACTGAAGTAAACGGTCAACACAATTATAAACCACATACTAGACTTGTCGCATTCATTTGCTGCTTTCTTCTCGGCGCTTACGGGGCACGTATTTACATACCGTACGAACATAATTCACGTGATGATACGCTTCTTTTTCTGCTACAACCGACAAAAGCGCCACTGTTTCAATGAAAAGGGACGCAGACAAGGAATACTATGCAGCAAATCTATGGAACGAATGTCCAAGAAAAAGTTCTTAATGTCAGCCTCCAGTGTTGCAGGTCGAAAAACAGCTAAGGACGCCCTATTGCATTAGACCCCACTCAAAGTTGCACTGATCCTTATTTTAAGCCATCACAGCTGTATTTTGGAAAATAGTTTACACAGTCGAGTTGTACGTGTCAAAATTGATGTGACACTTTTTATTGCCCACATTTCGTGCAGTTCATACTGTGCCACTAAGTGGCACTCAGGGTAAGTGGTCAGTAAGTGGTGGTCGGGAGTGTAGTTCGGGTGTTTAGTTTTATATCCATCAGGACTTCGTAGTACTCATATATTTTCTAATTCAAGGATACGCTCAAGAAGGAACACGCAAGGGCCTTTCCTGTCGTTCCTGTCACAGCTTCGTCCAACGCTGAACTATGATCTACCTGTACGTTCCCCAACTTGTTAAGAAGGAACAGACTGAAGATGGTTCAATTCCATTTGAAATCAGTTAAATTTTTAAAATACCAATATGTAGTGGTTGTGAGAACCCTATATCTTATCTTTGTCTTTGTCATTTCCTTTACCAAAGATGTTGTACCATTTGTTTAAACGTACAAATTTGAACACAACAAGTCCAACGCGCTCGCGTCGTGATGCTTTCGTCTGCTGCCACGTCTTTTCAGTAGTCAGATTTGTATCGAATGGATAGTAGGCATCGAAAGAACATCGACTGAAGGAAGAACTACAACGCAAGTGTGCTCGATTATTCTTCTATGATGAGTTTTGCCTACGATTGCATACAGCCGCTGCACTCGAACTTATTAGATAACAGTCCTCTACGTTAATTGGTGACCCCAAATTTTCTCTTTAGGAATGCGTAATTTTTTATTATGTTTTATCTACCTACTAGTGAACAGTTACCTGAAACTTGGATTACATTTTCTTTGCCATACCTAGATGTGTCTAACCCAAGTGTCTAGTTCATTCAAGTAGAATCTATCTTTTGCTTCCATCGAAGCACCCCGCAGTCTGCGGTTTTTTCATGTATTACTGCTTATTCACCTAAAGGCGTGGCTACAGCACTCAACGGTATCCTCGACCCTATGCCGAGGGCCTCATCTTATGATAAGCTCAATGCATCTACCTTTAAACCCACTAATTTATCCGAGGAGGCACGCCTTCAATAGGTGCTCTCTGGCGTTGCGCTTGCTGAACGTACATCGTCAGCTCCTTCGACCTATGCGATTACTTGTTGGTTCATCAATCTTGGATGATTTCATTCTTTGCCAATTCTCGGTTACATCTCTTTCAGCAAACATGACGACTATACCAGCTGTTTTGGCAGAGGATCCTCCAAACACACGTTGGCAAGTTGACCGATACCACATTTACAAATTCTGTGCATATATTTGTCCACGTACGAACACGTCTACATATTTGACTAGTGACATGCCTCGATTCTTACCATTTTTCAGCTTTTTCCTCATGCTTCGCTCACCCGAGCCGCTCTGTGTCCACAACTTAATCGGACTAGTTCCTCAGCAACATGCTCCACATCAGTGATCTGCTTCTTATCTCTACATCTCGCATTCTGTGGACATAGACTTCGTACAACCTTTAGGCCATACTACTGACTTCTTCTGTGCTACTCCCGCGCTTGGTGCTGCTAACCATGCTATCTTGTACAGTAATGCATTATGCTGATCATGCCTGAAAAGCGTGCCTGGCTTTGTCGAGAATAACATATTATTTATTTATTTATTTATAAACAAGCTGGCCGAAGCGGCCGACAAAGTATAGGAAAAGTACTTTAAAAGCGCTTAGAATCATGTCGCTGAAGCCGTAACTACAAGCACTTTAAGCAGTGATACACACGAATAAACGTTCGAGAGGCTCTCAAATTTGGAACTCATTAGTCCACCACTTAGCCGCGGTCAAATACGAAACCGCAGTTTCTCTTCCAGTGGCAGGCCTCGCAGCAAATCCAACAGACGGTTATCGCGCTTGTATTGCTATTTCCAGTACCGCTCTGATAATACCTCACCAAACTGCCGCTCAGGGTGTACTCACTTTGAGACTTTCGCTACTTCCAAGTTGGAAAACGTCGAAGCCAGCCCGTAAAGCTGACGGCTGCCGCCGACCAACTTATTAGTCGCTTCCTGCAGGTATTTGATTCCGCGACCTGGCTTCACATTTTGCCTGACGCCGGCACGAGGATAAGCATTATGCACCGTTCCTTGGATAGACACTCCTTACAGCCGCCTTGCAAGATGCTATGGGCTGCTAACCAGACGAAGCTCGAGACTTACGGCTAGAAACATCTCAAGCACAGTCCTGGACTACGTTTTAGCTATGCTGGAGCTTTACAACCGCCGATATACAGCAGCTTAGCATCGATATCGATTTTCTTAGTAAACGTGGTGTTGCTGTACATCTACGTTGGGGAAGTTGGTTGATGATACTACCCCGTTAACTGCTCTTGGCAAGCTAACTGCAGTTACTTCCGTCAGACTGCGTGTCCTTACGCCCGAACTTTTACAATATTCGTATTGCTGAAACATTTTCCATCACTTGTCGGAGTACCTAACGACGCTACAAAATCCGGGCACAATGCGCAACCTCACATCCTCAACACTTGTATGCCCGTGACCGCGAAACCTGGACGACTTGCAAATGACAAAATGCAGGCCGCTAAGAAAGTGCTCGAGCACAAGTTTAAGCTAAGCATTCAGCCTGCAAGCGGTTGCTGGTCCTCTCCACTGCATATTCTGCTTATAAATGTCAGTGATTGGAGCACACGTGGTGACTATCGAGTGCTGGATAACGTCACAGTTCTCGACAGATAACCGAAGTTGCATCTACACGAATTTTTGTTGAATATATGGAAAGTCAATCTTTTCTAATATTGATATTGTCAGGGCCTACAACCAAATTTTAATGGCCCCAAAAGATGTTGCAAAAACGGCAATGATCATCACATTTGGTTTGTACGATTTGCGCCGTATGCCATTCAGTCTCCCAAATGCCGCGCAATCTTTCCAACACGTCGTGGACTAAGTTTATGTGGTCTAGACATTGTCTTTGTTTATATTGATGCTGTTTTAATTGCAAGTGCATATGCCAGAGACCACTTAAGCTATCTACGAAAGTGGTTAGACTTTTCAAACATCGCGTCGTTACCATTAACCCTGAGAAGTGCTTGTTTGACCAACCCTCTAACGACTTAAAAGGCCACGGGATCGACGCCAAGGAACTAGTCCCCTGAGTGATAAAATGCAAGGCGTAATGCATTACCGTTGCCACGATCCGATAAGAGCCTGCTTAGTAATTTTGGTATGGTTAACTGCTAATTATGCTTTATATATAGCTGCGCTGCAATTATTTATCTTTTACCTGCTTGCTCACAGGTAATCCTAAAATTAGTACATTCACTCCAGCCCCCATAGTAGCGTTGTCCGCAGCCAAGAAAAGCTGAGCCAAGCTACTTCGCCTGCTTACAGGAGAAAGGCATGTATCGTGCTCTTATTACCAAGTGAGCAGCTTCACAAACAGCCTTCGGTGCCGTAATGCGGTAGCTCGTGAATAACGAAGCTAAACCCATTTTTCTGCTCACGGAAACCATAACCTGCTCAGACAAGGTACAGTACGTATGGTCGGGAGGTATTTGCTATGTGTCTGGTTGTAAATCGTTTCCGTCACATCCCTTAGGGTCGTGATTTTGTCAGCTTGACGAATCACAAGCCACATATGTATGTTTTCCTTGCAACATTTTTCTTGCTTCTCCAGAGAGACCCGGCACCTTGAGTACCCCTACTTTTGTGTTGATACTCTCTATCTTGCTGATCCTAAAAGCTTCCTGTCGACCAATTATCGCGATCCCACATTTATCCGTTTCCTCGCTCGTCAATCGATCTAGGGTAAGGTGTGTTGCCCAAGCCAGTGCTTCAGAATTAACACAGCTTTGAAGGAACACTTCGTTAACATGCATGAAATTACCTGTGTACAAACGTCCACTGCAATATTTCCACCGGTAAAAATTGACCGTTTGTTCCACAGTCCTACCGGCAGTGCATGTACAGTACTCTCCTAAATATGGTCTGACACATCTACTTAATACATCCCGAAACTTCCCTTTTGGTCATCTCCGTCCAGCTGTGACACCGTAGAACTCTACCTTCGAGAGGCCCACTCAGTCTATTGCGGCACCGCTGTTCCATTTTCTTTCACAGGTAGCTCAACTGCTTTGCTCGCGCCTCCGCGGTTCAACTGCTGCAGCTTTTAGCCTAATTGCTTACCGCTCCAATGAGATAGGCATTTTGTCACAACTGTATACTGCATCTTCTTTCCTTTGATGCACTATTCCACATCACGTGACACCTAGTTTCTTAATACGTATTCTCTATCTGTATTTTCAATATTAGTAGGCACATGTAAACAGACGACGCCTTAGTTTATAGATACACATATAAAACGGGGAATAATGTTTGGCACGGCTCGAGGTCTCCAGCTTTCCTTACACCTTTCTTTACGTTGGAACTCCCTCCTTTCTGTAACCTTTCCTTCATTGGCCAACCGCGAGACCTGCATAGAAGTTGCTGAATAAACTTACCTGAATCGTAGTATCTATAAACGTGACCAGTAGACAGATATGGACAGCTCATGGCACAACCTCGGGCATTATGTCCCCTTGATTTGTATCCTCTAGCGGTTTGAACGACGGCGTTCAAATGAGTTTCACTTTCGGAACATCACCTCAAGGAAGCTTCATCTACCGGCAAGTGTACAACTTACTTGCGATGTCATTGCATTCTGTTCCGTCCATCTCCAGATTGGATTATTTATGGTACCAGATCCTTCATATGCTTGGCGTCAGTATCCGGTGGATCCGTTACCCGCTGCGCCAGTGTGGACTGTCACCAAGTCTAGGCATCTGGAAGCTTGTCTATTATGGATGCGCTTGCCCCGTACCTTCCACTAGTTTGAACAATTGGGTTCAAATCATTGTTACCTCCGAAACATCACCTAACTAGCTTTATAACCCACAAATGATCAACCTACTTGCGATGCCATGGCGTCATGCTCCCTCCACCTCGCCCATAGATAATTACCCCTGAAAGCCTTTTGATCCGTATCCTCCATGAGTCTGAACAATTTGGATGAAACCCCTATGACTTGGCGCGTCTAAAAACAATTTCATCGCCCTGCAAGTGATCAACTTATATGCAATACCATGGCGTTATGCTCCGTCCACCGCGCCCGTGGATTACTTCTACCTGATCCGTTACCCACTTCGCCAATGTGAATTAATGATCTTATACCTTCCGGAAAAATATTGCCTGTGCTCTATAGTACTACACTTGGTCATACCTGATTCCATAGACAACAGCAAGCTCCTCGGCCGTTCGAAAAATTCTCTTCATGCAAGCGTCCCATTTAGCTGTGATGGCTACCTCCCTTGGACATAACAGCGACACACACCTGGCCCGTGGATTAGCTGCTCAGACAAATACAGTTTGTGATCTGAGTTCCAAACTCACCGCATAACTCAGCATCGTAATTTACACAGCTTATCTTCGTACAGTACCGCCGTCCGCAACCGTTTCTGGTGAATCATGACTAAGCCAACAAAAAATCGAATGTCCTATGACTGCGCTTAGCTGCTCGGAAAATCGGTCCTGCAAAAGCGCTAAAGCATCTCAACGTTATATACATTGTGCTCAACGGCAGTGTTCTAGGCCTGGTGGGTTATCGCTTGGCAAGCGTTTTCCATTTAAAATGTCACAAATATCTGTCTACCGACACCGTGACGTGGCGGATGTGACTCGCCACTGAAATAAAATCACTGCCCACTGCTTCACTCGAAGAATGATTTCAATTCCCCATATTTGCAAGCAGGATTTACCAAACACTATCGGTGTCTTACGCTTATGGAAACATGGAGAGCAATATCCGGAACAATTCGAACACTCGCCTAGCATTTCTATAACCAAAACATTTAGTGGTCGTACAGCGCTTCGACGCCACCTTTCTCTTTGACACCAGTGATCAAGCTCTTCCTCCCTGCATCATTCCTGCTCAAAATCATGTGCAATTTTTAAGCCATTTGTTGTGCAAACACGTATTTTTCTCGTGTGGTATACCTCATCTTTTCGCGTTTCCATGGCTTTGTCAACCACCCGTTCACGCCTGCACTGGTGTGCTAAGTTTCCTCGAGAATATAACCAGTTATGTATTTATTTATTTATGTTCACTGATTCCCGCGCATTCTTATTCTTCGTACGCTGAAACTAATTACTGACCGTTATGTCTGGCCCAATACGCATACAGACATCCGACGATAGGCCAAGCTCGTCATAGTTGTCAAACCAGCAAAATTCAAGGACACTGTTACGACTCCTAGGGCTTTGTACTCCCTGAAGCTAGATGCAGCCCCTTCATTTTGAAGTAATAGGAGCCTTACCAGATTCTAAGGGTTTCAATTATCAGTTGAACTGTGTTGATCGCTTTCCTCGTCCTCCCATGCAGTTCCCTTGAGCCAGTTGCCTTTGATTCCTTGGAATAATGGATTTCATGCTTCGGTGTGCAGACCCTGTCACCATTGACAAAAGATTACTATTCTGTTCCAAAACTGTCTGTGCTTTGAGTCGACTGCTCCGTTGTACATATTTTCTGACGACTGCCTGTCATCCTGCTGCCAACGGCTTTGTCGAACGTGTTAATCAGCAAGTGAAGGTTGTCATTACGACTGATTTGCGTTATGCCTGTTGGTCGGAACGCCTTCCAACTATTCTTAGTATTCACCGTATTGTTAACGAAGATATCGGATGTGGCCCAGCCGAACTTGTCTTTAGTACAACCCACAGACTCCCAGGTAAGATGTTGCTGCACGCATAGAACACCAGCGAATTTAATCCTACGTCTACGCTGAACGTCTGAAGCCCAATGTTTGATCCTTTGGACTGCCACCACCTTGACTAAACACACGTAAGCAGAATATCCATCCTGCCCCACACACTTGGCCATTTGTCTCTATCCGAAACCATGCTGTTCGTAGACCCGTGACGCCTCCTTATGAAGCCTATACAAGTTCTGATCGCAGAAGCCGGTCTACTTGTTCTGGATACGAATAGACCTAAGGAGTCCGTGAGCATTGATGGTCTTGATCCCACGTACATCGAGTGAAAGATAGATAGTTCACTAACAACTAAACGCAGATCACCTGTGCCTGGACTGTTGCACACTGCCAAGCGCATGACCGATTCCTTTACCTCAGAATTCCTGTGTCCAAACAAGTGGTCCTATCCACACAAGCTTAAGGCTTGCTGTTTTATTCTTTGCCAACCCAGCACAATAGGTTACATGAACGCTTTACAGAGAGGTGCCAACCAGCTCACGCTCTAGAAAGTAGTTTGTAGTAGCTGTGATTACCTTATATTTTCGTTTTTATCAGTTCTGTTTCAGGCCATTTCGTGTCATTTCTATAAAGCTCCTAAGTTTGATTAATACAAGTTCAACGCGCTTAATTCGTGTTGGCTTCACTTGCTGCTGTCTCCATCTGTGTTGTTGCCACGTCTTTCCAGTATTTGCATTGTTGGCTTGGAATCGATAGTAAGCGTCGGCTTACTATTGAACGCAGAAAGAAATATAATGCATGTTTTCTCGTTTGTTCTTCTGTGCAGCGTTTTACCTAAGCTTGTCTTTTGCCTCCGCGTACCAAATTATTAGATAACGGTCCTCTAGGCATATGCGTGTATTTATACAATATTAAGTAAAAGCAACTACACATTAGGTTTTCGAGCTTCTTCCTATAAATATATAAATGCGGATATCATCTATTTGACAACCTTCTCCTTCAAGGCGGGAATCAAGGCACCATTCATTTACCAGGTACCGTCAACCTTATTTACTTATTCCTAACGTTGTATTACTTAGGTTTCCCTGCATTCTTACATGCACCTGATGCTTCAACATTTTTACGTTACACATATCCATTCCGTTTCATGTCCGATAGGTACTTATGTATAGTCAAGTCAAGTCTGTAACTTCAGCACATGCTTTATGTACCCATGTGTGTGCATTTTCAGCAATTTACATTATCAGCGGTAAAGGTACCAAAGGTTCTCCATTAAAATGTTGCATACAAATGAGTAGAATAATGAGAAGTATACAAGCCAAAGCTTGATCAATCGATAATCCTAAAGGCTAGCCAAACTCTTTGGGATTTTATCTATATTAAACGAAAATGCTTTCACTGACCTTTTTCTGCAGAATTCGTTCAAATTGAGGCAAATTGTTTTGTACAGAAATCACAGATATGGGCTCGGTCGCAATATATCGAATTTTTATGAAAAGTGGGCGAAATAGAGGGGGTTGGTGACCCAGGAAGTTGCTAGAGCAAAATATCTGGTTAGCTTAACCTTGCAAAACTGAGATGTATATGGCAGGTTATGGGAAACACGATGTTATTCGAAATAGCAAAGGCCGAATGAAATGCCCCGCCAAAATACATGCAGGCTTTACTTGCCTATATATGCTAATGCCTTTTACCAGGTTAGTTGTCCACTATTTTCAAAGTCAGTTCCCTTTTTCCACAGATTTCCAGGTTCACACTGATGTTTCTGCATAGAAAATACTCAAAAACGTACTCACCTAGGACACAACGTAAACTAAGTATGACATCCATTTCCCATCAATTTTATTTATAGTAATATTCATATTTTAAGTTTACTATGTATCGTTTTATTTACCAAATAACAGTGGTCACTATTTACTTATCCAGTAGCATACGTCCACTTTACTACCAATTTGGAGCACAACCGAAACTGTACTGTATCCCTTAAACTAACCGTTACCTTGGTGACTTATTTCCCTTACGCTCGCAGGTATAGATGGACCGAACCATATTTGCATACAAATTAATTGATTCCCTGTGAGGATTAAGCGGACTTGTTACACTTTGGTTTATGTTAACTGTATGGTTACTGGACCGCCTCTTGGCCGATAAAAGTTTACACTTCCGGTCGCTCGAGTTGCTTTCCGACCTTTGGAGCGTCGCCGTTGCTTGACCGTGCTGCTGTATGGGAAGTACTAACGCAGCTACTAACGCATTCGAATTACCATTTGGGTGTTCGCTGTGTGACTCCTTTCAGCTCCGTTCTATCGGCAGCGCCTTGAAATTGCTCCCAGAGAATTATTACAGGTTTTGCCTTTGGAAACTTCGAAAACTTACTACCATGGTTGAAGCAAATGATCCCACTACAAATGCTACCGGACGCCGGCTGCTATAAGCATCTACTGTACGTCTAATTATATTCTTTACAAGCTTAGTAACTAAACATAATATCCCGCGTTCCTATAATGCTCCGGCTGTACCAGTTCACCTTGACCCACAAATACATTCCCGCCCGAGGTGAGAGTCTGGTTTCAAACTGACCCTTTAGAATCTTCGACCGGTTTCAACTAGTACTGCCTCAGCATGACTAAGCCAATCGATCAACCGGAAAAGAAATTTGGCCCACATTCAGTTGCCAATAACTAGGTGCAAAGTCGGTCTGTATGACGCATCCCCAGCTTTCCCGAGTGTCCAGAACAAACTACGACAATGTTCCAGCAAGTGGTGGATTTTTGCCTGGCAAACGTTCTCCCTATAAAAGCCACAAGTGTACGCTTAACGACACTGTGACGTAGCGGATGTTTCTCGATACTAAATAAAGGCACATCTAACCAGTTAACATTGGTGTTGTCGTCGACATCTACTTGCAAATTGTGCAACCGATTTTGCTGTGGACCACAAACACCTAGCTATTACTGGACAACGAGTGTAACAAAATTTTACTTCGGCTCTTGTGCTAATTGATTATCACATTGCTAAATCACGCCGGACTTGAATATTGACACAACAGTTATGACTGCTTTATACGCGCAGCAGCGCTATTATGTTTCTGAGTCAGACAAATACCTGTCAAACTGCTTCCCCGTATAAACTACGAATAAACAGGTTATAATATTTAATAAAACGAAGTAGGTTGCTATTTCATCGCGGCTATAGTTTTATGTATATTTAATCGCCATTCCCCTCTATGCCTTCTTTTACTGAAAATATACCACTTATTTATTTATTTACTCAGAGGGCCTGAATGTATTTTCGCATTCCCGGACAAAGCATAGTAACCTTCATTAAACTCCAAAATGCTCGCTCCAATAAAGCTCTCCGCGCACCTTCCGAATCGGCTGGATCTGTTTCTATTACGAATGCTACCTCAGGCTTCACGATAGGAGCCGTCCTCCAACAACCTATTGGTGGGCAGGTGCAACCCCTGTGTTCTCCTCCAAAAGCCATCAGCCAGTGGAATCCTGCCATGGCAGGTTTGACAGAGGACTGCTTGTCAGTTACTTAGTTATTTTTTACTTCCGGCACACACTCGTAGGCCGCGCTTTCACGTTCTACGATAACCACAAGCCCCTTATCTTTGTCTCAAAACCTGCTTGCGGTAAATATTCACCAAAAGAAATAAGGTAACTGGACTACGCCACGTAGTTCACCGCTAAAATATAGCGTGTCCCAGGTGTCGACCATCTCGCCGCCGACGTTACCTCAAGTGTCAACCACATTATCCAGCCTTGGCTAACTGCCAAACTTTCATCCATGGTATCGGCTCAGGTTCCAGTTTAAGATATACAACGCACCCTGAAGTCCCTACCGCTGCCTGTGCAACCAGTTTGGCTTCATAACACGGAAGGAACTACACACTTAGACACTTTCACAAGTTTTCCTGTGCCCATAGTGCCCGCCTCCTTCCGACGCAAAGTATCGAATCATTGAACTAACAAGCATATCCCATGTTTTCCTGCATCTGAAACTGGTCACCAAACGATTTATTTCCCACGCGCATACAAATACTTCCCTGCCTGGGCTCACGCTGCTTTCAGTTCTAGCCCACCAAACTGCCTCGTCACACCCGCAGTACTCTCGGTTCATTAAACGACCCGGACACGCGGTTCTCGCATGTAAAATTAGGCCTTGTAGGTCCCTTACCTCCTTCACGCGGAGTAGTATACATTCTCAAGAGTGACGACCGCTGCACTAGATGGCCGTGAGCCATTCCATAACAAGCTGTACAGCTGAGGCTATTATCCCGGCCTTCAGAGATCGCTGGGTATCATAATACGGACGTCCATCTGCCGTTGCCGCTTGCCAAAGAAAGCTCATAGAATGTTCACAACTCCGTACGTTCTGCAACATTTTAGGCCGCGGCCGCATGTGTAACACAGCGTAGCACCACGCCGCCAACAGTTTAGTTAAAGACTTACATATGCGCCTAAAACCAACATTCTACGCCTTCGCCAGCACTAACTGGAGGGGAATCACTTTGCTTGTATCCTAGGCATTAGCGGCAGCATAAAAACTGACACGCAATATGCACTAGCGGAATTATAAACAAATAAATATGCAATTATTCTCGTCTATGCGAGGCATGCCTGTGGTGGCTTGATCAATAAGTGCAAGAATGCATACACGTCAAGGCCATTGTAACCGTGACAACCGGAGTGTGTTCCGACTTTCCTATTTGAAGGTCTACAATTAGGGCAAAGGTAAAAATAAAGAAAGCCCATTGTCGTGAGCACAGATATCTTTGTATGGGCGCGGTCGGTCTGCCACAACGTGCAGTAAATTTCAGGAAGGAATAGATCAAGAAGTAGAATTGAGCAATTAGGAAAGAACTGGTGAATGACACGCTCAATCGTGCTTACATGGTACGCTGGGTTCACTTGATTGTAGCGTAAAGAAAAAAGTCGCATGTGCAGAAGAAGACCTGGCGACGAAATACGCAGATAAGAAAGTGTCGAAGCGTGTAAAGCATGGTAGTATGTAGTCCTGGTCAGCTTGTCAGTGTGAACTTATGGGCTGTGACTTTATTCAGTGGTGAATCACCTCCGTCACGTCGCAGTGTTGTTAAAATGATGTCTTTGGCTTTTTATAGTGAGAACGTTTGACAGGCGAATATCCACTGCGTTCTGCAACACTGCTATCAATGCACATGTAGCGCCCAAAAAGATAACTCTTATCTTTCGTGTACAATTTACTTGTTGACCGATTGTACATTACTCCTTCTTGTTTTAATCTTACAACCGGCTCGACACACAACTGCCTTGTAAGTTCCTGCGCTCACGTGTACGCTCTTGATTCGCTTCATCCGTCCGTTTCTTGTTGTAGTCTCATCGAATACAGTCCGCGGTGTCCGACTCCAACTGCCTTCTGATATCCGCGCTTAATTCCGAGCACCGTCTCGGACTAGTATTAACTAGTCCTACAAATTGGTGACCCCGATTCGCACGCGCGAATTCAACATTTATTTTCTCGTTTGTATTTTTGGTGAGTTCGTTCCTTTTTATCGATTATATACGTATATTCATTTGTTTCTTGCGTAATTTTAATACTTTTATCGTATTTTGTTCATTATTTATAAGTAAGTTCGCCTACAAAGTTTAAACCACCGGCACCTGACTTATGTGCAACCATCTGTGACTCGACCATCTTAGGCCTCTTTATGTGATTTAATGCGCTCCTGGAAATAATCGTGATGTACGGGCCGTGTCAAATTGCAGTTTCTTTGGGATCCCATTGCTCAACATACTGATTAACCATCGTCACGGTTTACTCTTGCTTTGGAATGCGGCAAATAGGGACAGAGACTCGGCGCCATCCTTTCTAGTATTCTCCTTTCGCTAAGACCTCACGTTCTTCGGCCGGACCTGACTGCAGCATCCCTCTTTATGAGCACGCTTATGGCAGGTTTGACAGATATGACAACTGAAGGGAAAAAAGCGTGCAAAATGCTATTCACCGCACGACTAGCATGCTTTGGGCGCTTTGTTCATAGGCCTCTTAAAGGGTTTGCTTCGATTGCCGCTCCTGTCTTTCTTCACGGGTTGCACGGGACCCGGTGGTGCGAGACCATTTCGTTCGACCACGGCAATGTCGTATTCTAGAGTGAGAAGTCGTTTGCATTCGCCTACGAGGGCCTTCAGTGTCAGATCAAGATCCTGCTCCAGCTTAGCTAAATGCTGCATGTGGATCTCAGCATCATTGGGCGATTGTAGAGCGCTGACGAAAAGGAGACACTGATCGCCCGTTCAGGAGCGCAGGTTGAAACGTTCACGCTCACAGTTAATCATGTCTGCTATGGCCCAAACTCGTCCGATTCCTGTTTGACAAGTTTCAGGCACTGATAGAGATTACTAAACAAGGATAGCGCATCACCAAAAATGTCCTTCAGCTGCGATACTACTTCATCAAAAGTCAGATCCTTCGTCTAGTTGGGCAAAACGTGGTCTATGAACCTTGAATGTTCACTTATTCTGAGCTTGCGGAGTAGCAATCGCAACTTCCAGGACTTCTCCTGACGAATGAAGTCCGTCCGGATCGTGCCTTCCTAGCGCTTGAACCACGCTTTGAAGGTGCATCCATTATCCTCGTCATATTTGAATTCAGGGCACGCGTTCGCGAACAGCTAAAAAGAACTCGCCTGCATGCGCAGCGCTGCTGCCCATGTTGTCTGCAAACTCAAGCATTCTGTCAGATCTTGGATCATTTCCATTTGTGCCTCCATTTGAGCGTGCTGTTGGAAAATCAGACTTTAAAATTGTTCAGCAGAAATACTCATCACATTTCCAATTTTCTACGTCGCCATTTGTTACAATCTTCTTACCAGACGCAAGTTCAAAAATAAAAATTTACTGCTCAACAAAATTTCTAGCCCAACTGAAGAAAAAAGCAAAACGTCAATGACCTTGACAAAATAACGTATTAATCGCCGTTAACTAACATTGTACAACTATTGCGGACCTCGGCTGTATATAAAGGTCACTAATTGACCTTCGACTTCCAGCATTGGAAGATCAGTTACTAAGGTTGGTGGTTCCTCATATCTTTTGCCTATGTGTCAGGTGGATTTTAATCACGTGCAGAAGTAAAACATTTCGGAACGTCCGAACTCGATGCGATATTCGTTACTAATCGATTAAGCGCTAAATTAGTGGAGAACATGCAATTCTTAATTTCTCCCGGACAAGCTGAATACCAAGCCAGTCCAGCTTCATTAGTAGGCAACGGTGGTTTATCTAATCAAATGTGTTGCTGAAGTCAAGGTAGCAAACCTCTACTGAACTCCCGTCATCAAGCCAATGTGTTACTTCATCCAAGAAGCACAACTTGGTAAGAAATGACTTCTTCCTCTGCACAAAGCCTTGTTGTTCCAGTCCTATCAAATTATGAGCAACCAAGTACTTACAAATTCGGCTTCTGCTAAGTTACTCCAAACATTTAAGCAGCACAAAGTTAGGCTGACAGGTCTATAGTTGGCGGGTACAGATTAGGAACCTCCCTTAAGTGTCGCCACTACAGGATGTCGCTTTCCAGTCTTGTGGTAACCTGCCTTCTCAAAGTGACGTGTTGAAGGGCTGCAAGACCGGGCGCTGGGGTATGTCAGCGAGTAGATTGACAAACGCAGGATGCACTTTGTCTGGGCCTGTTAACTTATTGTGGTCTAAACTAGCAAGTACACTAAAGGTTTCGGACACTGTTAATGGAGTGGCTGGCATTGTACTCTAGTTTTGACGATGGAGCTGTGAGGGGCCTGTGCGCCCCTCATCTAAAAGATACACTTTCTAAAAGAAGCAGCAGCACCTCTGTCTTATCCGCATCTTCTGTAGCATAACTTTCACTCCCCATGGTAAGGTTAACAACGCCACCACTAAATGATTTCTGTGACTGAACGTAAATGCAATACAACTTGAGCTTCGCTTTCGAATTCTGAGTTAATCGAAGCTAGCTGACTTGCCGAACTACCCCTTCGTGGTGCCAGCCGGGTGGTTCGGGTGTACGCCGTTACAGTAGTGTTCGACGGCATAGTTCCACCTCCGTGAGGCATTGTATTCTAGCAAACGTGCTGACTTTATGGGGGCATTGGGTCACAGTTTGAAAATATGCCAAACAAAGACGCAGGAAATGAACATTCAGTCAAAGTCTCACAAGATGTGCGATTCTCTAAATTCGCTTACTGCCTTTCGGGTAGATTATTTAGCCAAAGGCTCGGCGTGGAGCCCCTAAATCAACTCCCAAATTCGGCTTGGAAAAGCGGGTAGTAGCTCGAAACCTCACAAAACCATGGACTGTATTACGACGTGCTCCTCAGGTACCGTTATTGCTTCTCACCTTCACAAGACTTCAACACACGACACTTGTTTGCATTCTAACAATCCTCACTTCCGTTACCCGATTCATTTGTTCCACAATCTGGCTAAGATTCCGATTGCGCCGCAAACCAAGGAATTCAACGTATGGCTCTCCTTCGTTCCCGATCTTCGTTCCGTCTGGCGCGCTGCGAATTTCGGACATTCATGCAGAATGGACAGTAAGCAGGTGTAGCGCGCACTCTAGATTCCCTAGACTATTCTACTCCTGATTTACCTTAGCACCCTATGCTTAGGGTGCTAGAACAGCTCGTGCCAGGAAAACCACAAAAAAGCCGGTGTGAAAATATAGTACTAGTTAATATGGCCACCTGGATGACTACCGCTGGCACTTGCTTCGGAACTTATAATTGGAGGGAAATAATTTGAAATTCATCAAAGAGCAGCAAAATAGTGTGCATCAGCACATGAGGCATAACATTCCCTCATGTTTGTGCAAGCTCAATCCCCAGAAGTAGAGTTGGTAATGCCCCACCAACGCGGACCAAAATGGATTTCACGCACCCAAGCAAGTTGCTAAACTTTACTACATTTTCCCATATTCGTTACTTTATTATTAGCGATGGGCTCCTCTAGCCCACGGATGTTAGAGACATAGCCTCATAATATAGAAAACCGGCTCTAAGTGATAAAACTTGCGATGTTTAGCTAAGCAATGTGGGTATTTTCCAGGCCAAAATGTGTTAACTGATCCGAAAGGTCTCCTGTGTTACTCATGTAGACCTGGCTCATGTGGCCTTGATATAAGCTTTGGAAACACTTGGAGGCTTAAAAATACCAAACTAAATAATCATACTTGTTTATGTGCCTCAGTATCCACTGAAAATGGTATTCTGAGGACTTCTAACCGTGGGTTAAAATAAACTCTCCTGAATTCCCACGCAGACATAATATTGCTTGCTGAATTTCTAGCGTTTTCGCGCACTTGTACTTTATTTGCATACATTTGCTATGCATGCCTGCGAAGTGTACTTTTCGGCCGCCTACGCGGTCCCTACTTGTTTCAGAGTATTACAAGCTACTTTGAGCATTTCTGGATAGCTATGCCTATTAAAAACATATACCACTTCGCTGCCTTTTAACTTTTCTTTTCTTTATTCTGCTATCTGCTTGCAAAGCACAAAGCCATTTTTAGCAAAAAAGAATAATAGCCTTATTCTTAGACCATCATTCAATGGCAAATAACATGCAAACAACTGCACGCATTGCGTTGGTTTTACTTTCTACGTAATCAACGGTTAAAGCTTGTCCTGAACAGTCTATATTTTTGCTATCTTATGCAGTATTCTAGCACTAGAATAGTTTTGCTTTTCTGCGATTTAACAAGTTGAAATTTCGCGCCAGAAAGCAATAGCGGCGCAAGAAAAGATAAGCAATAATTTTTTGTTAATTTGTAGTTTTCTAGTGAAGCAAGCCGCCTTAGTATGTCTCTTAACAAATCCTTTTTATTTTCCTCTGCATTTCACGAAATTATTTTTTAACTTTCCTTATCCCTAACAAATCCGCCACCCTCATTTCTTCCATTGCGTACAAACAATTGTCGCGACTGAGTGGGCCAACAAAAGTCCAATGAATTTAAAGTGAAGTTGTGGTGAATTGGATCCTGTTCCAAAGAAAAAAGGCACCACTACCCTCTGCGCAGCTTTCACAACGAAAAACAAGGAGATCGATATAAACAAATAAGTAAACAAATAAACATTTTATTCTCGTCATTGCGTGGCACAGCATCAAATGCGTGACCATGGTAATAAAGACATATAGGATCGGCAATTGCACAAATAAGTACATTTTGACAAATAGCATAGAAATTTGTGTGTTGACATGCGAAAGTATGTTTAACTGTGTAGTTGAAAGGGGCTATGTTGCGTGAGTAGGTAAATGTGTCTCTGTGTGTTTTTGTTCGTTGTGTTCGCCATCAAAGGGGGGAGTCAATGGAACGCTTTGAAGCGGATGACGTTCGTGAGGTGTGAATGATCCTCCGGAAAAGGGAAGAGGCAGTGACTTTATTTAGTGACGTGTCACATCCGCCACGTCACAGTGTTGTTAAACGGATATCTGTGGCTTTTTATAAGGAGAACTCTTGACAGGCAAAGTCCCACAACGTCCTGGAACACTGCCGCAGAACCATTTGCTGGAACGGGATTTACCCGAACCACCCAGCTGGCACCACGGGGAGGTTGTTCGGCTAGCCAGTCCGAAGGAACAAGAAACATTTCAAGTTGGGCGCCTGCGACCCTAGCAGCTGTACACCAAACAATGTTTATGCGTTTGTGAATGCTAACGAGGAACACATACTCGTATTTTGTTTACCTCCATGCAAGAGCATCGGATTAATGTAAAGATTGATCTGAACCTTTAAAAGTGCAACCTCTAACCGGTCTAGAAATATACCTATTTATTTATTTATATCTGCTGCCTTTCAGAAACACGATTGTAAGTTCCCAGCACTGTGGTTACATTGACGTCCGCCACTGTGCATGAAGCCAGATATCACCTGCGCCTTTCTGGAGATGCACAAGCAGCCTTAGCGGATTTGGCTGGTGTAGGCATAAAACTAATTGGCAAGGCCGAGACGGCACTAATAGACTGGTTCCAGATTAACAGCCGACTGTGTGCAGCTGGGCTTCGGGGTCCATGTAGAACCAACAGGTACTGCGAAGAAAGACGCAACTTGTTTGTGATCGCAGTGTACACTCCGAGTGACTCCGTTGGCGACTCGGTCAAGGACGAATTCTGCCGGGACCTACAACAGCTCTGGACGGAAAATCGGGTGTCGCATGACTGCAAATAGCTGCTCGAAAAAGCGGTTCTACAAAAGCGTTAATTACCTCAATGTTATATACTTTCTGGTCAACGGCAGTGTTCCAGGACGCGGTGGGTTATCGCTTGGCAAGCGTTTTCCTATAAAGTGCCACAAATGTTTGTTTAACGACACTGGGACGTGGCGGAAGGGACACGCCACCGAAATAAAGTCACCGCCCACTGCTTCACACGAAGAATGATCTCACTACTCCATATGTGTGAGCACGTCTTATTCAAACACTATCGGATTCCTACGCCTACGGAAAATCGGGGAACAAGCTCCGGAACCATTCGAACCCGCACCCAGCATTTCCATAACAGTAGCACTTACTGGTCGTGCAGTGCTTCGGTGCCACCTTTCCCTTTGACACTAATGATAACCTCATCGTCTTTGCACCATTACTGTGAAAAGTATGTGCAATTTTCAAGCCAGATATTTTGCCAACACATATTGCTGTCGTGTGGTATACACTAGCTCATCCTGCTTCGATGGCTCTGTCAAACACTTGATCACGCCTGTACTGGTGTGTCTCGTTTCGTCGGGAATATAATTATTTAGTTAGTTATTTAGTGTTGCTACATGTCGGAGGTCGTTATCCTTTCTTGGGAGTTGATTGCACATGTTGGCCGCCTGTTAAGATACGAACGCCACCTTGGTGGTCATCACTCGCTCAATGAGAACCGCTCTGATAACGGAGAGAGACTTCTCACATTGTGCGAAGACAACCGTTTCTCTCGAGCACTAACTAGGCCTACGAAGAAGCGTTCCGCCACGTGGTGTCCCCTTCTTCAACGCAACCGTGGTCTCAAATTGAGCACCATGCAATTAGTTTCCGATGGCGCGGCAGCGTACTGGACTGCAGGTCCTTTTGCCCCACCTTCGATGACTCAGCTCACGCACTGGCCTGCGCGAAAATCTGTAGGTGTTTTGGGGGCTCCGAAACACCAAGCACCGCAAGATTGAATTAAACAGATTAACTGATTCCTCTGTCCAGGCGAGCTATCAGTCCTCGCTGACATGTGCACTCAGTTGCAATCCAACGCAAGACGTGGAACAACGGTGGAATTGTATACAGAAGCGACGACCAGTTCCAGACAGTTATGCTGCGGCCTAACTCGACGCCTCTTGCAAGCTAGGAGCTATGCTTGTCTTTTGGAACTGTTCGAGATTCGCAAAGATATCCCGGCGGAATAAGATTGCAACGAGCAGCGCAGTTCTGCCAACCGGCTGCGCAAGCAAAGCTTACGCAAGGATCGTGATACATCGTGGTCTGAGCGCGCTTTAGAGATGCAGACCGCTGCCCTCTCCAGCGGCACACGCAAGCTTTTCCTACTCCTACGCTCCACCGGTCTCAGGAAGTCTGGTGTCAATGAGATTATTTGCGAGGTGGATGGGTCTCCGGTCACCAACTAACAGAGGCGTATGGACCGCTGGACCGAGCACTTTCACCCGCAGTTCAGGTGGACTCCACACCATCCAGCAGTACGTGCAGTACACCTTGTTTTCCACTTTGGCTAGCCCCACTGAATCCACCCAGCAAAGAGGAAGTTCGCCTTGAGATTGGACGCCTGAAGCGGTTCAAGGCTGCCGCCTTTGACGGACTCCATCCGGAGCCATTCAATTACGGCAGCGTAGCGATCATTAACCAGCTGACCGCGCTGTTCGCAAAAATTTGGCATGAAAAGAAAGTGCCTTCCTCTTGGGGAGAATCAGTCATTATCCCAATTTTCAAGAAAGGCGCTCGCACTTCATGTGCAAATCATCGCGGGATTAGTCTTATTTCGGTTGCCTCTAAACTATTGGCATCCATTCTGCTTCGCAGGCTATCCCCAGTACGTGAATCATACTACCGTGAAGCACAACCTGGTTTCCGTCCTGGCCGCGGATGCGTGGATCAAATCTTCACGCTCTACCAGCTCCTCGAACATCGCCGGATTTAGCAAAGGCATAATATCGCTGCATTCCAAGACATACGTGCCGCTTTTGACTCCGTTAATTTACCTACCTTCTGGCGTTGTTTGTCAAAGCACGTGGTGCCAGAGAACTATACCGCCATCTTACGAGCACTTTACACTTATACATCCGGCAGCGTGTGGGTCTATGGCAAGCTTTCCTCGCAATTCGCTGTCCATAGCGGTGTGTGACAGGGCTGCCCAATGTCCCCATTCCCCTTCAACTTCGCAGTTGACGTTTTGTCGAATGCTCTAAGTTTCCAACATTTTGGTCTAGAGCTTCTAGCGGGTAAGCGCGCGACCTACTTAGGTTATGTTGAAAATTAGCCTTACTTGGATTTGATCGTCAGAGTGTGCAACTCATTCTGGATCGTTTGGCGGTCGAAGCATCTCAATATGGCATGAGCTTCAACCCATCGAAGTGTAAACTACTGCTCCAGGATTAATTTACACCTGCTGCCTTGCTCCCCCTTGTTAGTGCACAACTTGAACAGGTAAGTAATTTCGTCTACCATGGCTGGCTAGCCGAACAACCTCCTCGTGGTGCCAGCTGGGTGGTTCGGGTTTAACCCGTTCCAGCAAATAGTTCGGCGGCAGTGTTCCAGGACGTGGTGGGTTTTCGCCTGGCAAGCGTTCTCCCTACAAAAAGCCACAAATGTCTGTTTAACAACACTGCGACGCGGCGGATGTGACTCGCCACAAAATAAAGTCACTGGCCCGTGGATATCCGGAAAGTGCTATCCAACCCAAGACATCAATCCCTTATGCTCACATTTCTGAGGATAAGTAACCGTCAAAAATGCTCCGGCATATTCAGACACACGCAACATTCACACAAAATTACATACGTATATACACTCATACACTTACATACACTGTTATACCAAACATGTACTTTTTGTACATTTTTGGTCACACCATGTTAGCTAAGCATGATCATGCCTGTAAAGGTGTGCCTCGCCTTGTCGAGAATAAATGTTTATTTATTTATTTATTTATTTTAGTTATGAGAGCTGTGCTTCTTCTGACGGCACTATCAACAAAGAGGTTTCTTTTCGTATCGCCAAATCTGGATCAGCATTTGTCCGCCTGCGGCACTTGTTGCGTCGCCGCGACGTCTCATTCTCACTTAGGGGCCGCGTTTACAGCGCATCAGTTAGCCCAGTATTGTTGCTTGGGAACGAGTCTTGGCCGGTTCGCGTGGAAGGAATACGTCGTCTTTCTGCCTTCGCTAACTGTTGCTTAAGGAGGAGCGCTCGTGTTTGGCGTCAACATCGTTAATAATAATGACTTTGGACGTCGCATCTTGGGGAATACATGTATGCCCCTCAAAAAACTGGTTCTGTTGCGCCAGTTGAGATGGCTCGGTCCCGTCCTACTTCGCTTCGCTTTACAATTGTGCTGCTAAATTCCTACATCGTTTGTAATGCAGCCAGTGTGTTAATCCTTCAGATGCCTTAACCTTCTTCTAATAAGCGTTCATAGTTGTAAGGAGCAGAAGAGAAAACCCGTGATAGCTCTATCACATCCCGTTCGTTGGATCGATGACTCATGTCGTTGCCAAACTTTGTTCCCAAGGGGTTGTTACAGCTGCAGCAAAAACAGCGGAATCTGGGCATGCACTTGTCCAATTGTTCTTAAAAACATTTCTCTAGCTGGACACTTGCCACACATTCAGGGAGATTGTTCCGCCCATTCACAACCCGTGTGGGTAACGCGACAACGGACCGCACGTGGTTCCTCCGAGCTTTAAAAAGTTTCAAGCTGTGGCCCGGTGTCGAACAATTTGTGTTGAGCTGGAAGAACTGCTGCACTTTATTTCCTAAATTGCCCTTTAAAGTGCGTGTAGTATAAATCAGATCACCACGGCGACGGCGGTAGCCCAGCGTAAACAAGCTGCTACACTTGAGACGAAGGGTACAAGTTCAAGTTCAAGCGGGGCTTGAAAGATAGGATATCTCGTGGGTGTTCTTCTTAAAGCAGGTCGTTGCAACAAGAGGTGGCGGACTTTGAAATACTGATGGACCTAAAACAAAGACCGCCTCACACCATGTACAACCAAGAAATGCCAACTTACCAGGTTACGTGAAGTAAAAAAGAGAAAAAAGTAAACTCAAAAGGCAAAAGAAGAAGTGCAAAGAGTTATACATGTGGAATACCAAGATATTTGAGTCATAAAAGGGAGCCGAAACGTGAAGGTAAGTCGTCTTGGTGAAAGTAAAGGTTTGCTATTGCTACGCAAGAGCATCGAGCTGGCGCGTAAAACCCTTAAACGTAGGTTCACAAACCACGCGATCCAGAAGCGAATTCCAGCGTTCTATCCCTCGGCGCGACAGACGAGTTTCCGTCCTAATCCTATCAGACCGTTGTTTATGCAGTTTCAGTGGGTGACCGCGGAGTTTGGGTAAAGCAGCGGGACTAAATAGCCCTGACAACTCCGGGCCAATATTACCCGTCAAAATACGATAAGTGAGAATCAAGTCCCTTCTTATCCTTCGATAGTACATTGAGTACATCTCCAAACTGTGCAAACGTTCGGGATAAGTTTGTCCCCGTTGACCCTGCACTAACCGAGTGCCCACACGTAACACCTTTACCAAGTCTATTTTGTCTCGGTTAAGACATGGTGGACAAGCCTGAATACAATATTCCAGGTGGGGTGGGACGAATGACGAGAACAGCTTCACAAACAACTTGGCAGTTAGGGTTCAGAAAGAGCGGCGGGTAACCCACATCATACGAAACCTTTGACAAGCAGCCCTCTTCCAATGGTCGCCAGCATGATGTGCTGCTTGACAACAGGGAGTGCACTACCGCCGACAACATATCGGGTGGGAAGATTAGCAGCCCCGATTTGAAGAACAAAACACTTGGCCCTATTTATGGACATCCCCAAAGGCTATCCAAGGCACGCTGAATTACCTCAAGACCCCCAAGATATCAAAATATTCCAGAGCTTAAGGTGGTCAGCAAACAGTGATGACACCCTTTCCTCTCTCGGCAAGTCATTTGTATAGGTCTAGAACAACAGTGGCCCCAATACCGAGCTCTGAGGGTCGCCACCAAGGAAAGTATGCCTAAGCGAAAGGCTACGCCCCACCCGTACGCACTGTTCCCTTCCCACCAGGAAAGCAGACACCCATTGAAGGGCGCGACCAGATATACTGTAAGCTCCCTACCTTAGTAAGAGCCAAAGATGTGGAACAGTGTCAAAAGCTTTCGAAAAGTCCATGGATAGCACGTCTACAGCGCAGCAACTGTCTACCGCTTCTGCCCAGCTTTCAGAGCTACAACTAGATTGGTCTGACAAGAAAAGCACTTGCAAAATCCATGTTGTGTAACACTGAGGAGGTTGAATCTATTCAGGTGGTTCTGCACTGAATCCCTTAGCAGCTTTTCAAACAAATTGAGTACTATGCTTGTCCAACTGACGGGCCGGAAGTTCGCGGGCAGAGCGCTGTCACCGTACTTAAAAATGGGACAGATGATTGCCACGTTCCATTCTGGAGGTAGGATGCAGCTGTCCAGCGAACTTGAGAACACGCATGTGGGAGGACCACTCAGCTCAGTGGCCAAATCATGTAACAGGTTCGGATGAAATGAATTAGGACCGGAAGCTTTAGAGGGCTTACTGCCGTGCAGTAGTTCGACGACATGCGCCTCCGCTATGTCAAACTCAGCTGAGCAAGAATCCTCTGGAACCCTTGAAACCAATTCAACCTGTGGTAAAGCCGTCTCCTGAGCAAAGACTCCAGTCTGCTGCTCACTAAGCAAACAAGCCTTTCATGGTCAGTGCATGGGTACCGTCAATTCGAAATAACGCTGGTATAGAAACTTTTGCCCCGCTGTGTCTTTTAACGTAAGCAAAACTTCTTTGGATTAGCTGTGGGCGAGTCCGCTAAACCCTACTCGTACTGGGGACGAACAGTTCTGATATGTTGCTCATATTTATTTCTAAGCTCTCGCTAACTGTCAAAAGTACTGGCTGATGGAGCTGCTTGGTAGATTCGCTAGCATCTAGGCCGTTCCTTGTGTAAGTACTTACCTGTGGTATCTATCCATGGAGGCCGTGCTCATATTCCTCTTTTCCACATGATTGCAATTTATGGATTGGAAACCTGCGCAAGGTATGCCCTAAATTTATCCCAGGCTAACTGGACAGTGCCGGCCATTGAGATCTCACAGTTTAGAACTAGAATCTCAGCTCACATTGCACTAAACTCCGCCCGCCAAACATTCGAAGTAATTCAACAGCGGTCTGTTTGTGCCTTGAAAGAGCACATCGAAAAGATGTGGATGAGTGATCGCTGGATGCTTGAGGAGCACCGTATGAAAGGTCAGTCACGGAGTCGAGAGACTTAGCGAAAACCAGATCTAAAGTAAATAATATTTGGTTGTCTATATATCTAGTGGGGAAACCAACGAACTGGAACAGAGGCACTTGGAGAGTCCGCTCAAAAAAGTCTGCACTGAATGTTCCTGATGGCGAATATCAAGAAAAATCTGCCCAGCAGACTTCCGTGATGTTGAAATCCCCTAGAACTAAACACTCCTTTGCAGGCTGTTTGCGAATAAAGTCAAGGATCTCCCTGGAAGAATTTTCAAGACTTCTGTATATCACTACAACTGTAAACGGAGTAGAGGCAATGCACAAAACCGCTAATAGAGCTTCAACAGTCGGATCCGACGACTGGTATGTGCAGTCCCTCAAAACTTATAAGTTACAGCTTACATACAGTACAACGCCTCCGCCTTGGCGACCAACGGAACGAGCAGTCCTAAGCAGCGCGTAGCCAGGTAAACATATCTCACCGTCCATGATAGCCGAAGACAACCACGTTTCAGTGAAACCATGCATGTCGCGACGAGATTTGTCTACTAGTAAACCCAACTCGTGCACCTTGTTCCTTAGGCTACGCAAGTTGCTAAATACTATCTCAAAGAAATCAGCAGGACAATCCCTGGACCGGGCACTATCATGACGGGTTCTGATAGGGCGGAAAATAACTTCCGGCTGACCACATGAAAACCCACCAGACGGCGGCCATGCTCACCAGCCGCCCCGCTAGATTTGTGGTCTTCGATAACTTCCTTTAACTTCGATATATCTGCCAGTGGCTGGTCCGGCTGAACGCTGACACCACTGCCCTTAAGTTTGAATGCAAACCACAGTAAGGATTTGCGTTCCTCCGGGGTAGAAAAGACCACGCGAAGTAGGCTAGGTCGGGGATTTGGCGTATCGATAGGGACGTCCCCCAATCTGGGCATCTTTCTGACGGTGACACCAGGGAAGCTAGGTGGAAGCGGCTTGCTGACACATAGCTTGGGCCACTTGCTGTTATCCAAGATGCGTTCCCTTGGGAGACCAGCCGCAGTTTCAGTAACGTTACGGAATATAACGCTACTATCCGTGAAACAGTCGGCATGACGGGGAGTGTTCAACCCCCGTGCCTTGAATTCGACACCTATACCAGCTGATTTCACCACTGGCGGTGGGGCTGTCCCTGTCTCCACAAGCGACGTCGAAGCAACGGTGGCGTAGGTTTTCCGCTCTATTGCCGGCGTCTTACTGGTTCTTGGGTCCCTAAGCCCCTTGGCAGCTTTTTCGAGCAGATATGGTCCGCTTTTTCTTTTGGCCCAGTAGAGCAAGGGCCGTTGACCTAGTATGGCATTGAGCAGTTACCAGCACTTCAGCAACACTGGCTGGTTCAGTGGCAGCCGTGACGGTCGGCATCTTCGGAAAGTTCTCCTGTGCACAACCGTCAGACGACTTGACGACCGTCAAAGACGGCATCTTTTCCGATGCCGTGGCACCTAATTCTCTGGGCTCAGCATAGGGCTTCTGGTATTTCCGCACCCTATTTTTCTTCACTTTGAGCGGCTCACGAAGCTAGTCAGCAATGCTTCCTGGATTTTCCGGTAGGATGTGTGACCTCTTGACCGAGTGACAGCCTCCAGAGGATGGATCGTCAGCTACGTTGCTGTCTATTGCAGTGTCTTCAATCGAAATATTCAGGAATTTTAAAATTCAAGCCATTTTGCATCGAGCCACGCAATAGAGGCGTTTGCCTATCGCCTTCTCAACGTCTCCCAACCTTGAAGCCAGCGCTAAAAGTTTAACAGCGGTGCTAGCCAAGCGCGTTCATCTTTGAGCGTAGTATTCAGCACAGCTGAGAACAAGGTGAACGCTACATGATAGCATGTTGTACTGGTCAGCTTGTAGGCCGGTACAGCTTTCGTGCTATGAACGGAAGCAGACGTCAAATTACATGCCGCCAGATAAATCTGTTACTGGCTCTGAACAGTTAAACTGTCCGTAAGCTGCAGTAGACTCAGCAAACGAGAGCCCCATAGGTCCATCCGCCTCGGTGTTTAGCGAGACAGCCAGGTTCATGTGGAACACGGAGTAGAAGTACAACATGTATACAACAATAAAACGGCTGGAATAAAAAGGCAAAAGCACGGTGCCAAAGGGTATTAAACTGGGAACAACCGGAACATTTACCAGTAACCGCCAAAGAGCCTTTGGCCAGTACAATTCGACCCGATCCACGATATCTTGGATCAGAGCAAATTTGAAAACAGTCAAATTTTGTTTCGTGTTTATTCAAACACGGTTTTCCATTTTAGTTTGGCTAAAAAGCTGGATCAGTGTGGCACCGGAAAAAAATAATTTTACCTGTGTAGTACTTACAGGCGATAAAGTAAGGGATAAGATAAAACGCGTAGCACAGATCCAGGCTTGGATCCGCGCCTCGGAACCTTCTCCCTTAACGCATTTACGAATTTCGTCAGTGGGTATATAGCAGGTAGTCCGCATTCCAGTATCGGCCGATCCTTGGAAGAAAACAGGAGCCTGAACTTCTGCAGTGTCAATTCGTAGGACAATCTTCTTATGGCGCAGAGCACCCCGTCAGCAGCGGCTACATTCCGCAACGTCCCTTGGTTGTTCTTAGGTCTGAAGAAACTAATACACCTAAATCCTTCTCACCAACCACATTCTTTAGCAGGAAACCACTAAGTTGGTAAGCATCGAAAGGTTCTTGATCACCAAGCAGGAATTTGAAAAAAGGCGCTTGGTATTAAATTTTGAAGCGCTCTACCTGGAAGTTTTCAGCTTTAAATTTGGGTTGAAAGTACATTCTAAAAAGACGGAGTGTGAAATCTGTACTCTGTTTCAGCATTGGTTTGATCTCTGTCATTATGAGGGATTCCATTAACGTGCGGTCCTGACTCGGTAGTTTAGAATTTTTGAAAAAGCGCACTGTTGCTCTTTCTGTCATTGAAACTAACTTTAAAGGATACTACTGCTTGTCCCTTGTTTGCTGTTCCTCGTTTGGCAAAGGCCGACTTACTGTATTTACCTTGTATTGAAACATTGTTTTTGTCATGACTGAGGAGGATACTGGATCAGTCCATCTTTGTGTGATCTAAAAGTGCTAGGAAGCGCCCACCTTATCGGAGCCTGTCCTGTATCTGACCTTCGCGTCAAACATATCGCTGAAAACTTGCTTTTGTCGAAAGTTCCGGCGAGTAAACTTTGTCTTTGTTCCGTTGTTGTCCCCGAGTAATCGCATCATTACCTGTCTCTTGACCACTGGACGCTATCCAGCCACCGCTAGGCTCCTGTGGGCTGATTGCCATTCGTCAAGAGGGATTTATTTGATTCCATTCTTTGGACCCGTAGCAGTCTGAATATTCCCCGATTTACCCATGTGAAATTCTAACTAAATTTGTTTCCTTGTACACCTAAGCAACCGACGTTATTTGTTGAACAAATTGCTGTGTTCAAATGCTTGACGCTTGTTTCGGTTTCAAAGCGCGACTGCGCTGTGTGTTGTTGATTCTCCGCTACCGAAGCTACAGTATCAACGGTGCCGGTTTTTATAGCTGGTTTCCCTGCAACCCGATCTGCCATTTCGAATCGCTCTCCGGGCTCCCGGTACAGGCTACTCGCTAAATGGTTGACCCCGAATCCGGAAGCATCTCAGCGCTGGATAGTTCGAACTTTTCTCCCATGAGCTCGTTCTATTTTATTTTTGATATTTTCCGGTTTAGTTTGCTACGGTAGCCTATCTTTGCGTCAGTTTTTTAAACCGTGTAATCTGTAGGCCCAAAGGTAGAGTCCCTTCTTAGCCCGGTATCTCTTGCTCTGCCACCCTTGTTGGATATGGATCCTCTTTTGTGGGTCGCCTATCTTGCGGCTGGGTTTTATAACCACAGAATTACTTCAGACTACGCAAAGTATTGCAAGCTAATGTCCAATCTTCTCAATGATATATCAATGCAGGCATCTGAAGTTATCCTTTCTCAGACGGACAACGCTATGAGGCTCACCAGGAGGCCACGATTAAGCGTATTATGCCCTCTGAGGAAGTTTGCCTGCGGCTGCTTTTTATTGTCTGCAACTGGACGACAAGCTGCCCCGCAACCTGCTACGAAAGGCCCAGCAACCCCTTGGTTCCTAAACCATGGACCAGACGTTCCTTCGCGAATTATGGCTACAGCGGTAGCGGAAAACATTCAAGCGATGCTTGCTAGCGTGAGCTCCGTTTTGCTTACTCAATTGGAAGTTCAGCCTACCGAGTTATTGAGCGATTGCAGCCACAAGCCGACGCAAGCAAGATCAATGTCGTCGCGTCCCAGAGCACTTCTATCAGGGCTTACAGTCAACTATAGAAGCCATGCAAACACACGATGCGACACGTGGTCGCCAAGTTAAACAGCTTATTATGAACCCAAGTCATCAGAGACGATCAAAAGCGTTTTTCAGACAGTTCGAGTCCAGCAACAGGCAAACTTGCTGTGTGTACCATCAGCGCTTTGGTACCGCAACGCGTAAATGTGGCAAGCCATGTAACTGCCAGAAAGCAGGGAAATACCTTGGCGGGTCCGCAACGGCGACGGACGCGACTGGCCAACATCAAAGTCGCTTCATTCGGGTTAGATATTTGACTTCCGGCACCGAGTTTATAGTCGACACTGGAGCCTAAGTTAGCGCTATACTCCGTAGCCCACAGGAGGTCGTTTCACGCTCGCCGTCCGAGCTGGCTGCAGCCAATAGCACACACATTGCAACTTTCGGCGAAAGGCTTCTAACGCTCAAGTTAGGCCTCCGGCGAACTTTTCGTTGGCCTTTCACAGTCGCATCCGTGCCTTTTGCCATCATAGGCATAGGCTTCTCTCAACACTTTGACCTCAAGATCGACAATAAAAGGAAGAATCTTCTTGGCTCTAGGACACAGTTCAGCGTTGTCGGGACTAGCGCCAACGCGTCTGTTAGCACTCCCACTCGTGTTCTACTTCAGGTTTCACAGCCTTTTACAGGTCTACACAGAAAGCCTCCTAAACTTGTTCGAGTTCCAAACCACTTGTCTCCGGTTACGTCAAGCGTCATGCATTACATTTGCACTAGGGGTCTACCAGTTTCGGCCCGCCTTTGCGGACTAGCCCAGGACAAGCTCAAAGCTGCTAAGACGGAATTCGATCAAATGTTCAAACTGGAAAGAATTCGCCCGTCCACAAGTCCATGGTCATCAAGATTACACATGGTGACGAAGAAATCCGGTGCCTGGATCTTCCGCTGTTACTAAAAAGCACTTAACAGCGCTACCGTCCCTGCTAAATACCCCATTCCGCATATGACACGACTTAATCTTAGCTCCGGCTGGTTTATCTAACTTTAACAAAGCCGACCTTTTCGCACCTACCATCAGATACCTGTGACGCAAGCCTACAGTGTTAAAACAGCAGTCATCACACCCTTCGGCCTATTCGATTAACTCAGACGGCCTTTCGGCCTCAGCAACTGTGCTCAAACTTTTCATCTTTTCATTCATGAGGTAACACGAGGACTCGAATACGTGTATCCCTATCTAGATGATATGCCCATCAAACGCTCTTCCCAAACCGAACATCGTCATCACCTCGAAGCTCTCTTTCAACGATTGGCGCAACCTGGGGTTACCGTCAACCTCGACAGCTGCGAGCTTGGCCAAAGCTCTGTCTACTTTCTTAGCTACTGCATATCAGACTTTGGTAGTAAAGCTCTGCCAGAAAAGTCCACGCGCTGAAGGACTATCCTGCTCCTAGTTCCTTAAAACAGTTACGTCGAGTCCTCGTCCTGTTCAACTATTATAGACCCTTTAGCCCCAAATGGGCGAGCATTGTTCAACCAAGGACTGACTTGCTCCGCGGCAACCAGCCCTCTTTTTATTTTGCAGACGACGCTAGACTGTCTTTCGAGAAGCTCAAAGACGTTATATCCAACATAGCGCTTCTCGCCCATCCAGACACATCAGCACCAATTTCCCTGACAACAGACGTGTCCGAGACTGTTGTCGGTGCAGTTCTCCCACAACACATCGACTATCGATGGATACCTCAGCATTTCTTCTCGAAACCTTTACAACCTGCCGAATCGCGTAACAGCACTGCTAGCTATATACCTAGGTATCAAAAATTTCCGTCATTAACACAAAGGCTGACATTTTGCTGTCTTCACTGACCACAAGCCATTAATCTACACAATCCATGGCACAGCGATGAAGTATGCTTCGCGGGAAACTAGACACTGAAAAATATTTCTCAGTTTACGACAGACGTACGACATTTCTCAGATGTTAATAATTCCGTCGCGGATGCGCTTTCGCGCATCCAGCGGAGCAGCTTATCTCATGGCACCAACGTTGAGCTAGCCGGTATGGCTGCCGCCTAACAAGCTGATTCCGACATTGACAAGCTACGACGCAACACCTCGTTGAAGCAACACGAAGTTTCACTAGCTTCATCTGAGGGACCATTCTTTGTGACGCCTCACCACCTTCTCCCCGACCCGTAGTTCCTACCTCGATGCGTCGACTAGTTTTCAACGAGTTACACAATCTGTCTCACCCCGGCGTACGTGCTTCGCAGAAGCTCGTAACTGAAGGCTTCGTATAGCTCAACGTCGCTTTCGATGTCCGCCTGTGGGCACATGCATTCCTAGAGTGTTAGCGCGCCAAGATATACTGACACACCAAAAGCCCACTTGGCGTCTTTCCCGCTCCTGCTTCTCGTTTCGCACACGTTCAGTTTGACCTGATCCGACCTTTGTCCCCAGGAAATGGCTACGCGTACCTATTCACCTGTGCCGACCGATTCACCCGTTGGCCAAACGCGATTCCGATAGCCAACTGCTCCGCTGAGACGGTTGTGCAAGCCATCCTAGAACGCTGGGTAGCTCCATTTGATTGCCCGAGCGTATTCATCACTGACAGAGGAGCGCACTTTGACGGATCCTTCAGCAAACTGCTAGACATGCTTGGTTGCCAACCCAACCGAACCATCGCATACCACCCCGCAGCTAATGGGTTAGTATTAAGATTCCACCGGTAACTCATAGCATCACTCAGCGCCCCATCTTCCACATCCTGGCACGAAGTACTTCCGTTCGTTTTCATAGGCATAAGAAACACGATCAAAGTGGATTTGCACGCCACCCATATTCGCTAGTCTTTAAATGCACACAATGCTTACTTGGTGAACACGTCTCACCAGAAGAGCCAAGAACCTTCGACTATGGAGACTACGCAGCTCGCCTAGCTCAGCACATGAGACAGTTTCAGCTTGAGCAATCCAGAGCACAGACTTTGCGTACCAACAAGGACGAACGCTTAACTACTTGCACGCAAGTGTTCGTTCCACTTACAGCGTACGCCTGCCACTCCAACCTCCTTATTCCAGCCCTTACTGTGTCGTACGCGGATGAGACAAGACCTTTACCATTGACTACAATGGTAAGACTGAGATTATCAAACTCGACCGAATCAAGCTCCCATTCCTAGACAAGCCCGACCCTTCGGTTCAACAAGCACTGACACAGCCTGCGTTATAACAGCTCGCACAGTAACCTACGACGGGTCAGTTCGCTCCAGCAGAACCAACAACCTAAACCTACAGCAGTTCTACTCGCCCTACTATCAATCGACGCGGTAGGAAGCTCATACTCCAGTTTGTTTCTCGGACGTCGTTAGCGTCTACTGTTTTACACAGAATGTGCTGCTGAAATTATTTTTGCTCTTACCAAAGATTTTCCAAAATCCACCAAAAAGCTACCAAAACGTTTTTACAGCACCAAAAAAGAGAAAACGCTTGTTAATATGCAAAAACAGCTTAGCACGTTTTTCGCTTTGCACCCCACTGTGTATTTCTACGCATTTACGCTGCTTTTCCATTCTGCTTTCCATAAACGCTGTCGGTTAGTTGCATCTTTGTTTCACTTTTCGCTGGATCCCCGCAAGTCAACTGGAAGTGGAATGAACTTTCTGCTTAATCATCTACGTGTACTTTGCTAACTATCTCCCACAAAGTCTTTTCACCATTTCGACACCGTAGGGCGGACACGGGTGGGAGCCCACTAGGGTCCGATTGCATGGTTCTCCCCAGCAGCTGCATCAGGTTTCACAACCGGTCTCGCAGTAGGCTGGTGCGCGGCGGACAGTCCTCAAGTAGATCGAAGGACAGTTTACACTGACCCCTTTGTGGGAGGGCTATGTAGCAGTCTGGAGGTTTCCCGGTTTACCTGTAAAAATTCTAACTAAAAATTATTTCGTTGTACGCCTAGGCAACCGGTGTAGTTTGTTGAACTGATTACTGAGTTCGAAAGTTTGCCCTGCCCATCCTCATGTTTGCTTGGCGCTCGGTTCGGTTGCATAGCACAACAGCCCTGTGGGCTACTGCTTCTCCGTTCCCCTAGCTAGAGCGTCCACGGTGTCGTTTTTATAACTAGTTTCCTTGAAACCCGGTCTGCCTTATCGAATCGCTCTCCGGGCACCCGGTACAGGCTACTCGCCAAAGGGCCGTTCCCCGTGATTGAACTGATCAGTGGACCTTCATTTATCCCTGTGTGGATGTCTGCACTCTCGCAAAGATCGTGTTGTTATATCTTTAGCCTCAGCTTCGGCTTTGTGAATTGCTGCGTCCATTTCAATACACTCGTACCACACTTGGTCTTTCCGCTGGTGCTCTAGTCGAGTGCATAGCTTGTCACCATAAACCGGTTCACCTCTTTACCGTGTATCTATAACAAGCAATTCTTTCTCTGAGCCCTCTCCGTCGCAATGTTTGTCAAGCGCCGCTTAAACTCGTCGTGTCCTTTTGCCGATGGCTCCGTCGTTCTGTTTGGTAAAGTGTGTGTCTAGAATCGGTTACAGATTTGTGCGGTAAACATGCAATACGATATCTGTAACCTCTGGTTCCACAAGGCCTTTACGTGCTTGGACCGAAGGCAGTAGTCTATGCTGTCCAGGAGCGAGCATTTTACCGTTGTAATGACTGTGGTATGCGCAAGACCGAGCCTTACATGCCAGTGAAGAGCAGTCACGTTTCACTAAAATGTTTGCTGTCTGATTGCCTCGATAGACAGGGAAGGTGCATGGATTGTGAAGTGCCTAGAAAACTCAGGTGTTTTCTGTAAGAAGACAGTAGAAGACACCGTCAAGCTGTCAGACACTGACTCTGTTTGTGTACTGTCGAACGTCAGTTTACCTGTTGGCAAAGACCCTGTTAATAACGAACCCTGAGATATCGCGTTTGTTTCGGCTGTTAGCAAGGAAGACCAGTAGGCTTCTCTCCTGGTCAAAAATTCAAAAGCGGGTTAAATAGGCGGCAAAACTAAAGGCATGCATGAGAGGTCCGTCGGGTGCCCCATCCACCCATCAAATTCTATTTTTACGGCGTCGTTACAGCTGGAAACCTCGACCCTATTGGAGACTATAAAAACCGAGGCTAAGCTAAAGTCACCGACGTTCCTGGCACCTTAGGTAAATCCTCCTCCTCGCGCAGACTTCTATACAGACTGCAGTGTTATTTTCAGCAACATAAATGAGCCATCTTCTGTTCTCCCAAAAGACCGTATGCTAGATGATCTTCATTGATTTGGAATATGCGGTACCAAACTACTGCCGCCCGGCTTCCCCGGCGTGGCTCTGCAAAAACTAACCAGACTCAGTAACTTTCCATCTGACAGGTCTCGCCCTCGCTTGTTGCGAATAGTTCTGTCCACTCTGGAGGAGCGCCAAGCACATCTGCGTTTCGCCTTTAAGCTCAGAGGCACTGGTGTCGTTATGCAACCAGATCTTCCTTTGGCGGATAAGCTGAAATTGCAAGAAGCTGAGAGATCTTAAAGCCCGCCGTTAGACATGAAAAAAGGGTCTACGCTTGATGGGTTTTCGGGTGGTTAGCCAGCGGTCCACTTTCGCCCCTCCCGGAGCAAATTCTGGTGGCACACGATTCCGCACTCACAATGCTAAATCCCTTCAGGTGATTTTAAGCAATGTGCGTGGCCTGCGAAACAAGCTGTGCGAAGATGTCGCCCTTGTCGACGGCTGCCGTCTAGATATTCTCGCATTCACTGAAACGTGTTTGTCCACTGACGTCAGGGACAGTGAAATATGCTTGCTAGGCTACGCACTGCTGGAGTGTGACCGCACCTGTGCTCGGCGCGGAGGTGGCGTTGCTTTGTACGTTTACTCCGCACTTACTGTCTTTAGGACGTATAGCTTCCGATCACCAGACGGTGTTGTTGAGGCACTCGCAGTTAACTTGTGTATTGCCTCTGCGCAACTTGAAGTTGTGCTGGTCTATAAAAGCCCTGACAGCGTTGCTAAGAGTCACGTTGATTTTATCCGTGAATATTCGGCAACTAGGTGTTTAGTGATGGGGAACTTTAATCTTCTCGACGGTGACTGGCAGAATTTTTCCTTCCACGCTGTTACAAGGTCTTTGGCTATTGAGCTTTTCGAGCTGGCCTTCAATGCCCCCTTGCAACAGTTTGTCGATCGACCCATTAAACTCATGATGGGTCGAAACGCGTCTTTCTTGGACTTGATCTTCGCTAAATTCATTGATTTTGTCACAGATATTGGTGCTAGCGACCACGCATGTCTCTCATTTAAGTGCGCCCTTAGTCGACAGACTAATGATTCTCATTTTGGAAAGTGACGACATTCAAACGGCCTGGGACAGATTTAAATCATACTTGAGTGAGCTCTCCCTTCTCCATATACCACTGTCTGGTAGGAATAAAATTAGGGCAAAGGCACCCTGGTTTGATTCTGCTGTACGCAAAGCACTTAACAGACGTGCCAATGTTGGCGTACTTCCTTATCTGCATCCACATCAAGCGAAATCGTGAGACTCGAAATGCCTGCAGTCAGCATCTACGAGGTGCTCGACTACAGCATGAACTAGAGCTTGCTCCTATAGCCTCATCAAACCGGAAACGCATCTTCGCGTATGTCAAAAAGCGAAGCAACATGAACTCGTGCATCCCAGTGTTGTTTGGCCCTGACGGCACTGTCACCGATCACGGAAAAGCTTGATTGCTCGGAAGATAATGTGCTTGAGTTTATGTTCAAGAGCCACCGGCGCCGCATATCAGCCTGCCGGCAAAAGTTCCTAAGGGCTCCCTCTTGGCGGAGGTTTCTATAACGGAGACTCAAGTGCTCCGGCTTCTGAGGCAATTAAATCCCAATAAAGCTGCCGGTGGGGATGCTATTCATCCCAAACTGTTGTACGAGTTGGCTGGTGACTCTTGCCTTCCGATTACACAACTTTTTGCGAAGTCTCTACGCAGCTGCTCTCTACCTAATGACTGGAAGGTAGCTATTGTTTCGTCCGTCATTAAGAAAATGACAAGCACCTCCCTGCTAAATATAGACCGGTCAGTTTGACGAGCGTGCTAGTCAAGTTGTTGGAAAATTTCGTGAGGGATGCTTGAGAGCGTTTGAGTTGCTTAATCGCTCTCAGCATACCTTACTGACTTGTTAACTGCTCGCGAACACGGCCGAAGCCGTTGATTGCAGGAAGGCAGTGGACGTGCTGTTCATTGACTTTTCCAAAAGTTTTGACACCGTTCCACATTCGCTCCTTTTGCACAAGCTGGACTCCGAAGGTATTTCTAGACCAGTCTTACGATGGATTTCAGCTTTCTTACTCGGAAGGTAAATGTTAATGCGGACAGGGTCTTGCCCCTCCTTCCGTCAATGTGTTCACAGTGGCGTTCCACAAGGTTCAGTCCTTTGCCCGCTGCTCTTCACTTTATACGCTAATGACTTACCCGATGAATTCGGTGTGCCATCCCTAATGTTTGTAGATGACTTGAAACGCCGGTTCACAATGGACGATCCGATTGGTCCATTAACCCTACAATGGGCTCTGGATAAACATTGGGACTGGTCAATTTTATGGCAGTTGCCCGTTGCGAATTGTTCATTTTTACGCGTTGGTCCGAATGACCCATTGACGCGTTATTTGCTTGGCGGCAACGGGGTACCGCGAGTTCCACTCCAATCTGACCTTGAAGTTTTGATGTCATCAGACTTTAAATCCAGTGAACACTGGACGACAGCTGCTCGCAAAGGTTTCAACATATTGTGGATGATCCGCAGGTCATTCGGGATCATGACCACCGAATTCATTAGACTATTTTCGGCTTTTGTAAGGCCGCACTTGGAATACTGCGTTCAGGCTTGCCCTCCCTGCCTGGTTTGTGATAAGATGGCAGTTGAACGAGTCCTGCGGTTTTGTACGAAAATGGTGCACGGATTATAAAGGCTTACGTACCCGGAGTGGTTACGTAAGTTAAATATGTTATCCATGTATCACAAGCGGCTTCGGGGCGACTTGCCCCTCAAATGTCGTATACTGATGAGTCAGGTTGGTTCTGATTTGACCGAACGTTATCACCCAATTCGAGCGCCAACCCCTCGTGGCCACTCATTAAAGTTGCATAAACCCCGATCTGACCGGGTTTGGACAGTTTTTCGGTTATCGCGTAGGGTCATAGCTTATTGGAACGCACTGCCTGCAGACGTCGTGATAGCACCGACAGTGAAAGAGTTCGAGCATGGAATTGACGCTCTCGGTCCGCAGTTTAAAGTCTTCCCCTTCATGTCTTAAGCTTTTACTCGTCTACTACGACCTACGCTTCTTTAACTCAATTTAACTTGCATCTTAATATTGCCCACGAAATTCGATAAGCTTGTCTTCTCCTCTGTTTCCTTTCCCTTACTGACTACTTTTTTCTTTTATTCTTTACGTGGCAGGCACAGCGGGGACTCCTAGTGCAGGGCACGTGGGCATTGTTTGTTTGACGATGTGAATCGTGTGTGTTGATTTGGCTCTCCTTTGGCACATCAATGCACCAGTTTACCTGTTGGATCAACGACGTCTTTGCAGATGGAGCATTCGCGGGATTCTTCTACTGTTCCGTCCCACTTTAACTTGAAATTGAACTTATCACGATTGTTGGGCGCATGCCACTTGGTAGACCAAGCTTGCAATAGATTGGGCGCCAGTTGCAAGTTGTCCACATATTAAATCCTGGAAACTGCTGACCACATTTTATGAACATCCAGTACAAGGTGCTGTGCTAATGCAGTAGCATGAAGCAATGTCCAGAAGACAGTAAGACGCTGGAGAAAGGCGGAATTTAGAAAGTACGTGAATTACTTGAGTTGCTAGGTGGTGTACTATGCCATAAATAACGGTGTATACAGGCAGCCTTTTTTACTGTGGTGAATGGGCTGATGCGATCGCCACGACCTTTTACCATGTAAGTATACTAATGCATTTTAATACTTTCTATTAACGACGTGGTTAGTACTGTGAAATTTAACCGAAGCTAAGTTACGTGAATGGACCATTCTGAGTGTGCCTGTGGCTCTGAATCCGGTGGGGTTACAGTTTCGTTTTCCTAGGGGATGAAAAGGCCCTTGGGCAATACGGCATGCCGCTGCGACTGCATCGAAGGCTCTTCCTATGGGATCTTAGCTAGCGTGTAAACTTAAGACTTTCTGATTTGGAAAAGTACACTAAAGACTTATGGGGTCGACATGGCATTATCACCAAAAATGTCTATTCGTTTTGCCGTCGTTGCACCTCAAGTCCCACCTACAACTTCCCTCACTGCGCCAGAACTGGAGCTTCCCATTTCTTCGTCAGGCAGTTGCTACCTTCCGCTTAACCAGGACCAACGAATCACGTTGCGCAACCCAACGCCATTGCATCATTTGCATCCACGCTCACTTTCGCTCTTCACCATGAATTATTCTTTTGCTTTTCGGTGAAGGGTCGTAAAGACATTGCTGTAGCGTTCCTTTACTCGGTATGCTTCAGCCCTCGTCTACCAGCAATACGGAAGCAATTTCGCACGTAGCATAAAGTAGCTCCTTGGCTTAGTAGCTTCTGATATCTACATGGCTTCATCACCACCACATAAGCGGACGCTGGCAAGCTAATCCGAGCAAGGTTTCACAAGACTTCAATATACTTTGGTTATGTACACTAAAATGACACTTTCCTCTTTCGAGCTTACGTCTTCACTCTATTTGTTACACATCCACATAATTTTCAACGCGGACTTTCGCCACCTCATGAAGGAGTTTGTTCCTGACCAGGGCAGCAGTCATGACGTTAACTACCACAGATATATTGTGCAACCAGCGCAATTCTTGCAACGCAACACCCTTGTTGCGAAACCTTCGCTTGTAACGTCTTGCTCCTGCCAGATTTGGGGTGTCTCAAAGTATTCGAGAATAAGTTATTCATTTATTTAAATGTCTATTTTTTGAGCAGCACCAGATATCCAGTTTTACCCACTGCCACCCATTAGGTTGCCAATCACAGCTGTTACCTTCTACGTAACCAAGGCCACTGGATCACCTTGCGTGATTCAGCGCCCCTGCAATTGTTTGCATAGATGCTCGGTTGTGCTTTCCTTTACAAATCGTCTTACGTTTCTGTTAAGGGCCGTCGTTTGGCTCAAGTTTGCCTTTACTAAGCATAATTAACAACCGTCTGCTAGCAAACTGGGAACACCTATTCACTAAGTGCGACACAGTGCCTCAGCTGCCTGCCACCGGGTATCTATCTGGCTTTATGAGCACCAAAACCCATTTCATTTCGCTACCATCGGGCAACTAATCCCAAGTATATCCCGCTTTCTACGCCAGCTGTAGCTGGCTTGGCAAACTGGTTCTTTACCCAGACACTATGATACGAAATTGTTACACCACATGCACGGATATGTCCGCATAGCAAAAGCTTACTTAACACTGGCTTTGTCGACAAAGTTGTCTCTACTTTTACCGCGCACCAGCCGCATCTCCGAATTTGATGCCACAACTACATCACAATTGACCGTGTGCAAAACGAAAACATCTTCATTCCTACTGTTTTCAATAATACCCCTGAAGCATTGCTATACGAGTATACCTATTCTACCCACCTGCGCCTATCTTCTCAGGTGTGCCTAACCCCGTCAATGACAAACCATTTATTTATTTATCTCTTTCAAGCAGTAGGACATTTTGAATGGTCGCACTGATACCCATAGTGACCACACCGCACTGGATAGCTGTAGGAAAACCTGGAAGCGGGAGATTTTGCTGGAAGCATGCGGCGTTACTTGCTACAAATGCTACATATCCCCTAACTTGCTGACCTTGAATGGTAACCCACTAAGCAACCACAGAGCAGTAAGTGAATTCGGAGTACGCTACTCACCGTCACTTAATTTTAAATAACAAGTGAGCTACGGCACGGCAACTGCTAATTCATTAATCGGACGCAGCTGCAGCACGCTGGCCTTGGCAGGTTTTGAAGCCACAGTTTACAAGCTCTGTGCACGCCCCCTGTTAGAATACTACACCATAGTGCTATGCAATGCAAAGAAGTTGGACAAAGGTGCAGTGGAATAGGACTAGCGTTTATTTACGAAAAAGCTGAAGCCCCCTCCAAACTTAATTGTCGTACAGGTTTAAAAGGTTATAGCGGAATCCTATATGGCCACGCCGCAGAATGCTAATTTCATTTTTATTTCAAATCCCAAAGTCTCCAACGCAGATAGCCATGGGATTTAAGAAATTCCTGGACCAACAGTTTGCCAAACTAAAATATATAGAGCGCACCCGAACGTAAAGGGGCTTTGTCCAGAAAGGACGTAAGGGGCAGCTACGCCGAGTGACCTCAACTTGCTACTTCCAAACAGTGAGCAGTAATCACCCAAACGACCATTGATCAACGTTATATCCTTCTCAGTAAACCATGCTCCTTCCTACTAGCAAGGGTGAAAATGAAGTACACGAGATAAGATTTTCCTTTGCAAGTATGAGTTCGCATGGAACCGACTACCATAAAAAATAAGAGGATCGGAGCCCGTCTCGCTACTTCTCAAAAGTAACACCCCAGTAGATCAGTCGTGCGAACAGGAGCCTGACCAATTTTAATTAGACAACATACGGCGAAACACGGTAGGTACCGCAACAAATCTAAAGCAAGCTAGGAATACTAAAGAGCCCGTAGGACGCGGCAATACAGCATTGCATTTCCACTACCCACTCAATAAGTATCGTGCTCTTGCTCCCACTTGCTAGTAATTTAGCAACACTTAATAACCTTGCGGAAAGCAGGGAATTAACATTCCATTAATGGTCTCAAGTTATTGCTTCATGTTTACGGCACCCCTGGAATCCTGTCTCACAACTGTACGCATGGTTACCACTAGCCTGGCAATACTTATCTTGCTCCTGCTGCCTCTCGGTAACAACCTAACACCGCATATACACTTGCGTGACACAGCTCCTTAGGGCTTCCTTTGGCATTACACACAGACCCTCTCAACTTCACGCGCATCCAAGTTATTACACACTTCAATGTTTTTTAAACTTGTGCTGCCGGTTCATATACCTAAGCCAAACGATCCACTGCTTACTACCCCGAAACTTGTGCGCTTTATAAACTAGGTGGAGAGGAGCCACTACAGGTTCATCCCAGCACCAAACTCGTCAACGCGCAACTACCTACTGAACTGCCTTTTCACTCACTTCCTACAGTTTCTGCAGCTAGCCAAGTAGCTATCAATTGCTAGTTGGCTCTAATTGTTCTTCCTCAATGACACTTATAAAAGCTAGGTCCCCAAACAATAAATCCACATTCTGCGTCCGCAGTCCTTGCTGGCCGACCCGGAAGGAATAGTTGTTATAAAATAGTGTTTGTTCCTTTATGCTAAAGAGAGGTATATTTACTTCCTGCAGATTAGCTTGTAAGCTTGTGTGCATAAACGAGGGGTGGGAGCCGCCATTGATCTCAACAATACAAACCAAGGAAAACTGCCCGTACTCATGGACTCAGTATGGATGAAGCCAATTATTCCTGCCTCATTACCATGCAAACTTATGTGCAATTTTCAAGCCAGGTATTTTGCCAACGCATATTTCTCTCGTGTGATTTACACACGCTTTATTGTTTCTATGGCTCTGGCAATCACATGCTTACGCTGTAATGGCGTGCCTCGTTTCATCGAGATTATAATTATGTATTTATGATATCCTGGGATAGAAGGAGCCAGTTTGGTGTGTTTACAGAACACCCGATACCTTTGCTTATAGTAACAACAAACGTATGGTTACTTGTGCGCAGACGTCAAAGCTTTTATGCGAATACAACCAGGCTGCAGCAGCTTCCAAACTGCCTGAGTGAGAGTGAAACCCACCGGCTGCAACAACGACGTATGCAAATCTACTAGCAGATATCAATGTGGGCGGCTGGACGCAAGATGTAACCGATCCAACCATGGCGTGGTATATTTTTCCTTAATGTTTACTCTGGGCATTATATCAACCGGAGTGTCAGTTGGCCATGAGTCCTAGGGTAGTGATATTAAAATTAGTGCATTGCTCGGTTTGTTTAACGTCACCAACTGCCTATTTGGTAACAACAGATGCAGTCGCAGTCTACCGCCCGGTTCACATTGTTAACTATACAACCTTTGCCGTATTCGCGAAATCAAGAAATGGGGATGCGTTATTTATATCTGATTCTGTGTATGTGTCGGCTGCACTGTTCCATAAGGAACCCATTTACTGTCTCAGCTCGCTAGCTCCACGGCGCCTTTAGACGATCGCAGCAGAAGTAACCAACGCCTACCCAAATTATCCAGGCCCTATTGCTGCCTATTCACACCGCACTTTCACTCCTGCACCAGCTACTGCTTTGAACACAATTAAGGGGCAACTACCATATCCACACCACCCCGCTGCTTTGTTACCACCCATCCTGTGTGTCATGTCACTGATTGCCAATGAGGATAGAGCTGCCCAAATTACTCCATCGTGTTCCAAACCCTTTGTTAAGGCATTAGCGGGGACACGTCCCGCACGTAACATTCGACAGGTGCACACACCTCCCTCGCCCAACTGTTGGAGTTATCCTCATACAAGTAGCACAACTTCCTGCGGCTACCTGGTCTGAGTTATAAAATCTGATAATTGCAGGTAATATTGCAGTAGGAGCATCTCTGCCACTGTCTTGTTATAACACTGCTGCAGAAGCTGGAGGCCGGACGACGGGACGCTGCCAATGCGACAGTACGCTGCATGAAATTAGTTCTGCTGATGTTGGGATCGTGAAGCCATTGTTCTCATCTATGAAACAGATTATCCACGCCAGATGAAAGCGAAAACAATAGAGAAGTTCCTAGCTAAGTCGCTCAAGTGCATTAAGTTGAAAAACGGATTGCATCAGTACATTGTTAAAAATGGGCGCAAAATTGGTGTATTGCACAATAGGCCAGACAGCGTTATAGTTATACCCTAGACTATAACGCCCTACGTGCAATCAAATTGCGTGGCTAATTTGAACAGTAGGCCTTCTGCGCGGAACAGTTTGACATCGCCTTATTGCCTATACCTGCTCAATAATTGGCCGCTGTAAGGTCGTTCATTTACAACGTACCTCTGCTCACGCCGAAACAGGCGAGCCTTACAAGTCCCCGCAGGTGCTCAGTTCGCATTTCAACGTTGATGTGTGATCAACAGTTGCGATCGGCATGGCTGGTATGGCGTAGGCTGGCGGGGGAGGGGCCGGGTTGAACAGCCTTGCAAGCTGAACACGCATTCCGTCCGCATTTCGACGTGGAGTTGTGAGCAAGGGTTGCGACCATCCTGGCTTGTAAAGCTGCTCAGGGCGCCTTGCATGCGAAGTCACTGAATCTTGCCTCGGCTTAAGGTCACGTGGATGCCTGTGCGTCGGTGCGCTTAACATAACCCTAGTTTAGCTTAAATCCTTGATAACTGGCGTACGGGCTAGTAAGGCAAATGCTGGGAATCATACTTACCTGCAGAATGATTAAATGTACACATAATTTTGAGCACAAAAGAGCGTGACGTTATTCATTCCCCTGTCTGACATGAGAAGGCAGCGTAGCATACACGACGCTTTTCCGTGCTTCGCGATCACGCCAAATGCTACGCTGTTAGTGCCTGGACAACCATGCTATGGCGTAGTTTAGCTCAAGTAAGCGGGGTGCTCTAATGGTTTTTAATGGTATGCTTTGTTGTGCAATGGGCCAATGTAACAATGCTAACTAATAAGGATGCGAAAACCAAAAAGAATACGGACAGGCTGAACCAGGTTCACTTAATAAGCAAACCCCATCAAAACAATCGCACTGCTATGGTGTAACCTGTTGTACAATACATCCAATGAGTTTCGATGTCAGGACGAGTGTGAGCACATGCACAGGCTCAAATTCATATGTCATTTCGCTCATTCCAGGAGTCATTGTCGTTAAAAATAAATAAAAGAAGGATGTTTTCGCTCGGCAAAACAGGCCAAGCCTGTTCCGGCATGATCGTAGGTAAAGCGTAAATAACCCAAAGTGTACAGCGGCCAATTACGTCTAGAAGTCTCTTACTAGCTTGACAAGGAGCGGGCTTGCAATACTACAGGAATGGAAATTTGCGTCAGATCATCACGAAACATCCGTCCTCGTATACGGTTTCATTAGGAAAAGTACAACCATGTCATTATCAGACGCTCAAAGTGGCCCTTACGCAGATAATATACTGCATGTAACAGCAGGTGTTACTGAGGGGATAAGCCGAATGTCAAGGTACGTTACCTGAGGCCACTTTTAGTCTTAAGGGAACGGTGTTGAGTTTATTGGAACGGTTAAGCACACTCATACGTCCGCAGTCGTGATGTCCATCAGCTTGAACGTTTATAGACCGGGTTTAGAAAATCGCGCACTGTCAACCTCTTCTGTGCTAGTCGCATACAGGTCCAAATAACCACGCAAACGTGGTTACACGTAAGGATTTTCAGTGTATGATAAATTTATACCACTGTCTGGCAGCTTGCGCTATACTCTAAATTTGCGCCTAATTTTTATCAAAATATCTATGAAATCAGGTTGTTCAGCTTAGTAAACATTAGCGACCTATTTATGGACTTCTCCATGGTTTGCGCGTTTGGCTGGCGTGGATAACCCGTTTTATACCTGAGGACAATAGCCACACCTGAATACTACCTTATTAGTCTGATATCCCGATATCTTATCTCGTAATACGTCTTGGGACGATAGCTACAACTTCAGTACTTGCATATTCTACGTCACACAAGGCTGGTGCAACTGATATAGCAATGTTAAATAGTGTGCGTATATCTGGGCTGACAGTACAGTTAAGCGTGCTAATACATACGCACACAACTTTAATGTTTCATGGTAAAGGACAAACTGCTCGGTGGAAGAACAGGTTGCTGGTGCTATTGCTGTCAATGCAATAAGCACAGCTGCTTGCCAGTGCGTGCTTTCACTACCGCATTCATCAAGGCGGCATAAGCCTGAAGGATGTAGCAGGTGAACAGCAGCCTGGACGTGCGTGAATTTTGGCGGAGCTGTGCAGATTACTAAATGTATTGCTGGCCATAGGTAAATTGTTTGGCATGGTAGTACGCGAGGCTGTGGCACTGGTACCTGGGGAGGGTTTCGGTAGCGTCCGCCTTGGTGGACCGATACCATTGCCTTAGCTTTGCACCGTTACGGAGTTGTTCATAATTCAATATGGTAGGGCGCAAGGTTCTATTATCGCCGGTTATCAGTTTGCCTGTGGGTGGAAATTTGCTGTTTCTTTTAGCCAACCACACGACTTGTACCGAACTTTTTGCCATGCTGTTAACTGCAAAGAGTTGGCTTTTAAACTCGCACGTAAACATATCGTCTGGAACATTAAACTCAAGCACGCCGATCTCCACATTGTCCCAACCGGGTTACGGTGACTGCTTGTTTACGGACCTTGATATAATTATGAATTCTGCAGGCAAAATTTCCATCATAAATCTGTCCGTGCTCCATCCGCTAACCGTTTAAGATTAAGCGCCGTCGTTGATTTTAAAATGATGAACTTCTAGTGGCCAACCGTTTCTTTGTCGCTTTTGTCGGAGGCTCTGGGCTCTATTTGGCTGACGCCTGCTTTGTTACTTATGAGTAGAAGGACTTTAGAGAGTATTTTTGCTTCGCAACCAGCCGGCAATTTAGCTAAGGCAACTGCCTATATGGAAAAGCACCAGACGGCCGTTTAGCTCTATTGGGGCCCGTCAGTGGTGCGCATACTTTAGTCCTTTACAGAGGATTGAACCCATGACTGCTAGTGGCTTGTGCCAATTAGCCCGCAACTTATGCAACTGCGCCATGGAGGACGGTAGCCGACCAGCACGAATTGTTAGCTAACTGCGATACAGCCCGATCCATCCTCCACTGCCACGCAGGCACCGGCCATGCCGATGACAGCGGTTGGACTTCCGGCGTCAGGACTTCCCAGTTACGGCAGCTATGAATTGACATAGCATTTTTATGTAATCCGTAAGGGCAAATTTGTATTACTTATGAGTAGAAGGGTTTTAGCGAGCATATTTGTTCGCCGCAATCAGCCGGCAATTGACTTAGCCTCCCTGCGGCATCGAGCGTTGCCATAGAGCGAAATGAGTCAAACCTGTCTACACCACTTGCGGCCTCTAGCATCAGATTTTATGATACGGAGCCAGGTAAGCTAACAGCTTCAGGTAAATTTGCATTATGTTTACAAGCCGCTCATTTATTTCATTGTAGATGAAGACCAATGAAGACCAAATTGAAAATAGCTAACCCGTGCAATTAATAATTTTGTAAATGCAATACCCAGGTTCTTGAACTTTATATAACCTCCGTTTGGCCCACGAAGCGCGCTGGGTGACGCTGGTTAGTAGCCAGGAGTTGTCGCACTACTACGTGTTCCCACTTTTGTTGCGCCGGCAATTAGTTACCGTGAGGAGTGAAATCAATATCACATAGGCAGAATACTGGCGCTAGGTTTACGTGTTTCCGCGGATGAAAGGTTGTGTAGGGTCCAGCGCTGTGTTCTATGATAACACTACATACTTACTGGCTGGCATTTGTCAGCTGATTTAATGTCCTCCGTGGGTGGCAAGGTTCGCTGCTTGGTTCGGAAAACGTCTTACATGCTCATGTTACGGTTTGTTCAACGGCCATAAGATGGTCACCATTTACTTCGTAGATGTAGACATACTTGCTCGTGGTTGTTTCGCAGTGAAATCTGTTTGCTGTGTTAGATGAGAAATTCAAAGCACGGGGATGCAGCTCAAACAGTGCTAATGGGTATGGTTGAAAAACTAGTTTTGCAAGGAAGAGTCTGCGGTTAAGCGGGTCGATAGCCATGCTAAAAGCGACGTAACATAGTGCAACGGTGATGCCATCATTAGGACAGATGGTTATTTTGTCTAAGAACGCAGCAAGTATGGCGCTACGAACACACGTTGTCCATCGTGGAAAACTAGTAGACAATCGTGGACACTGAAAAACAGAGCTCACAAAAGTCTGGTCAGCGATTGTGCACCGCAAAACCGTATCCTGACTTAAATGCTCCTCAGTTAAAAGTACAGTGAATGTTGTGCATGGTCTATTTCCAAAGCAGACGACTATACATTATGTTTAAATCGCTGAGGTGGAATAAGGTTGAATGCAGCGCTTATATTCACTGTCTTTCCGCTGGTAAACACGTGGACGTTTATGGTAAGCGTACCGGTTTCGTCTATCCAAATGTACCTACACTACCGTGTTACACGGTGTGTTACTATCAAATTATAGCATCTAGCATAGGCAGCAACGTTTGTTAAAATGGCGGTTTCGTAACAACTCATGGTACTACGGGCCTGGTCGAAGCACGATTAATCGATAGCGTCGAAGCACATGAGAAGTTTGTTAGTAGGTAGCGGTTCCGCCGCAAACGGCGGCTGTTGATTATTTCCACTGGATCCCGCAGGTGGTAGTAGTGAGGACGTAAGTATATGAAAGAAATTCATGTATCCATAACCCCGCAGTGGTGCTTGATGCGGCAGCGATATCAGACTGGGTGGTAATAGACTTTTGTGGTTCTTCCCTACAACGCTGTGTTGCTTCTCCTTATACATCTTGCAGGTAAGCAAGACACACCATTGGACGACTTTGATAATTCATTATCATCGTAGGTAGTAAAACAGTGTTGAAGCACTGAAGAGTCACTTACGTCAATGAATTACGCATTTTCTCGTTTCCGGTTCCAATGCGGGCGGCCTGCTTTCATCCTACGGCTTTTGCATCCAGGTTTACCGAAGGACTATCGGACATTAATGGGTACCAGTGATTTACAATAAGCATAAATATGAATGCAGGGCCGCGTGTGCACCATGGCGTGGCAAACGCTCTTCTGCCGGCATTCCGTACTGCCAGTGTGACGCTTCCAGAGCATGTGTATACTTAAGTATATGGTTAGGTGGACAACCTTACACCGCGGTGAGGCCGGGGGGATAAAGCAGCAAAATAATATTGGTCCACTGTGACCGCCACGTGCCTTATGGAACAGGAAGTTTTATTTACGGAGGGCATGGCATTATGGATATTACAAAATAAACTAGTTTTGCGGTTGCTAGAGGTCTTTATCAATTTGGGTAACGTCAGCCTGCAGCGTTGCGCGGGTTAGCGTTTGAACACATAAACGAAGTGACATTTGTGGCTTATGTCCATACGCAATGCCACAGTTGGGGATGGCCCACGGGTGATGCTTGCATCGCAGTCGCGTATGTATAACTGACACAGCTCGCTTCGCAATGGCTACGATGGTTCTGTGCGAACACATCCGTGTGAATAACCACATGCCTAATGAGGTGCAGCCTTAGAACAGTGCAAGTTCGCACGTCTGAGCTAAACAAACACGGATAGTACACCTGCGATTGCGCCACCTTATAATCACATTCCAAACTGCCGGAGAGTATTGTTGCTTTTAAATAAGCGTCAACTGTGAACCGTTTACACGTCAGCAGTTGTCTCTATACAGGTTCCCAATGGTTACACAGCTGCGCCATTTGCTTGGAGAACGTTTTCTGCAAGAACAAATGGCTCCGTACGTCAAACCAGGTTTTGCTAATGTGGCTTTTGCTAAAGCAGCATCAATGAAAATGGAAGCCCATTAGAGTTAGTAGGCCTTACTGAAGTTACGTAATGAAGCACCCCACTCGCCCTCCGGTCAAGTACAGTGGACCCCTACATGCAGCCGTATGAACCCAAGTCTGCTCCATGAAACTCGTGCCATTACGGTATTTTGTTAGATCCATTTTGTAGTGTGAACTTGCATTCTATATCCTCGGTTATAGAAACCAACTACCCCATCCTCCAATCCGGTGGCTGCGAATAAAGTTAGTGCACTGGACTATGTGCCGTATGTGTACACATTTGATAGCACAGTAAATGCTTGGCACAATAGAATATCGTGGGAAACCCAACTGCCCCACATTATGTATGTGATAAGGCCACCTGCGCACTTTAACTGCATTGCCAGAATAAGTGGAGGCGGATGATTTTCCTTTAAGGATGTAAACTGCGTTGCCATGTCCAGCACTGAAAATATAGCAACGGCGCTGGTATACGTTATAGGCGGTAAGGACAGTGATTTGGCGCACTTCATGCTTTGTCTCAACAACTGTGGGGCTGGATTGCTAGCAATGTTATGCAAACTATTAAACGTGTACCAATGAAAAGCAAGGGCAAAGGGTGAGAAATTGTCCAAAGACTCATGGTTCCTTACATCTTGCATTAAATAGTAAGGCTATGAACTTTGAATGTCATCTCTCTGGACCCTTATAGCTCGAGGCGATTGTGCACTAAAAACCACAGTACTTGCTCCGCAAAGGACACCTGCGTTACATGCATCTCAGTGCGACACAAAATATAGATCGCTATGTGTAGATCTAAGAAATTTTAGCAGTAATCTGATGCCAATATATTGCGTAGCACATACAAGGAACTGTCTGAAAGCCACATACTTCCACTATTGGAATGCTTTAAGTTCTCTACCAGGTCTGCTGCAGTCGCCTCTCCAATAATGACGAACACTTTAAAGGGCCGGATAAAGCACACTGATTTTCTCATCTTAGTTATTAACTTTACACATTCGGGGCAGGACACCATTGTAAAACCATGCAAATTATGTACCAAGGTAATAGGCTTGCTTGTACTCACTAGGAAACAAGTGACTCATATCTCTGGAAAGACATTCATAGGGTGATAACCCCGTCCATTGGATGGCAAAAGTCCCTCGTTAGTGTGACGGCTGCAAAAGAATTTATGAAATCGCACCTTTTGTTTAAGGTACACGCTACGCTGACAACGATTATCCCGACGGTATTACCCTGAAACCGCCTCAGTTCTCATCATAAACGCCCTTGCTGGTGCAAGGCAAGTCACTGTTGACAATGAAAGTTTAGTAACAAAATCCTTGTCCAGGAATGTTAAGCAGCTTTGCTTCAAAGCAATTAACGCCTCACCTAGTGGGTTAAGAAGCTGAGGCCCATCAGAAAGCTTACCTTCAGCCAACTATATCCCAACGGCGATTGAAGCTTAGAACATCGGATTAATTGGCCTTTGTGCTAAAGAAAACGGAGGGCATCAATCCAAGTAAAATTAAACGTATACATGCTCTGGCAGCGTTACACTGGAAGTTCGGAATGCCGTCAGAAGAGTTTTTGTCACACTAGCCGTATATGCGGCCCTGAACTTACATGTATGCTTATTGTGGGGCGCGGGTGCTCCTTAGTTTCCGTTAGGGCTTGGATAAACCTGGATGGAATAGCCGTACGAATGACAGCATTTCGTTTCCTGTAGCACCGGCAACGAGGAATTCCGCAATCCATTGACGTAAGGGAGCCTTCAAATCCTCAACACTGTTATACTTCCTACGAGGAGAAAAGTTATCGAAGGTTCCAATGGCAGTGTATTGTGCCTATCTGCAAAAGATGTATAGAAGGCAGCAACACAAATTTCTTGGAAAGTATTACAAATTTTTATGGGCACCGGGGATGGTTTTGCCGCTGCATTCATTTTTATTTCAAGTTGGGCAAGAACGGTACGAAATTCCATTGCTTTTTCCAACATTAATGCGTCGTCGAACCGGGGAATTGTTAGCGGTAGCGAGTTGAAACTAAATAGGTCCAAAGTATTACGCACGGAGCACATAACGGTCCACTGAACAATGCCCACTTGACCAGCACTAATAATCCCTGCTGTACCGGCCACATGAACAGGAATATGGGTTGAGCAGAAAATCAACTAAAGCACAGCAATTAAAATGATAGAACAAGTGAGAATATGTAGATAGCACCATAATATTAACAAATTGTGTGTAGTCAAGGAAATGGATATAGAAGTTAAGAACCAAACTAAAAGGGCTGAAGCTGCAATCCAAGATGGTTGAGTCGATGTTTAAACTCCTTCACCCACAATGCTATTACGGCTTCGCTGGGCTGAACGTTCCATGGGTAGACGAAGCTGCATGATAAACGAAACTCAGCTCTAGGGCCTTCGCCACTGGAACTATGCAGCTTCAGAGAGTGCTTGATAGGAGATGGCAGCTGAGTCGGATGGAGCAGTCTAGTTAGATCCGACCAAATCTTACCGGTCAATATACGATGCCTATGTTCAGATCTCTAAGCAGCGCATGACGTAGCAAAAACCTCTGCAACCTGCGCAACTTATTAGAGTAAGCTTGATGCCTCGAACCTTGTAGCATCTTCATGCCAAACCTTAGGACGCGTTCGACTGCCACCTTGTTGCGGACTAAGTATAGAGGACAGGATTGCAAACATCACTCCAAGTGTGTCCTGACAAAAGCTAAGAAAATTGTAACAAACATTTTATTTGTTATGCTGCCGGATAATCCACAACCTTCGAAAGCCTTTCCGGTTAGTAGTCGTCCCGTTCTTGCTGGATTTAAAGACAGTAGATAGCAGGATACGCAAGTCGGTTTGCGCAGTCGATTGAGGCACTATACTTCCGCCGGGTACGTACTGAGTTATAGGAGGGCTTGATCCTATACACAGGGCCGAACATATGGCAAGGTTTATTGGCAGCTGCTACAAACCTGACAACTCAAAAAGCTTAGCAGGAGCCGCCTGCAAAGCTGCGGCAGTATCGGAATTGCTCCCAGTAGGCCGAAATTACAAGTCATTAGCAAACATACGTGTTCCGACCTTAAGGTCTTCAGGGAGATCATAGGCACACAAAGAAAAGTAGAGGTTCGCAAACTAACCCACTGAGGAACACCATTCAGGACAGCTTGTCTGCTGGACAGCCTGGAACCCATGCTAACGTTAATCTGCACTCTTTCCAGGACAGCGGAAATCCATTTCAATGCTTGGCCTGAAACGCCGTATGTACCAGTAAGCTCATAAGACAACAATGCGGTACGGTGTCAACGGCGTTAACAAGTCAACGAATAGCACGTTTATTTACTAGGTATAACGCTTAAGCTTGACCATGCCTGACTCGTGTGTTTGAGAAACACCATAAATCAATAATGAATAAATAGATGTATTTCGTTATCTACAACTCCACACTATGCATAACGTATCAACTCTCAGCGTTTTGTTGCATCCCGTTCATTGTTTAAAGTGCTTTTTCATTGCTTTTCGCTTTGGCTTGTGCTGGTCCGTTGCGTCCCTTTCCAACGTTTCCACAGTTACTTCCGCTGACATCGCCCAATATTTCAAGCACGGAACGGTCCAACATTTAGCAGATGCAACGTACTCTCATACATAAAACATCGCTCAAGCAGACAGAATTGAAACCCAGTGTTACCACAAGAGAACGCTTCATACGCCTGAGAATGGAATGTGAATAGCAGACGACTGCGAGGAACAGCGCAAGAAACCAGCTACAGCCCAGAACAACGTTTACCTGGGACAAATTCCTGCCCCACCTTACGTATCAACCTCTTTACATTTGCAGCAACAAGCTGTTACCACAATAAAATAATTACGAGGCCGAACAGTTATCACATGTTGTCATCGCTTCCTGGAACTCACACAGCTGCTAACTCCCAACGTCTGATCACGTTTTAATGGTCGCAGACTCGCTTGTACTTAATGGCTCATGTGTTGTTGGCGAGCCACGTGAGAAGCTGACAATATTAATTACTTTATTTATTTATAATAATTCCGCCGCCTGTCCTGAATCCACAACTTCATCCCAGCACTCGCGAGCTGCTAACATGTTAGGTGAACAAGAGTGGTTTCTAGGGAACTCAAGCTGAGACGTGCTGCACAAGCGGAACTTAGTCAAGCGCTGCTCCAGTGCATCCCCTACTGGCCTCTAATACTTCAAGTGGTACACTTGTTATGATAACCGGACAGTAATTTTTAGGTAGTTGCTTATCCACCTTTGGAAATTAGGGCACACGATAACACTTCTCTAGTCGCTGGATGGGAGCAGCTACTAAGACATCTTAAAGTTACATGTACTCAATGTACACTGCAACGCAACCAGCTCCTACAAAGTTTGGGATGGTCGGCATCTATTCCATTAGCTTAAGTGAGATTCAGGTCACGCAGAAGTTTGAGTATCTTTACTTCTAATATGGAAAGATCCGACAGCAAGAAGTCCACTAGGATATTTGCCTTCAATTTGATATTAGACAAAGGAGCTTCATAAATAAATGACCTAGCACACTGTTTCGCAATTAAACAGGCCTTGGCCTTATCAGTTGATGCTTTATTGCCATCAAGTCCAAAAGGTACAGGGATCAAGGAATTTGTACTACATCGCAATTTGGCGTAGCCAAAGTGCACGTTTGAATTGATTGAATCTGATTGTGCCGCAGCTAGTTTACGGCCCAATTGTGCTGCCCGCAACTGCAGTTTACATGCATTCGGAGCGCATCCCTAGCGTAGGTTGTTAGTCGTGTGGGTGCTTAAAAGTAAGGCCACCAACCATTGCACCGAAGCTTGAGCATCCTGCGTGACTCAGAGGTAAACCAAGGCCGTTTCCCCGCAATTTAACTCTTTACTGTGTTTAGTAGATAAGGAAGATAAATCTCGCAGAAAGTATTCGTTTTTGTCTTAAGTAACCTTGACAGTATAATCCACTAAAACGATGCAGGGTGAGTTGCAGCATTTTCTTTAGAGTTTGGAACTTAACGCGCTAGATATTTGCTCTCCTGGCAATACACACACTACAGCCACGACTTAAAGAAAAGCTGCCTAATAGATAAACGTGATCGCGAGCGCCCATTGGGCATCGCTTTTGTAGAGTTTAGTTCCAAGTGAGGTGGCTTTTGGCCCTCCATGAACCTAGTTGTCTTTCGTACAAACTAGTGAGAAGATACAGGCAAGGTGGGGACAAGAAAGCCAGTAGAATCTCATCCTGACGCCGCTTTGCAGAAGCGCTTTCTCCATGCAGGCTCAGGAACATTAAGAGTACACACGACTAGACATCCAATGGTCTTTTGAGTACGACTGCAATCAATAAGCCTGCCCAACGCGCTTTCGAGGCTTATGTATACTTTCCCAAATTTGAATGGCCTTAACGTATTGAACACATCCACCGAAAATACCCCACAGTTTACTTCATGGGAATTACACAAATATGTTCATAAAATAAACAAAGTAGATCTGACGTATTAGGCTAGTTTAACTCCGCGACTGCATAAGGCGCGACCAGTTTGCATTAGGGTATATCTGGGCAGGCATACTTCACATTTCATGATTTCAGAGAAGAACCTTGTCTCAGTAAATGCAAATACATCTGGCCGTGATTTCTACAACAGCGCCAATCTTGCACCTCTTGTTCCTTAGGCTACACATGTTGATGAGAACCACTTTAAAGAGATTGGAATGGTGTGCCGGGAAACGAGTCTCATAAGAACGGCACTGGGATGGCGGAAGTAGACCACGGACACACCACCCGTAATCCACCAATCAAAGCTCCGTTTCACTCGCCTTGCGACTGGTAGTTAAGTCCTTTATAGTGATTTTTAATTTTAACCTATTCACCAAAGGGAGGACCGGTAGAATGTATACCCGAGAACCCAAGCTTTTAAAAGCGAAAGTTAGAAGCGCACTTCGCCCATCAGGTGTTGAAATGAGGATCCTGAGTAAACGGAACGTGCCGTTTGAAACGGTGACCGGTAAAGCTACCAGACTAAGAAGTTTCCATACAGTTACGTCAGGTAACTAAGACGGCAGCAGCTTAGCAACTTAAGTCACAAAACAGCGAATGTCATCAAGTATACTCTACTTTGGAAAGGCGGCAGTGAACGCCCTGACGGACCTAAAGGTAGCAATACTATCAGTGCAAGAGTTACTGCGGGAAAGGGGCCAACTGCATTTGCCATGGTCCACGGAGCCTGCGAATGTGTATCTGGTTGCTTGGATGCACTAGATGCATAAGAAGTCCTTGGCAACAGCAAAGACAACGCCATTACCGTGTGTGTCAGGCTGAAAACGCGCGCATCAACGCAATCCTTTGTTGTTGCACAGTGCTGCGATTTAAGCTTAAAACGGTTTTCGAAGCTATTAATTAACCCTCGGTTGCTAATCAAGAGAGCATACTGAGCTGCAGACCAACAGGTATGTGACTCCTGGAAAGGTCTACCTCAAAGTTTGCGCTGCATACTACACGACAAGTCGGTTTCAGGTCAGAATACCTCCCTCAGCCGCATAGGGAAACTAAATCCGCTTACTCAAGACCCGAAGGCACACCCAATATATTTTAACCACCTTACCAACAAGGAAGAAAATATAAGCAAGAGCACCACGGAAAAACGAGGCCTGCAAGGCAGTCACGGGAGCAAATGCTGATAATACCGCAATCTAAACGCACGCATGGGTCTGAACGCACCGGTGGTATCTAATACGATGCGCCTTTTCAGACGGGACATTATCTGCACAAACGTTAGGATAACCTGGGGGTTAGAAAGATTTGTTGGTGTCGCTTTTATACCGCTGAAGGTTTCAGCACATATAGGGACGAGTAAGCCTGGTGATGGGTGGAAGATCAGACAAATCAAAGAATTATATCCCCGACTACATTTCACAAAATTTCCACAAGGGCAAACTTTCGGAAAAGATTGGACGAAAAAAATTACAATAATACAATAATTTTATTCCCGAATATGTAAGGCACGCTAATGGGCCGGGAGCAGGTAGGTGCAACTGCACAGAGACGTTGTGGCAATTACAACAGTGACAGTAGAAAATTTTCCAAATGTTCATGATTGGAAGTGTACAATGGTGGAAAAGCGAAAAAACTATTTGGCTGTCGTGAAATCGGGACCAGTTTGGTAGGGCCTAATCGGCCTGCCATATATTGCAACCACACGTCGACTAATAAAAGATTGAACATCCTGGAAGGATCCATCGGAAGAAAAGTAAGAGCACGCTCGAGAGAGATATGACAATCTAGTGAGTTCGTGCATAAGTAAGGCAAAGGTCAACGCTGATATCGTAGAAAGTAAAGAGACGACAGTGTATGCCTGAAACCGCAGTAAGAAGAGGTAACACACTATGCAGCTGTATAAGTTCCAGTGTAACGAACCCATCTAGAATAAGGACGCTAGTTGACCTTCCAGTGTGAAGTTATGGGCTGTGACTTTACTCGGTGACGAGTCATATTCGCCAATTTGCAGTGTTTTGAAACGGACAGTTGTGGCTGTTTATAAGGATAACGCTTGCCAGGCGAAAACCCTCCACGTCCTGCAACACTTCCGCCGATCCATTGAATGGCAAGTTGTAACCGGCTATGTTGCTTGTTGAACGTAGGTTTGCTCGGTTATTCGCAGTCAAGGTGCGTCCCATTTTCTGTTGGCTGATGTGTTAGGCGAGTGCCTATTGCGTTCCTGGCTCCTGCCCCGTTTTGAATGTGTGGCTTTGCCTGATTAGTAGGGTAGAGACTAACTAACCTTTTTGAAGATGGCGTGTTGATCATTAGCAGTACCACGTAAAGTTTCCGAGGGATAACATTGAAATATGTTGAATTTTTTTTGATATGGTTCCGAAAAGAAAATCGCAGACCCCCCGGGGTGTGTAATAAAATTAATTAGAAATATAGGAAACCACGGCCAATTGAGCCGTCAAGGCAGATTGAAGAGCTCGGAATGACTAACGGAGCCAGCTTTGTGTCGGCAGGAGGATGTGTCTTCCAAAGTCAAAAGGCTTGCTTTAGGCAAGAGGTATGTGGAAGTGATAATGTTAGGCAAAATAAACCCAATGGTTCAAGCCTCGGTAAAGTTGTATCCGTGCAAGATAACGAATGATTTGTCCGGTTAGTAAGTCATAAAAACCGTTGATAAGCTTCCGCTCATGTCCAGCTAAGGGAACTGTTGTCGCAACGATGGACACTTCCTCGGGTGCGTGTCGCCGTACCTATTACAAACTAGGGAGAAAAACAACGAACAGAGACAGCCACACAGAGAGACGAAAGAAATGCACCTGAAACGAAGTCGATCAATTGCAGTGCTGAGTGAACTATTGTACCCCTACTACATGTAATTGTTTTTTAAATATCACATATACACATGTATCAT
>OX104070.1:26997904-27038808 GCA_944474145.2 Dicrocoelium dendriticum
GTATTTGATCTTCTGTGAACTTGTGAATCGTAGTTAGCAATGCCGAGATGTTGCTGGTGAAGGAGTTACAGAAGTGCATGTTAATGCAGTCGCAGAGCTCGACCGCATAAATGACTAGTTTGATCAGGAAGCAGATGGGTAGTAATCGGTATTTCTTTGCTGCCAACCAGCTGCTTCATTAGTCGAATAAGAGACTGCCTTGTTGTCGGTGCAAATTGCTGCGTGCTCAACTAATGTACAAACATTGTTTCGTGAACTTTTCCAGTCAATTAGTAATTCTTTCATACGGATGATTAGATGAAAGGCTTTGGTATTGCTGTAGATGGAGCGCATTCTTTTTGCCTCCAAGGTGTTTGTTTTAACTACAGATGCAGCAGGCCATGGGTTTGGTGCAATAATTGCACACGCTTCACCAATGGATCACAGAAAGCAATCGCCCATGCTGCCAAAACTCTTACGAAGGCCGAGAAGAATTACAGCCAGATTGAGGAAGAAGCAATGGCCATTGTGTACACGATCAAGTATTTCCACTAAAGGCTATACGGCCGCCGCTTCAAGCTTCTGACGGCTCACAAGCCCTTGCTGGCTATCTTTGGATCAAAATGGGCATCCCGGCCTACACATACAACCAGCTACAACGTTGGGCTCTTACCTTGATGTAGTATGATTCGGGATCTAATACCTGTCGACAGTTTCCATTGGCAATGCGGACGCATTGTCACTTCAAATCGATGCCCGTAAGCAAGCACATGAGGACACAATCATTGCCTCGGTCGAGGTTGAATCTGACGTCTACTTTCTGTTAACTGATGCATTGCACGGTCTACCAGTTACGGCAAAAGCTGTACGAACCGAAACACTTCGGGACACAATACGCAAGACGGTTACACAATTTCACAAACCAAGTTGGCCACGTTCATGTCCATCTGCCGAGTTGCAACAGTACTTTCAGACGTAAAACTCGCTCTCTATTGTAAAAGACTGCATACGATTCCCGGAATGTGTGGTCATCCCCAAAGCACCTCAGGGGCGCCTTATTCGGCAGTTCCACTCCGGGCATCCTGGAATCAACCGGATGAAGGCGCTTGCCAGCAGTATTGTATACTGGCCCTTCATGGACAATCAACTAGAAGAAGCAGCTAAACGCCGCAAAACGTGTGCCAATGGCTTGAAAGCGCCACAAAAATCCGAACTCTACTTATGTCCAACATTTACTAAGCCATGGTGTCTCAGCCATGTCGACCTTGCGGAACCGATGAACGGCAGATAAATAAATAAATAAATAAAATTTTATTCTTGACAGTGTGAGGCACACCTTTACAGGCATGATCATATTTAGCTAACACAGTGGGATCAAATTGTATAAAAGGACATGTTTGGCATAACAGTGTATGTAAGTATATGGGTGTATATACGTATGTAATTGTGTAGGAATGTAGGTCAGGTCAGGTCAGGTCAGGTCAGATGGACGATAGAGGCTTCCGCCTAACGAGCGTCCAGTTCTTGTGCCGGTAAGTGAAGTGACCCCCGGCACTTCGACGTTGGATTGTCTCCTCTTGCTTCTGCAATGGAATGAAGCAAGAACAAGAGCAATCTCTGCACTTTCATATGCCAGCATCAAAATACACTACATATTAAAGTACAACTACAATATCTGAACAAAGGATGGACCAACAATCGTCTAAGCCCCTTTTGATGGCTTCCACGGTCTCAGACTCCACTAAATCAGAAGGATTTTTATTCCAATAGATAACTACCCGGTTCGTAAAAAACTTTGCCCTGACGTCCAAACGAGCTCTGTGATGTTTAAGCCTCAGGCGATGCCCGCGCAGATGGTCTGACGTAGCCAGCTCAAACAGAAGGGTAGAACAAATACCACTAAGTCCCTTAATGATCTTAAACGTCTCTATCAAATCTCCTCTCAACCTACGCCGTTCCAGGGAAAATAATCCTAAGCTCCTTAGACGATCTTCATAAGAGTTTCCTTGTTGACCTTCAATCATCCTGGTCGCAAGTTTCTGTTTCTATTCTATACAAGTGGTGTCACTACGGAGGTACGGTGACCAGGCCTGAACACAATACTCTAGATGTGGCCTGACCACTGCTTTATATAACGGCAAGAATACTTCTGCTTTTGTGTTACTCAGTGCTCTCCTAAGACGAAATAATTCGTGTCGTGCTTTATTGGCGGCATGGCGACACTGTGCCGAAGGCTTAAAATTGTTCGCTACGATGACACCTAGATCACGGGCTTCGTCAGTGCACCGCAATGATAGAAATCCCACAGGAGACTGAACTGCAATTCCGCTACCACTAATAGTCAATAGTTGACATTTGTTGGCATTTAGAGGTATGTCCCATTGACTTGACCAATTCACCACAGTGAGGATGTCCTTAGCCAATGTCTCACGGTTACCCCTACTGAATAGCTTCAAGTCATCGGCGAAGATGTAGCAGGGGTCCTCAAGAAGAGGAGCCAGGTCATTTATAAACCTAAGAAATAGCAATGGACCCAGAACCGAATCTTGAGGGACACCGCTGTAGGCATGACCAACACTAGAAGTCGCTTCCCCAACGCTGACTATGAACGTCCTTCCACGTAAGAATCCAGAGAGCCATAGGAGTAGTTGAGGATGCAATCCAAACCATGTCAGCTTCTCAATTAAAAAGCGATGATTCACGGAGTCAAAGGCTTTACTGAAGTCCAAATAGCGCACTTCTATCGATATCCCACCATCAAGACAACGGGTAATCTCGTCTAAAAAGCACAATAAATTGTGAAGCCAAGACTTCTTTTTAAGAAAGCCATGCTGTTCCGCTCTAATTAGATTGTGCTCAGTCAAGTGCTCACAGATCCTGTTCCTTATAAGCTTTTCCAAGCATTTCAGCATGATGCTGGTCAAACTAACAGGTCTATAGTTAAGAGGCACCGACATAGAACCCCCCTTGCGGATGTCAACAATAGTCGCCTTCTTCCAATCACGTGGCAGCTTGCCTTCTTGAAGAGACTGGTTGAATATCTCCAATACGGGATACTAGAGGATTTCAGCCAGAGGCTTAACTATGGCGGGGTGTACGCTATCAGGACCGGCTGATTTATAAGGGTTCAAATTGGCCAGCACAGTGAAGACTTCTGACACATTGAGAATAATTTCCCGCATTTTGTAGCTAGTTGAGCGGTGCGGTAGTGATGGCAAGACGGACCCACTATCCTTCCGATGCAGGCTTTGGTAGACACGTAGCAGCAATACTACTTTATCGACGTCGTCTACAGCCTGAGTACCGTCCTCCATGGTTAGACAGCCGACCACTCTCTTAAAGAAGCCTTTGACTGAACATAACTGTAATAACACTTGGGATTAGTTTTCGCAATTTTAGCCAACCTAAGCTTATATGAGTATTGCGCTTGCCGCTGTAACTTAATAGTCATGTTTCGGCACCTTTTGTACTGCAGCTAGCGTCGAAAGCCCCAAGTTCCTTGATATTCTCTCCACTCAGCATTGCGCCTCTTTATCGCTCTCTCAATTTTTCTTCTCCACCATCGGGTTTCCCAAGATGTCTCCTGGGGCGAAGAGGAGCAAATTCATTCAGCAACTGTACAAGTCCACTTTTAAGTAGAAGCCACCTCTGTTCCAAAGTGGCCTTGTCCTGCTCAGGAACCCAAGTGATCTGAAGGGCTCGATCCCGCAATTTCGTAAAATCAATACGATTTAAATCTATTCCCATTCGACGGTTCTCTGCAAACCTCGGTGTGTCCAGAGAAAAGGTCAAAACACAATGATCACTCTTACCTATGGGTGGCTCCACGCATAGCTCCGTTAAGTGACCATGTCTGGCGATCTCGATATCAAAGGTTGAAGGGGTACTCCCAGCACGACTTCTAGTCGGGACATTGACGTATTGCTCAAAGGCATTTACGTGCATCCAATCTACTAGTTCCTTCTCTAAAGTACCCACTCTGTTTTCGGCATGCTGCCAATCAGCCTGCGGAAGGTTTAGGTCATCGACGATCAGAAAATTAGGTGCGGTCATTTCCGCCTGTCTTAGTAACGTACCAAGATCCCTTTCCTCTGCTCGGGTAGAGGATGGGCTACGATAAACACATACTATGACCTCCAATCTACCCCATGCATTTAGATAGCAGGATACCGCCTGAACATTAGCACAACTCATGGTAAATGGAGCCTCCCAGTTTTTATATTTTCACTTAATAAGCAAGAGTACCCCACCACTAGTCTGATACCCGAGCCTGTCAGCCGTGTAGCACGCAAAGTCTATAAGCGGATCACCAATCAAGTCATCTGAAGAGAGCCAGGACTCGGACACAGCGGCCACATCAACATGCTCACAACGTGTCACTAATTCCCCCATTTGTTACCCACACTACAACAATTAGTGTACCCCACGCTTAGTCTCTCCGAACGCGGTTGTTTCTCCTCGGACGTAGAGTCCGAGGGGATAACCCGTTTATTGTACCATTTCATTTTGATCAACCGCCTGGGTCGATGAATCAACGCTGGGCTGCTGTAAAGCATTACGGGATAATCCCTTTCCTGGCTTCGCCCGCCTGGGCTTGCTAGATAAACTCCCGATGGGTTTCCTCCCATTTACCTGAGTCGACCTAACAGCACTGCACTTTGGATTATCTGTACGGTCTAATTTAGGTGTGGCAAGTTTTTCATTTATCCTATCATTTTGTGAAAAGGGCATACCACCCATGGACTTTGGTGCCACTACTGTCGAGCATGAGGCCTCGATTGTTTTTGAACGCATCGGCTGAAGTCCCATTGCCACACCTTCACTACCCACTTCCGCCATAGCGGTGTGATTCACATTTCCATCAAGAGAAAGTTTCTCCACAACCAAATGCAGGCCAGGAGTTATCTCGCTGACGTCTTGTGAAGGGGGTTGACCAGACAAGCTGACTGCTCTTGCCACAGGAGAGCAAACGCTAGAGTTTTTCTTAGTTGTCTGCATAACGTGAGGCTTGCTATCATGAATCCCAACGTGTGACCGCAGATTCGTTAGCCAAGCTGGTATTCGTACCTTCTAACCGGCTCACCCGAGGGGCTTTAACCTTCGAAGTTAGTGCGTCCGGTGCTATTTGATACCGACCATTTGTCTGACTTGCAACCAATCCAGTCCAGTTAAGTAGAAGGTCCCGGTGTATAGGGTTCCGAAACTCAACCAGGATAGGCCTTGCATAACCTTGGTGGCGGAGCATACTTGTTTCTCTCCAGCTGCCAACACGATGTACTCTCTTGATACCAACGTATAACGGTATTCCGGCTATACGAAGGATATCGTGCACACGCCTGCTGTCTAGTTCCCGTCGAGTTTTAATTGCTCGTATGACGGGCTCCTCCCTATTGTAGATAAGAACGTTTCGTCGTCTATCCATAGCGAGTTCAGCACTTCGCAAGTAACATGCCAGTGAAGATTGCAACTCTTCAACATTTGAACGCAATGTCTCAATTAGCAAGCTCTGGTCACGAATCAACTTCTCGGCACTGTCTAGCCTATGCGCACAGTTCCTACTAGCAGACTCATGCACATCTGAAACATGAGTAACTGAATCAAAAGTCCGATCGTGTATCAATTGAGAACCAATGTCTGCTAAGCATACGCAGTGGAAGCAAATCCACTTTAATTGGGAATGTCGGGCATAAAGATCAATAGAGTCCTGGTCTAATCTAGAGCAGTTGTTATGGTACCATAAAAAACATCTGTCGCACTGGATTCCCTCTTTGACCTCAACGCCACAAGTGTGCTCACTACATTTATAGCCAGCCACCGATGTCATTACAAATAGCACGTAACAGCCCCGTATAGAATAATAAAGATAGGTAGTTTGGTTGGATTAACTGACCAAATTAATGCAGGTATGACGGCTTAAGATGAATAAGTAGTCACAACAAGTTAACACAAAAGAGAATACACAATATTGAATAAAAATATAAACACAGCAAATTAACACGACCAAAAAGAACACAAAGAGAAGCAATACTGGAATAAACTCACGCGGTTACGGAAGATCCAAGATATCTTGGATCAATATTTGATGGGGCAGAGTAAAGATTTCCCAATCAGTCAGTTTAGATCACGTTTCCAAGCCAAATTTGAAGATAAAAACTTCAAGATGGAGCTTTTTCCAAATTTTAAAGCGCGCGCCGAGCCAGTTCAAGTTTGTGTTTTTGAATGCGCCGCCGAATTTTTGGCTGGTTGTTATCGTCAGGGATGTGGGAATAAGCGATTGATTTTCGTGGGTTGGATAACATTTTCCGAATATCCACGGGCCAGTGACTTTAGTTTGTGGCGAGTCACATCCGCTACGTCGCAGTGTTGTTAAACAGACATTTGTGGCTTTTTATAGGGAGAAGGCTTGCCAGGCGAAAACCCACCACGTCCTGGAACACTACCGCGGAACTATTTGCTGGAACGGGTTAAACCCGAACCACCCAGCTGGCACCACGAGGAGGATGTTCGGCTAGCCAGCCGATAGTTGATTCATACAGCAAGTGGCCTGAATTATTTTGCTATGGATAGCACAACCACAATTGCCACCATATCAAACCTACGCCAAACCTTTAGCAGCATCGGCTGTCCTGAGAAATTTGTCACTGACAATGGCTCACTATTTACTTCAGCAACGTTTAAGGAGTTTTGCAAGCAATGCGTCGTCCAGCACGTTTGCTCGCCGCCGTTCCATCCACTGTCGAGTGGCCAGGCAGGTAAGTTTTTCGATACATTCAAGCAAGCTCTCCCCAATGCAAAAGAGGAGGGACGTATAGAGAGGTGGTTTACCGGTTATTCTTCCTCTACCGAAAAACACTGAATCCACAAACGCCAGACGGAGTTTCTCCAGCATAGACCGTGATGAACCGAAAGCTCCGCGTGCCTTTCGACGCCATCCGACCGCGCTCGGAGTTTTTTGTTGGTGAAAGACACCGCAGTATGGAACAGGATTTTAACCGGCGGCATGGAGCAAAAATACCATCGTTTACGCTTAGACCGAAGGTGCTAGTACGTGACTATCGGGAAGGCCATGCACAATGTACGCCAGGGACGGTAAAAAGCAAGAGCGGAAACGTCATGTATGACGTAACGGTTGGCACACAGATCTGGCCACGGCATGCAAACCATTTACGACCCACATTGTGCCAACCAGAACAAGCAAGGCCTACTGACCGCCTGTTTGATTTCCTGGTGTGAAGCTTCAACCTGCTGAAGAGAGCAGTGGACGACTGCACACAGTGGAGCGAAGAATCCGGAAGACGGACATCGGGACAAAGTTCTCAGGCACTTCTGCCAAGGGGATGAACCGACAGGCAGAGAACACCGTCCAGAACACTACAAGTTAATCCTAGGCTTTCGTCTTATATCTCTGACGACATCTCAGGAGGGGCGGCGTCCTGGAACTAGTAAGTATTGCCTTGGAAATCCACTATTTTAAGGCTTAATCGATTATTAACAATTATCGCCTCGATTGCGGACCTTCCGGAATGTTCTACTTCTGCACGTGATATAAAACCACCTGACTCAGGCAAAATATAAGGGGAACCACTAACCTTGGTAACTGACCTTCCAATTCTAGAAGTCGAAGGTCAGTAGGAGACCTATACATACAGCCAAGGTCCACAGAAGTCGTACAGTTTTCGTTGGCGGCGAGTGATACATTATTTTGTCAAGGGCTTTGGCTTTCTGTTTTTTCTAAGGTTGGGCCAGAAGTTTTTTGGTGCAATGAATTGTTAGTTCTGGAATTGTGTCTAATGAGAAGATTATAACACATCTTCAATTGATGAATTGAATATCGGGATATCTTTTGGGTAGAACCTTCCAAGTTAGAGTCAATGATGCCACCCCAAGTATAGGCACTGCTCAAAGGGCTCTGCTTTAAATCCGCTGTTATTCCTTATATTCATAAATGATTGGCACTTGTTTTAGTTGACCCCTGTAACATTTTGCAGATGACCTGTAACCGGTTAGCGAGCAATAGGGACACCCTGAAGGACATCTGCAAGGTAGCAGAATGGTCTGTATTATGGAATTTTTCCATTAACGCCAGTAAATGCCAGCAGCTGACTTCCAACCATGATGCGATTATAGAGTAAATTTCTAATAGACTTCTGACGTGGCAGCCTGTTGATAAATCCTGGCACGTAGGTGGCCCTATTACGACTAAATTAAAATCTTTAGCACAACGTCACTATGTCGCAAACAAAGCACGGCAGGAACTCCTTCGTTTCAGGTGGACGTTAGGTAACAATAACCCGGAAATATTGCAGTGGCAGGACCCAACTTAGAATACTTGTAATGACCTGAAGCTTCCCCTCTGACTGTGTAAACTATCCTAGAATAAAATTCTAGATTTATTATGTACTAGATAATTAGGCGGCTTGCCTGTTAGACTGTTGTTCCTGTTTGTTGGAAACACGAACACGATCTCCGCTTTGGCGCGCTACTCGACTGAGAACGACGCTCCGTCTAGGCTCTCGAGGCCAACTACGAGACCTACGAGTCTGCCAATCGCGAGATTTTGAATACCGGCTGTTGCTCATCAGGACAACTGGTTTCTGAGTTTTCTAAAAGTATAGATTTTAATCGAGTAAATTGTTGCAGGTGTTAAAAATGAGGTCAGGAACTTCAAAAAGCTGAAAACTGTGCTGTACTAGGCTTAATAGCAAATTTGCATACAATTAGAAAATTAATATATAACAGTACACAAGTGCTTAACATGGAAATAGAATGTAAAAATAGCTAATGTATGGCCGCACTATATCTCCGTAAAATGAACCAATTGGCGGCAGGTATTGTAAAGTTTCCAAAATATGCCAGTGTGGATGTATGGAATATGAATTTTTGGTAAGGATTTGTTTGCGATGGCGGTAACCTGCGAAGTCACAACAATTTAATGGAAATGGTGAATAGCATTATTACGAATCGTTAGGTATTTGACTGTGGGTGTGTAAACATATCCCCTGCTCTTAAATGATATGTGCTGGGGGCATCCGGTTTCGGCTTTTCCTGTCACTATGGCCAGCCGCAGGAAGCCTGCGCCTATAGAGGGACCATGGGTGGCTTGCGCTGCACCACTCACAGCTCCAAGCACACACCCCATGTCCAGTGTAAACCCGAAGGACTAAGACCGGGAGGCATGCGGATGGGTGCCACGTTTCATCAACGAAGTCGGTCCACACTCCTTCACAGGCAAACACAACCGCTCTCTATATGGGGAATCAAGCGCAAACAGGGCCGTGGCTGGACCGTGGTCCGCTGCACCTTGAGTGCATGGAACCACCCTTCGAGCCTAGCACGACCTCAATGACCGTGCACCTCGTCCTCTCATGCTGCGACCAACCGTCCCCTGAAGCGAGCATGGACGAGCCAGTGGGAAATAGACAGGTAGGCACCTTGTCAACATGCACATCAAGCGCAGCTACACCGGTGATATCAAGCAACAGCCAATCACTAAAGAGCAAGATAACAAAGAAAAGAAATTAAAAAATGAAAAGGAAACGGTGACATAAATCTTAAATTAATGAGCATATGAAGTAAGTATTTAAAAACGAATCCGAGATAAGTTCACCAGGTCGAAAAGTATATTTTACGAAAATGCCACAAACGCGAAAAGGTTACCGAAATTAACTACAATTGGATTAAGCGACGTGTGCAAGTTTCCAGAAGAGAATATATATAATTTATACGAGAAAGGAAAGCATTAAAAGTTGAACTTGGAGAAACCGCTGGCGATTGTGTTGCTACAAGCAACCTCTGTTGAGACCTCGGTTCACTTGAGGTGTGCCTCGGCCATTCCGATCACAAGGACCGTAAGTAAAATGGAAACCTTATGTTGTTGCTCATCCCAACACTGGCACCCCAAGACCGCGGTTTCATCCTGGTTGGGACACATCCCTTGGAGATAGCCTGAGTTGGGCTGGAACTCAGAGCATTAGCATTAGCATAGGACAAAATTGCAAAACACCACCTGAAATAAATTGACTTGGCATGCAGCACTCGGTTAGTAAATCGAATGCAGCGTATCTACAAACGCTGCGCTGGTTCTGCTTACGTTCCCTACAGGATCCGTCGTCGCTTTGGTGGTGGACCCAGCTGCGTCGCTCATGGCCTACTCTGCCTGCCTGACTCAGGCACTCGCGACCGCATATAGTACAGCAACATGCGCTTGATGTCGATGAAATACAACCCATCAATGCTTGCCGCTTCCGCATTTGCCGCTTCTGCTCTGCATGTATGAGGTTTTTCTCCCTCACTTTAGCTACTGCCTTCATGAATAGATCTGCCACGCACGCCGATCAACCGCCTTTGATTTCCATGACCTGCCATCAAGATTAGAATGTGCGAAGCTCGCTCTGATCATGTTCTGGTAACTTAACATTGGTTTCCCCACATGCAGATTAGTAATGCTCAGCTGACCATATAAGAGTTGTTACGGTATCCGCATTGAATCCCTACAGCTCACTTGACCGAGCAACCTCAGGTGTCTCCGTAAAGGTATGCAGTCCACTGCATACATCCCACTTTGTCGCAACACCCGCGTCAGCAAATCTGTCACCCCAACTGATGCGCAAAATTCGTCGCAAACACTGCTGATGGAACCGCTCGAGACGTCGCGAATCCCTCCGGTACATCGTCCACGTTTCACTGCCATATAGCAGAAAAATTATATATATATAGGATAATGAAGGTAGTAAGGAGTAACTGTATGTTCAAAACTAAGAAATGCGTACCGGAATAAATGTTTGTGTGAAATTCCATCTGCTTCTGTGTGTTTGACGCATAATACATGTAAAATAGGAGGTTGAATAAATTAACGCAGCGTTAAGTTGCCTGAGAGAAAAACTGTATTAAATTATAAATTGCTTTGCAGTATAAAATTCTTACGCCGATGGATGTTTTATTTACTAGTGGGGATTGCAGCTGTTTGTTATTGTGATCATCATCCTTTTCCTGCTAGGTGTGCTAAAATGAATGGATATGATTCACGCAAGGAACGATGAGTTTGCATGAATTAATGGTGTGTAAGCAAAAAAGTAATGATTACTGAGTTCGGAGCTTACAAGGCTATGGGAGAACAGGGGTTCCTTTAACTGTTTAAAGTCGTTTAAAGAATATTGCCTCGGGAAGTTTAAAGGAGTTAATCTGGCTCATGTGGAGAAATGGGGAAGCTGGAAATCCGTAAACGTTACCGTAATAGGTAAATATGACGTAGAGCTCATTGTTCATCAATAGTACTTTACTTAATCGTGTCGCTTTGCATTTATAAATTATCTTTGCTGGGTAGACTAACAAGGCCTACGAATTAGGAAAGGAATCTTTGGAGCAACGGCTTGGCAGTAGAATGGGATGCGATGCACATGACTCCGGTTTACTGATATACGCCGTACATTTCTAAGGTTGTGTATGATTGTACCAGGTGGGCTAAGGGACGCTCAAACCATATGCAACTATTCTCGTCTTAGTGTGGAGCGTTGGGAAAGCTCATCACCCACCAAGTGGGAGTACTGAAAATGATTCATCAGGTTTTATTGTAGGAGGAAATGAGGGCGCTACGAGGCATACTTTCTAAAAGCTGAGGGAAATAAGGAAACAAGGTTTACGAATAATGTATGGCTACAGCGGCATGTTCGTGGTTGAAACTAACTAGATAAGATGAACGTACCTAGTTTTTAATGGATGAGCAAGTTGTTCTCATTGCTTGCAGTGTTGCTTCACAAGTCATGACATAGGAATTGGCCCATATGTTGTCTAAAGGTTACGGTATCACCCACTAAAACTGCGACCTTGTAGTCCGCTGCAAGAAATGTACGGAGTTTGCACGTTGCCTATGCGATGTGAAACAACATTACATAGTGACAGGGGGCGGCACTGAAAACGGCCGTTGCTCCGTTCTCTAAGGAATGTCAAACTTAAACAAAACTGGAAAGCGAAGGTTGACCGGACCGGGCGCTATAACGGAGACGGGATGTGCACGTACGTCACAGGTTGACAAAGGGCGGTAATGAGGATGGCGGATTGCGGCGCATGTGTGCTATGCCGCTGTAAGGGAGCTTATCATTTAAAATGCATGTTACCTTTTGCACGCATTCACTAACGCCTTATATAATGGTACCAGTCTGCGCTAAGTGGGCCGGGGTAGCGGTAACCTTGACGGCGGGGGCGGCCGAGATGTACTTTGGCTATGGAAGGGATGTCGTCGTTGAAACGCAACGTTACCTTTATACATGTATCACTGAGGAACGCTCAACTGGGGCCGGTTCGTGGGGAACGAGACAGTGGCAGGGTTCACTTGCACGGCGGCGCATGTTATTTGGGCTGTGAAAGCGCTGTCATTAATGAAATGAAGGGATACCTGGAACTGGTTTTCAGAGATGCTTCAAATTGCGGAGCCAGTACGTTTGAGAAGACGCGGTGACAACGTTAATTGAGACCTCGAAGGGCGGCGTTTGTCAATGTGACTCTGCAACAGAAGTGATCATGGAAATTCAAGGTTACCTGTGGCTATGAATCAAGGATGCATCACATAAAGGTGGCAGTACGTGGGAGTAGGCGCAGTGGCATGGGTAACTACTATGGCAAACGACGGCGCATATCACTAAGGCTCTTGTAGTAGTCTGGAGATTCCCAGGTTTGCCTGTATAAAATGCTACCTAAAATTAGTTCTTTGTACACCTAGGCAACCGTTGTGGTTTGTTGAACTGATTGCTGAGTTCGAATGCTTGGCGTGTTCATCGCCATTTTTGCTTGGCGATGGTTTCGGTTGCAACGCGCCACTGCCCTGTGTGCTGTGCGTGCTCCGTTTTGCTATCTAGAGCGCCAGCGGTGACGTTCCTTTATAGCTGGATAACAAGGAATCTTTTTCTGTACAAATAAGGTTCCCTGCAACTCGATCTAGCTTTTCGAATCGCTGTCCGGGCTCCCGGTAAAGGCGACTCCCTAAACTCTGAAAGAGAAGTGATCATGAATGAACCGTTGTTCAAGAGACTGTGAAAGTGCTTAAGCTTTATCCGCATGATGTCTGCAGTCTGTGCACTAGTTGTGCGGTAAATACTATCCATCTGTGTCCTCAGCGGATGCAACCCCAGTCCATACACCGCTTTTAAACAGTCCGGGTAGCAGTCCATCTGCTTCGCCTTGTCCGTCCACCGTGAAACTGCACTGCGACGGGGCGGGCTATTTATTGGCCGACGATTGCTGCGAAACCGACTCCTCTTCCCCAAATCACGGTAATCCGCGAAGAATGCAGCAAATGACGTATCCTTTGTACACACCAATGCTCCCATAGTGGCATCCTTCTTTTCAAAACTATAAGGACCATTACCCTTTGCGCGCTCTTTGGTTTCCTCCGCAGCAGCTGCCACCTAGTGATGAAGGTGTTTTGCACAATTAGCCCACTGTTGCTCCGCATTCCACATCACATAGGCGTGTAATTGCCGATCAATGGTATCATGTAAACAATCTTACAAAGACAATCACGGCATTGAATGCAATCACACCGGATGCAATCGTTAGTCGAAGGCATGACCTACACATGACAGCAGAATTCCTTGTAAGTTCATTGGTACTACAAATTGCATACACTGCCCTGCATGAATGTGGACTCGTCAACCACAACCTGTATGCATCCTACGCTGTCGCGTACGACATTAAATTGGTTGCTCAAGGCGGCGGATGACTCATTGACGCAGGTATTCAGTGATTACCACAACACCGTTTCAAATTGTGTTAAGCAAGTATAAAATAGGGAAACCGGTTAGGATTTATCTAAAGCACGTAGCATAGACAGATTTCTCCAGGTCTCACTAACATGCAGCATGAGAGCCCTCACTAAGGACTTTTATACACGGGCATTTACATGACCCAGCGCCCAGGTTTGTCCCCAAAGTTTCCACAGGTTCAACGAAGCAGCTGTGACGTGCGGCATGCGTGAGTTGACGGTAGTATCTGTGCGGCTATTGTGCGTCAGCGGTAGGCACGGCGTTGCTTAGCACGTAAAGCGCACAGCATTATAAGTGGAAACCACAGGAACCTGCGAAGAGTAATGATTGCAGAATGACAATGCATACAAACTTTAAAAGCAATATAGCTGTCCCTTGAAGCGCTTAAACTTACCGACTGTAAGGGATATCCTAAGGAAAAACTTTAGGAGGCAACATTCGGTTTACCGTCCTTTGACACTCTAAAGAAACGCAACGTTATGTACGTCAAATTTAACTTATCCGCAGCAGTGCATACATGTGTACGCCGGCTCACCATCGTTTCCCGCAGAACGTTGATGAAACCATTGCCTGCATACGTCGCAACTTATCCATTGCACGTGCTCGCAACTCGCCGCTTCCTCATTTTCTTGCTGACACAGAGCGCAAACCGCGCTGTCCGCATCTTCACCAGCGTCGCTCTCCTTGTATGCCATGTGGTTATGCAGTGACGTGCGTAAGTCCTTGTTTTCAGGGTACGGAATTTCAAAACATCAGCCCTTGTCTCTCCCAAAGGGACCCGTGGTTAACGTCGGTCTCCGGTGCAAACCTCCCGGACGAAGAAAGGTTGCGGAACCCAACCGGGGCAGCAGCATCGGTGGATGACGCATCCACTCAGTGCAATATGGGCAAGTCCTCTTCCGATAACCGTTGCAATTGGTCCATTTTGGATGATCGCGCAAGCAATTCAACCTTACTATGACTAGACAACAGCTCGCGAAGGAATGCAATAACGCCCATAGTGCGGTGGAACTCCTCGGTGCCCAAGTCACCAAACATATCACGAGCGGTGCAAACTTTTCGGCGCGCGCAATGACTCATTCACTAAGGGAGCGCATCTGCGTGACTATCACCGTTTCCTCCCTGTCCTCGGAAAGGGCCGGCACTGCTACACTTTCCGCTGGCAGCACCCAACAGCAACCACGAAACACCACCTCATCGTCGTACGCATGCAGACTAGCGAAGCGCACAATATGCGCACAAGGAATGCGGCACTGACGATTAAATTGACATCCGCATGTGCTGCCATTCTCTGTGATCACACGTTGCATGCCCAGGCACCCCTCCTCCACTAGCCAATACACGCCTACGGCCTTACAAACTGCAGCCCGGATGCGGTCAAGGATAGCGCACGCAATACCATGAGTCTTTTGTCAACCATTTTCTTGATGCTCTAGCCAGCTGAGGAATATGTACATAGTACCTAAGCCTTATACGCGCGTCGCTTAGTCCCAGTGAGGGCTTGTGGCAAGATGCCGTCGCTCTTAAATATCTTCAGTGGTGTGAAGCATGGTTCCCAGCTGTCATCTTCCCTCTTCAACCCAGCTATTGGAGAAGCCATGGAACTCGCCTCCACAGGACGTGACTTGGAAGGTGCAGATCTTCTCACAGGAGTATGACTTATTGTCTTTGATTGTGCTAAGCGTATTGCCGTACTCCGTGACAGGTCACAAACGTGCCAGGCGGTACAGGTTGAATTAGCCCTTACTGACCGTCATTGCATGAGCTGGCGTCAATTCTATGCACGCATGGTGGCTGATGCAGCGGCCCATCCAAGTGAATTGATCACCCACCTGGATTTCATCATTAGCCAGGGTCAAGGGGTCGTAAAGTGGCTGGTGATCCTGCAGCAACATCTCACAAATTGAAGGTGCAAAGCGCATTCCAAATAATGGAACCACCCTGGACAGGCTATTCAAAGTTGATCGTGCCGCCGCAACCGCCACGGTGTTGGGGAAATCGGACAAACTTGACAAACGCCACTTGTGGTAGGAAAGCTTTTCCATAGGACGCCGTAGACCCTGATGTCGCCAGTAGTGTTCGAGTATGGAGTAAGTAGGAGGTTTACATATTTCGTGAGCACACCTTACTGTGCAAGTGTTTTGAACAGAAGGCATCGAGTGCACTAAATCAAACACACTGCTCTAACACCTGCAGCAAAGTGAATAAATGGTCTATAAGCCACTGCCAAGGCGAAAATTTGCCCGCTCTTCCATAATCCGTGACTCCCGTTCCGCAGTGAGGCGACAAACGAGGATTGAGGCCAATAAATTTGTCACAACTAGCGTTAGGAGAAAACCCTTTTGGTTAGGATCGTCTGTGTGACTACCGTTCTTGTATATTACCACTATAATCGATTCTGGCAAAACAGCTGGGACACTGTTCATTCCAGGTATGTTCGAATAGGGAGGTCAGTGCTTTGCAGAGGACTTCATCTCCATCCTTAAATAATGCAGGCCAGCGGCAAGGAAACGACTGAGGGCTGCGATCGTGTTTCGGACCTCGGCCTCCAACGGAGGCTCGAAACTCACCATCCATGGCACATCCTACATCAAGTGAGTAGGAAGCGGTCCAGGAGCAGGGAGCCAGCTGAATTGATATTAGAAGTGTTCCGCCCAATGAGCCATGCGGCGCTCCTTCTTGTGTATCAGTGCTCCCGCATGCTCTCTGATTGTCTCACTAATGCCTGCTTTCCTGGGCTCAGTGGTGCGGATTAGCTGGAAAAGCTTGCGGTACTTGCCTACTGCTCCAGGCTTTACTTCTCGCCTAAAAGTCTGACTGGTCACTTTGTGCTCATAGCCAGTCTGGTGGTTTCTTCTAGATTCCAACAGGTCCACGGACCACTCGGATATATAGTGACTGGTGCCGTGACGGTTGACGGTGCCACACGCAGGTGCTCCGGCGTGGTGCGTGGCGGCCGAGATTCTATTTCGCTGAAGGTCAGTGTCATAAAACAAGACAGCAAATGTTCAGTATGCAGTGTGTCTTGATAGGCATGCCTGACCTAGGGCGGAGACCATTTCTCAGTTGCCAACCGTAGGGGACGCTTGGTGCGCCACCCGTTAAAGTTCATGGAGAAACGACAGCGTATCATGGCAGGATCATAGTCGACGCAGGTGTCACAGTACGAGCGGCAATCCAGCATGGAACCACGACATCTGTAACTTACGCTACGTGGTCAATTTGGGTCCATCGCTGGCCAGCTACAGGCGGACGCCAAGTGGCACTTCTTAGCTCACTGTGACATAATGCAGTGCTACTAAGAAACAATGTGCTCTGCACATAATTGTAGGAGACGCTCCTCATTGTCAGTCGGTTTGCGGTTAAGCCCGTAAGTACCACCCAGGTGAGCATCTGAAGAGCACAGAAGCCTTACTCGTGATTTTCGGAAAACAACACACATATCAACACCTGTGACCACGATGATCACGCTTCCGTACGCCGTCTTTTCCCCATTTAAATCACCGGGAGACGCACCAAGCGCACCCCGCGATGGCTCACTGAGTATTAAGCTTAGCGTTCGGCCAGCCAAGCCTATCACGACGCACTGCGTCCCGACATTTCGATGTCTTATCTCATTGACACTCAGTTTCTTCGGATTAGTAACTCTAGCACCATGCATGAGCATCTGCTTGCAGCACCACAAATCGTCAGTGCACCGGTCACTACATATTCCAGAGGTTGGTGAACCTGTTGCAATTCCGAGGAAACCTTTCTGTCTAGTTTTGGTACAATGTAATCACACGTGTTATCCCGCTGGACGTGAAGCGTGGTCCAATTGCTGACAAGGAAGCCTGTTGGAGCAGTAAGGCTAAAGAGAGGTAGGGGGCAAGGATGGCCGCACAGCAACTGAAGTCAAGTCACGCACTGCACAAGCTGGAACGCGCTTCTTAAACCCGGCGGTACCTTCGGCGACAGAATGCATTTTCCATCCCTTTGAAAGGGCGTATAAACAAGGCCAGTGTGACGGTCCTTCAGCTTTATCACAGTGACGCTTGGACCGTTCCGTTTGAAAACCTGAAGCCACTTCCATTGCTTGCTCATCATTGCCCGCGAAGTCTTGTTGGTGTCCCATACCATGACCTGTGTACGCAAACAACACGTAGTGTTATTCATGCGATCTTCGTAGAACAGCAGGTCACACTGTTTAAGTTGCTGGCGTCCCTAAGGCATTGCACATAGCAAAGAACCAGCGTACTAACAATAAAATAAAAACAAACTCATCATTGCCCGTAAGGTAGGACATATACGGAAACTCCACAACATGTACGGTGACGAATGCTGGCTGGAAAACGAGGGCCAGCATTCGCTGGGGATTTCATTAAGCGGTGACACACACATGTCTAACACGACGTAAGATGACTGAAAGAGAGCAGATACACATTCTTACCGTGGCTTGTACTATACCTGTGGCGGTACATTTATTACACTATGGTAGTCATTCATACTGCGGAGCCACATCTAAAACAGCCTTTATGCACTTCAAAGGTAACGTACCTGATCAGAACAGGGATGCCTTGCTGCAACTGTGTGGATCAGGTAACACGGTAAATAACCGTTAAATCACTGATAAGTGTAAACGATAACACCTTATGAAATGTTGACAAATGAGCGACATGCAATATTTCTAAATTTGGAGGAGATGCATATGACACTAACGAGCATCAGCCGCGGTGTACTTTTGGAAGCTACAGGCTGATTTCACTCACAGACGCGCTTGCGTGGTGTACATGGGTCTGTTCTCGGACAGGGCCTCTTCCTAGCCTTCACTGATGACGTTATACCGCAAGTGCAGTCTTTGCTGCTGTTATGTGCTAATGCCGCGAAAGTGTGGCGCACAATTAAACTTCCAGAAAATGCCCACGTACTTCAGACGGACCTCGACCGTCAACGTCAGTGGTCCATAGAAAACAACCTCTGATTTAACGATTCGAACTGTCACGTCCCTTCTACCCGCCCTTCCGCGTTTTCTTTTATATTCACCTACGACCGCTTATCCTCCGGATCTCTTCAGCCGAACGAGCCTTGGCTATCATTAGCCAGACCAGTCATTCCGTGTCCGCTTCCTGCCGTAAAGCAGCTGCTGTTGCTAACCGCACGGTGTGGTTGCTGCAACCAGCCTTCGGTCATAATGACCACAAGAATCCCCGCCTAATCAACCCTTTTATACGACCTCACTTGGTGTTTGCTAGTCAGGCTTGGAACCCCTGCTTGTTGAAGGACCAAGTTACACTGGAGGCCCCAACACATTGAGCAAGGAAGCCAGTCCAGTACATCATACACCTAGATTATCCACAACGACTTCGTTGCCTGGGTCTCTACTTGCTCAAATATCCACGTCTCCGGAACGACCTGCTCCTTGTATTTATGATCCTATCCAAACCTGTACATCCCTGTCGCCAACTATTAACACTGCATCAATCGTGCTTCCACCTACGTTGCCACCCACGAAAGCTCACACATCAGCACAGTCGGTTGAACTGCAGACGACACTACTTCGCTTTGGGAACCTGCTGCCCGTGCAACGCTGTGCCTGCCGACTTAGACTTCGCACCCACTTTGTTAGATTTTAAGACGCGCCTGGATTTTCATCCGGCCGAGCTACACTGCAACAGTCCCTGAGACAACTAACTTTTACTTGCTGGAGTTGGTCTTCCTTTTACTTTTCTACCCATTTCATTTCCATAGCCGTTTCGGAGGGCGTAGTGGGATGACACGCTTTGAGCCAGGGTGCGTTCTGTTTAAATGCCGCATAAGCCCAATGAAGATACAGCTAACACATGAGTCCAACCCTCTATAAGATTGCTTGGGTGTTCATCAGATCCGACCGGACCTCTTTCGACCCTATGAGTCATGTAAACCGCCAGCTTTTATTCTCATATAAGCTGTAAACGTGTTTTCAACTCCAAAAGAAGCTACTCTGCCTGCCACAAATTTGTAGCCTGTCCCCCGGAGCCCATTTCGAAAACGTGGTCCGGCACACGTATGGTTATATTACGCCACAATGAAGCATCGGACGCGGTGTCCAGGGTAGCATGTGTCCCAACGTTCATACGGCAGTTAATCCAGTGTCCACATACCGGTACCTAGCCTAGCGGTCACGTGACACATTTGAGCACACTTCGCACACCACTGATGATAAAGTTCGCAGCCGCGGGACTCCATGGTCACAGCGTAGGAACGGGTAGCCGTACCACGAGCACAACGAACCAACCATTGCGGAGCAACATCCGGGACAGCGACGATACGTGCGCTCCTCCAACGTCTCAGGAGTTGTTTGCGAGCGAACGGAAAACGAGAAAAATCGGTGCTGCTAAGGACATTTCAGAGGTGGTGTGCAAGTGGACGCACAATGCCTACCAAGAGTTTGCAGCCTCTCCTGAAGCAACGTGTGTACACGAGCAAGCACCACCGTAAACAGGGTATGCATTGAAGACTGCTCGGTAACCTGCCTCTTCAGGTGATTGTTCACCTTCTCAACCCGAGTGGTTGTAGCCCAACCGAATACGCACACCTCGCCCAACCTGGGAGCAGTCCAAGACAACGTACAAGGCAGCCACTTTTGCCGTAAGTAACTATACCATTCCGCATTCCCCGCCCCTATCACCCTCAGCAGGTTGTCCTACGGATCCGCCTCACGTGTATAGATCAAGTTGTGCAGGTAGGGCTGCAGACGGTTTCTCTCTGCTCAACTCGTTCCCAGAAGACGAGTAACCCAACGGGACATATACCACAGCACGTGAAAATAGCAATACATCACCGACGCATTAGGATAAGCCTACGTCATCGCCTGCACCGGTGCCTTGCATTTATCCATTAGAAGGGTTCGCACAACTTCCGTGCAAGGTAGCATCTCTTTCATCGCTTCCACAGCTTGCCGGTGGGTGTGGTACGTCTTCTTCGACCGCAACCCATATAAAAAAGAATGCGCCAAATCAGTTACATTCACCAGTATCCAGTGACACAAAATAGCTTCCCCATAATTAACTTGCTGTCGCGCCCGCCAAAATCACTTCGCGGTATCTTTCCGCAATGGCCTCCATAACCGATAGCACGAATAATAAATGTCTCACCACCTTGCCCTCTCGCAACACCCGATCAACGTGGTGTTGCTCCAACAGTTCTATTCCCTCGCCCACTTCCTTTGCTTTCCGCTTCCTATGTCGACTTCTAAGCATCGTCAGATCATCCGAGTTCAACTTCCACCCATGTGCCATAGAAAGGTACTTACGTATTTACCTACCACTTTTGAACATGGACATCAGGGAAATCCCTCTTTCTCCTGCGCCTCCGTCAACCGCCTGTTCTGTGGATATAGCCATGGCTTCCCAAAATTGAAATCATGAAGATGACACAAATGCAATTCCCTTCGTTCGCAAACTTCACCCTTCAACTTAGAAGAGAAATGGGCCATGCAATCCAGCATCCTGTAACGGCGTAGCATTTATTATAGTAAGAATGGCAACTTACCGTTTCCCGCGAACGTTGCTACGCCTTTTATGAACACAGGGATACGGCACGTACTGGTACGTGTACTCCTCTGGCAACCCCTTCCCCCTTTGCTTTTCATAATGCTATCAAGTCACAGCCGTATGCTTGTAAAAAGCTGTGGCAGTTGCAAATTTCTGTACACCGGATAACCTCTTCAACTTTCCGATAATAGTACGGATTCAGAGTCATCCACAATGATGACAGTTATAAATGTGGAGCCAAATGATTTCCAATACTCCTGTAGTCTGTCGCAACAACTAACCATGATAACCATATTAACCTACTTCCCTAAAACACACCGAGTTAACATGTGCATGCTATATATATATATAAATATGTATATATATACAAACCGCCATCTAATGGCAACATCTCCAGTTGGCCTACCATACCTACCGAACCAAACCAGCTGCTACGCAAAACTCAGATGTGCGAGTCCCGGTCCGTGGAGGCTGACTTCAGGAGCATCTTTCTTGGACATTCGTTTCATAGCTTTGAATAATTTTCTTTGCTGTTTGCTTCATTTATGCATGGCAACAACTTCAATTTTGTTTGCTGTTGTAGCAAAGAAGCAAGTATCATGGCGTGAGGTATGATCGCATCGTTTATAAATACGTGCGTTGTAAGCGCAGCAAAACAAGGAGCAAAGGAATACGGCGAGTCTAGTATGTGATTTATAATGTTGTTGACCGTTTAATTCAGTTCTCTAGAAGTTGATTGCAGTGCTCGTGTCAATGTTGCTCGGAATGGCCGTAAGCTAAAGGCGCTAACGTTCCATCTCTCCCACAACTATCCATGCAACCGCTTTCTTTTCGAATGGCACCCTATAAACCGAAGACTTACGGAGGAGGAATGCAATCAATCTGTTGACTTATTTCGATACAACACCCCCACGGACGACATAAAGCAAGAAATCGAGAATGCATGCGGGAAACACGTCACCAGCCACGACGCCCGTAAGGTACGCCGCAGGGTGCGTTTGCCCGTGTCATGTAGGGGAAATGTCATGATTTTATTGCTAGTCAATTGGCGGCAGGCTCTTCAGTGCATGGAACAGGATGGTTTAGTGCAAACCATTTCTCAAAAGAGCTTACTTACGCATGAGTGCATTGCTCGTAATCAGCAAGTTCAAATGTTTCGGCGATTTCCACACGTTGTGCCCGTGGATGCAAGGCATGGTACAAACCGCCTTGGGTACGTATGACCTTCGTCGTTAAATTTCGCTACAGTTGCAAGTTGTACCAGTTCTTGGTAACAGGCTGCATGGGTTACGGCCGACCAATTTTTAAGGGTTTGTGCATAAGGAAACGTTCAAGTCGTTAGTGATATTATTTGATTTTCATGATGCCCTGGGCCATGAATTTACCGTATGAACTTTGGTTATGGATAAAACGGCTGCTCAAATGCGCGCAGCACAAGCAGTATTCCAGTGTGACATGCTGCTGTGCTCCTTTCATATCCGCGATGCCGTTCGAAAGCACGTGGGTTACGTACCTTGTTTTATTCCGTTCTGTAGACTAATAGCTTCCGCACACGTTATTTATTTCACCGGATGGCTACGATGGATATGGAGACCGAGCATGCTACTTTTCCAACATTCACACCGTTCTAGGTTCCAGCAGGATCTTAGTCCACTTCAGAAGACGGATACTCAGTTTGTACGGTATCTAACCTCTCACTGGATGTTCATCAAGCTGTCGTTGGCGAATTACACTCAAGTGGGATTGGTGCAGGTTAGGAACACCAGCAACAACCGTGTCGAGAATGCCTACCTTAGATTGAAGAAAATAACCCATGCTTCCGACTGCCTTGTTGTGGCTGTGAGTATAGTGTAGACGCTGTTTGAGGTTCTACGGAAAGAACTCCAGCTGCAGTGTACATACTTCTGGCGCAGCCACCAATTGTTGGAAGATGAAGGTAACGCCTACGTGCAGATGCTGATGTGCCGTCTAACGACTTACGCTGGCACCCTGGATATGTAGCATCCGGCAACACCAAAGTTCGGTGCCGTGTACTGAGACATTGGAGCGTGACTGGCATGCCATCTTGTATGTTTCTACTTCTAAAGTTTGTTGTTCAAAATCAATACCATCGATATGACAACGGCTGCACAAATGGCACGTGCACTTGCGCATTTTACTAGTACATGTGGCTACCGTGCGTCCATCTACTGATGTTATGTAGGGAAAGTCAACATCCGGCGGGTAAAACAGCGAATAGTTTCAGTCCCTTTTTAGGAAACGTATCTATCCGTTGTCGATGGTTAGCGAATTACAATCTTCCGGAGGAATCCGTGTTGCTTCCGACTTTAAAGGTAGCGAACTCAAGGCAGTCCCAGTCAAACGTACCAAAACTGCTTGCTCGGCTTAAGTGCCTGGAAGGCGTGAACCCCAGTGCGGTATCGGGGTTCGTCGATAGCCTTATTAAACAAACAGATGAGCTTATAGGCGAAGCACAAGGTATATCCGTCGTAAGTGATAGGCCACACTGCAAACCATCGCGTATGCAACAGCGGTACCACGAAGCCGGAAGGTTGACTACATTTTGCTTTGCTTGCGGTGAACCTGTGGCAGGTACGGGCGTTCACTACGTGCACAACCGGCTACTGTACCACCGTAACTGTTTGGTGGAGAACAAAATCAACGGTTACGAAATTTGCTTTAGGGACATAGCAGCAGTTACACTTACCAAGAAGCCGTCACATAGCAGTAACCTACGTGAGTTGGAATCAAGTTATTTAGTTTCAGCTTCGCGCCGTACACCATCTCCGAATATAGCGATATCACCGCCCCGTCTACTTACCCTGCGTACGAAAGCAAGAGCTTTTATATAGCTATTCACCTCCTCACAGATTCTTCGGCTGCTTGTGACGCGGTACCCTGTTGCAGCTATGCATATGTCACAGAGTACGGACAAGGCACCCGGTATGACTATGCCCTTACAAAATGACACCAACAACTCTGCGGAGCTGCAGCCTATCTGCAAACCTTGGTTTGAGTATGTCATAATATATTGTTACCTGCACCCTCCTCAGTGTAGATCTGGATTCCACTGCAAATGAACGGTTTGCTGGAAAGACAACTGTTTTAATGAGGCCTTTCGGGATTTGTTTGCCAGACAGTAAGTCCTGTGCCATTGTCCTTAAACCACTTCAGCCGATGATTACGACTTTGCCTAATGGCTTAAAGGCCAGCCCGTGAGAATGCAAACTTGGTCGTTCTTAGGGCCACCTCCTGTTTCGTTTCCATGTGCTTCCCCTTGCCAACCCGATGCAAATGCTCGGTTGACGGCATTGACTGGAGCATTCGGCAAATGAATCGGATGGTGGTTCTGTGGTCCTCACAGGAATAGCCCAAGTGCTGTTTAACCGAGCCTCAAAGCCCATGTATTCTTGTTCATAATGCTTTTCTTTGGGTACAGGACTTTTACCCCACTCCTCAGTGATCCATTGTGTTGACGCGATGCATATGACGTGTCCGGCACATTTGCGTGAGCACTTTGAATGGGTCTGAACGACATCGTTCCCGGAAATGTTATCTGTGCACACGTTTCTTGACAGTTCCGTTATTATATGCGTGAAATGATAACCGCATCGTCCCAGTGCTGTTGAACATCGAGCTATAGGTGCCTCCTGAGGGACATGTTTGTTCTCTTTCAATTCAACAGTGCAGTACAACGGGTCTGTGCAGATATGCATAGAGGCTCCGAGACCTACATCATTGTTGCTAGTGCTACGATACCTATGTAGGATACTATACCACCAGTGCCACTGGTCTGTGCTGATGTGTATAGAGGCTCCGAGACCTACATCATTGCTGCTAGTGCTACGAGAGCTATGTAGGCTGCTATGTCACCAGTGCACCAGGTCTGTGCAGATGTGTATAGTGGCTTCGAGGTCTACATTCTTTGTGATAGTGTTAAGCGACCTACGTACCTAGTGAAGCCGTTGTGCTATTAACCTTCCAAATATCCGTTTCCATTCTGGCCTGGCTCATCTCCGCGTCCTCCCAAATGCCATCCACTAGGCTTGTGGTGCCCCATGGCCCGTAACCACCTTACTTGCCAACATGTTCACTCCTTCTTCACACTCTTCAGGCGACTGTGGAGTTGCATTGTTAGCATTACACTAAACGTGTGCGCGTAGGTCAGCTTTGCAGAACTAGGGAGGCCCTGCCAAATGCTGTGTGCACTTCCTCCACTCACTTTACCGCTGTAGTGGCATATCGAAGTCCTGAAAGTATCTACCGAGAGGGTATGGAGTATATTCTACTGAGGCTGCCAATAGGTGTCTAGTTAATACGTGGTGACCTTAACGTACCTGAAGTCTACTACGCTGATCACATTAAGATACGGAGGACAGAGACTCAGCCTCCTTGGATATATCGTACCTGTAACTACCAGCTGCGGAAGTGCTCTAAGTGCTGCCAAACTTACCAAACGTATCCTAACATTAGCGAAGAACTTCTCGGATTTTCCGAAGCTCCATCAGCCAATTCCCTTTCGTACAACAGCCGAGCTTTCCTTAAGTGTGGTTTACACCTATTTCCAGCCTCGCCGTATCTATCATAGGTGCTAGTTGATGGAGCCACACCTCTTTGAACGCCCTTCCAGGGATTGTTTACACAAGTACAACTGTAAGTTGAGCTGAGGAAGTGCTAATCACTACCGACAGAGCTACGACAGTTTTAGCTGCCGAGTAAAACATGTAGGTACGTAAAACGTCAAAGCAACATCTGACGTAGAGTGCAACGCCCCTGCCTTGTCGATGCCAGTGCTAAGTACTGTGGTACCGTGTTGCATCCAGTGGCATCATTAAAAGTAAGTTATTTATTAAACGTACGCCTCCCACATTGTATAAGTATTTCATTATCAACCACCACTATCGGAGTCGTAACTGCCGACATATTTGTGAAGCTGCTCTCAGCTTTGGTTCGGTCCCATCTGGAATACTGCGTCAAGGCTTGCCCGCCCTTTCCTGTGCGAGACAAAATGGAGCTCAAGAGGGTTTTGGAAGTAGGTACCAAATTGGTCGTGAGGTTACGGGGCAATCGTACCTCGAGCGTCTACTTAGCTTATATATGTATCCATTGCACTACTAATGGCTTCGAGGAGAGCTAATCATTACTTACCGCATTTTAACAGGAAAGGTTGGACGGCGCTTGAGCTGGCTAGTTAGCCCAGCGAAGTTGCCTGGTCTTCGCGGTCATCCCATGAAGCTACACAAGCCGCTTTCTGAATGGATCAGGACGGAAGCTCGGTTATCGCGTAGAGATATCGAGCGCTGGCAACCGCTTCCAGAAAGTGTAGTCAGTGGACAAACGGTTAAGAGTTTCGAGCGTTAGTTAGACGCTTTTGGGTGGCAATACGAAACCTTCCCCTTCTCCTAACCATATCCATCTTCCAACTTTTAGTTCATATTCTGTCATTCTCTTCACTCTGGTGTTATCCTACATTTAAATGACCTTCATTTTCCCTATATCTTTCATTTTCTTTCTATTTTTTTCTTACTTCACATGACCCACTCAGCGGGGACCGCTAGTGCATGGGAGGTGGTCAGTAACTGATTGACCAGGGTGGTTCGGGTGGTTAGTTTAGCGCTCTCAAGACCTCTTAGCACGTTAACCTCTCCTGGCCCGACGATCCGCTCAAGAAGGACCACTCAAGGGATTTTCCTATAGTTCCAGTCCATCTGATGCTGCTTCTAAATCTTACCTTCCCTACAGCATCCATTAAGTTTACCTTTACAGATGACTCCATGTATTCGGCTCAGGACGACAATTAATTTTCGAAGTGTTATTGCAATTAATCCTTTAGTACATTAGGTAGTAGAGAGCAAAAGTGTGGCCTTGCTAACCAGAAGATCTATCAGTGTCTAAACAGCTGGTGTACTACTTTCATTACTTGCTCATTGGACCATTGGATCATTGAAATGTAGAGAGCAGAAGGAAAATTACTTTGTCAGCTCCATCGCCTTTCGTTCGTCACAGGGATCAAGGTGGGCATTGCAAGTCGGTACCCATGGAACCGCTGCATGGACACAAAAGGCAACAAGCTCCGAGTTTGCTCAACGGGTAAGAATCCAATTGATGTTTGTAACATTCCTCCGACTGCGCATCAACAACGTACACAGATAGATTATTCCATTCGTTCACTACTCTGGTAGACAGAGTGAGGTCACAACGGACCCGAAGTCTCCTTTGTTTAAACAATTTCCAATGGTGACCCCGAATCGACTTGAAAGAATTGAGTGGAAAGAAATTCTGCAATTCAACCCCAAGTTCACCACTAACGATAAGCTGTGTGAAAAGCAAATCCCCGCGATCTCGACGGTAGGTTAGGGAGAACAAGTTCAGGCACTGAAGTCGAAGCGAATAAAGCAGGTTTCGTAACTTCAGAACGGATTGAGATTTCCTCCGCTGAACTTTTTAAATCAAGTTGCATTCAAAGTTGGAAAGGGGATAAACAGCAGGCAGTCCATACGCAAGAATCGGACGTACGTGAGAAGTGAACAGGAGTCTGAAGATCTCCGGAGTCAAGCGAGAGAAGGACCGTCGTATGGCAAAAAACAACCTGTTGGTATAAGCAACTTTCCTCAAGGTATCTTCAGTCGGTTTTAGGTCTGGGGTCACAACGACTCCCAGGTCCCTCTCACGATTAGAATTTGGCAACCAAAACCCAGCGATAAGATAAATTCCAAATGGTTCAGAGGCGCCGATTGGAAGAACGGAACATTTAGCGTGATTAAGGGGTAACTGAAATCTGCTGGACCAATCAAGCAACTAATTGAGCTTTGTTTGTGGTAACAACGCTGTACCTAGACGGGAGACTTCCATCCATATCATTAAATCATCTGCGTAACTAAAACAATCTACCCGTAGTGCAGACGCCAAGTCATTAATAAAGACAGTAAAAGGTTCATGGCCAAGAACCGAGCCCTGCGGAACACCGCTGGTCATATTTACGGGGAAGGTAAGTGCCTCATTTACTTGCACACGGAAAGCGCGGTAGAGCAGGAAATCAGTGAGCCAAGAGAGGCTTTTGCCTGTAACACCAATACTGCAAAGTTTGCTAAGCGAAGTTTCGTGTGGAACCTTTTCAAAAGCTCTACTAAAATTCACCAATACGACAGCTAGCTGCTTACCAGCATCCACGGATGTAGCACACATTTCTCGAGCTACCAGAAGAGTGGTGACACATGAACGCGAAGGACAAGACCCATGCTGCGCACCTGATGTTATCTTGAGGTTCTGGAAATGCAGGTTGAGAGCTCGCTTAAGAATCCTCTCCATAACCTTGCAGAGGACAGATGCTAGCTAATTGTGCCGATAATTTGTAGGATCTTGTCGATTTCATCCTTTGTATTTGGGCTTGACTATGCCCACTTTCCAAGCAAGCGGAAGACGCACGGTCTCAAGTGAGCACCGAAATACGTGGCAGATAGGAATAGCAATATATTCGGCCACAATCTTGAGGAAATGAGAATGCAATCCATCTGGTCCCGGGGAAGAGTTGGGATCCAACTCGCACAAAAGTTTGTATACCATAGTAACATTGATGTTCGTATCACTGAGAACGGAAAACAAAGACGAACAACAATCGACTGACGGCACCTCCGTTGTATAGGCCGATGAATAATGGCGAGCTAAAAGCTTTGCTTTATCAGCATCCTCGTGGAGCACGGTGTTAAGATCGTGGGAATGCAATGACGGTATTCCACTACTGGCTCTGGTGCTCCTTTTCAAGTAGGAGAAAAACAGCTTCCGTGTAGACTTGGAATGTTCAGCCAGATCACCTTCGCATTGCTGCCGTTTCATACGTTTTTCGATCTACATACGTTCCGGACCAATTTATAATTGCTATAATCAGTGTCCAATCTCGAAAGCCTATAGCGGTTCTAAAGTTTGTATCTTTGGTTCCTGAGCAATCGTACTTCTCGATCAGTCCAGGGGACCTCTAGTAAATGATTTTCGTTTGGATATAGGAACAATATCACCAATAGGGGACGGCATTTTCGAGTAGACAAGGCACCAAGCATCATCGACGTCCAAGTGCTGGAGAGACTCTAATCCTGCTCGCTAGCGGCCTTCTTTAAGCGGTTTGGATCAGCACGCCAGATATTCCGCCATTTCACTGTTATCTGTCAGCCTGCATTATCCTTTTATGTATCATAATACGGCCACAGAAATTTTCAGAATAACGATAAGAATCTTCTTCTCCATGTGAAAAGGATCCTACTGGTATGCTTCAATGAATTGACCATCATCTTGACTGTCAAGAAGATACTCCCAGCCGACAGAGAGATACCAGCTTGTTGCTTCGTTTTCCAATGAAGGAAAAGTGAAATTGCGTGAGTTTTACACACCAGCTAGTAACTCATCATCTTTCTCTTTTGTTAACGTCACTGCTTTTAATGCCAACGGTTACCAATAGTAACCATCGTAATGGTGCATTCAAACACCATTTTTCAGGTTAGCGGACTAAAAGTACACATCTCTACGCAATTGCAGTCACGTCCATGCAGCCAGAGGGATAGTTTCGCTACCTTGATTTCACACTATTTGCTGTGCCACTAGTAGCCAGGTGATTGGCCAATCCGACACTCCGGCCAACTACAGTCTCGCTATTTTTAGCATTAACTAACTCACCACTCGTCCAATAAACTTCTTAATTAGCTTACGCTTGTGAGCTCTACCCATTGCCTTTGACTGACCGTTTAGTCCCGTGCCTAATATATGACGCACCATCATCGCCCTATAATTGGTAACCCGCAAAAATAAGAAATTTTCTAGTGCGTATGATACCAATATTTCTTTTCAGATCCAGTGACCTATTCTGTCTATCCTTATACTTTTACATTTTACTCTTCGGTTTCACTTCCACAAGCAGCGTATATTTCACCATGGAAGTCATTCACCAAGATTCTGGCGACCAGGTTAGTGCGTTCGGTTTCCCTATCCCGCGGGACCGTCGAGTCCGCCACTGGCGCTATTTTGAATATGGGCTGTAATTCAGCAGGACAACCGGTCTATGTGTTCCCTAAAGGTATGGGTTTTATTAGGTTACTTTGTTGCGCAACCTGTTTGAAAGAGGTCAGTAGCTTCAAAAATCTGAAAACTGAGAAGTAATATGCCTATTCCCAAAGTTGAATAAAATTGGAAAAGTTGATATATAACCGTACATAAATGGTAAAAAGGAAACGGAATATAAAAAATGGTTTATGGAAGGCCGCGGTATGTATCCGTAAAATGTAGGAAGTGCGAGCATGTATGGTAAATTTTGCAAGACGTAGGAGAATCCGTGTTTAGCAAATGGTTGTTTAAGTAGGGATTGATTTTCAATGGAGGTTACATATGGAATTGGTAACCGTATAATCGACATGCTGACTAGAATCCATACTAATGGATAGATCATGGATTGTGTGTGTGTAAACATGGAAAGTGCTGTCGAAGGCGGTATACGTATTTGTAAGGAAACATGATTTTCATCTTTGCCAACATAACAAAACCGAAATCGCTTCAATATCGCATTTCACGTGTAGTATGCATAAATCATGCAGGATTAGATAGGCTTACACAGAAACATTAAGTAACATAGCATTTCCGATTTATGATCTTACATAGATCCTATGCTAACCTAATTAACCTATAGGTGCTGACATGTGTAGGCATATTATATATATATATATATATATATATATATATATATATGGTTGGCGGCATCCGGTTTTGGATTTGCCTGTCACTGTGGCAAGCCACAGGACGCCTGCGCCTACAAAGGGACCATGGATGGCTTGCGCTGCACTACCCCCAGCTCCAACCACACACCCTATACCAAGTGTAAACCCGAAGGAATAAGACCTGGAGGCATGCGGATGGGAGCCACGTTTCACCAACGGAGCCGGCCCACACTCCTTCACAGGCAAACACAAGCACGCTGTATTTGGGGAATCAAGCGAACACAAGGCGGTGACTGGACCGTAGTCCGCTCCACACTGACTGCATGGAAACACTGTTCAAGCCTAGCACGGCCACGAGGACCGTGCACCTCGTCCCCTCCAGCAACGGCCAAATGTCTCCTGGAGCCAGATGGACGAGGTAGTGGGTAATAGACAGGTAGGCACCTTGTCAACATGCACATCAAGCGCAGCCACATCTGGGATGTCAAACAACAGCCAATCATTTCAACTGCCGATATCGATTAAAGTAAACGCATACGACGACATAAATACTCGCTAAATGAGCATATGGAAGAAATTGGTTAAATGTGAATACGCGATAAGTACAAAATGTCCGAAATTTATTTTACAAATACCACGCGATACAATTACGCAAGTTTACCACAATTTGCATAAGGGACGTGTGTAAGTTGGGAGAAGATTTTCAAGTACGCAGAACAAAGAAAAATAAACAAAGTGTACCCAAGTTTATTCACATTAAAAAGACCTAGTTTAAGTGTATATATATATAGGTTATACGTACATATATGGTTGGCGTTATCCTTTATCGGATTTGCCTGTCACTGTGGCAAGCCACAGGACGCCTGCGCCTACAGAGGAACCATGGGTGGCTTGCGCTGCACCACACACAGCTCCAACCACACACATCAAATCCAGTGTACCCTCGAAGGAATAAGACCGGGAGGCATACGGATGGGTGCCACGTTTTATCAACGGAGCCGGCTCACACACTTTCACAGCAAACACAAGCACGATGTTTTTGGGAATCAAGTGCAACAAGGCGGTTGCTGGACCGTAGTCCGCTCCACACTGAGTGCATGGCACCACTCTTCGAGCGTACCACGGCCACAAAAACCGTGCACCCCGTCCCCTCCAGAAACGACCAACTGTCTCCTGGAGCCAGTATGGACGAGGTAGTGGGTAACAGACAGGTAGGCACCTTGTCAACATGCCCATCAAGCGCAGTCACATGGGGTTATCAAGTAACAGCCAATCACTTGAGGGAGAGATACAAAGAAAACAACTCAATTGATGCATAAGGAAACGGTGGCATAAACCTTAAGATAATGAGCATATGAAATAAGTCGTTTGCAAACGATTCCTAGATAAGTTCGCGAGGTCAGAAAGTATACTTTGCGGAAATGCCGCGAACACAAAAACGTTATGGAAATCGAATACAATTGGCTTAGGCGAGGTGTGCAAATTAATGGAATAGAGTACAGGTAGACGTTTATATGAGAAATAAAAGCATTAGGGCAAAATTGAAAACCCACCCCCTGAAATAAAGAGACTTAGCATGCAGGTACGCGGTTAGGAAATCGAATAAAGCGTACCTACAAACGCTGCGCCGGTTCGGCTTACCTTTTCTGCAAGCCCCGTCGTCGCTTCTGTAGTGGTCCCAAGTGGCTTCGTTCATGGCTCACTGTATATTTATATGAGAAATAAAGACATTAGGGCAAAACTGAAAACCCACCACCTGAAATAAGGAGACTTAGCATGCAAGCACGCGGTTAGTAAATCGAATACAGCGTACCTACAAACGCTGCGCTGTTCCGTCTACGTTCTCTGCAGGACCCGTCGTCGCTTCTGTAGTGGTCCTGAGTGGCCTTGCTCACGGCTCACTAAGCCTTGCTGACTCAGGCACTCGCGACCGTATGTGCCACAGCAACATGCACTTGATGTCCATGAAGAACAACCCACCGGTGCTTGCCGCTTCCGCACTTGCCGCTTCTCTGCATGCATGAGGACTTTCTCATTCATCTCGGCAACTGCCTTGGTGATCAGATCGCGCCATGCACGCCGATCAACCGCCTTCGATTCCCATGATCTGCAATCAAGATTAGAATGTGTGAAACTCACTTTACTCATGTCCTGGTGACGTACCTTTGTTTCCCCACGTGCCGCTTTCCAATGCCCAGCTGACCATTTAATAGCTGCTTCGGTATCCGCGTCGAATCCATACGGCTCACACGACCGATCCACCTCAGGTGTCTCAGGAAAAGTATGCAGTCCACTGCATACATCCCACTTCGGCGCAACACTTCCGTGTCTGCAACTCTGTCCCTCCAACTGATGCGCAAAGTCCGTCACAGATACTGCTGATGGAAACGCTCAAGATACCGCACATCTCGCCGATACCTACGTGTATATATATGTGTATAATAACATATATATGTATACATAAATGGAAATTTATATACATATGTATATGGTACTTAAATGCTTAATATGTAAGCATTTATAGGTTTTTGAATTTAGTAGGGGATATTGGTAAGATCATAAGTAACAAATGTGTACGATAATTAATGTTTCTGGTAAATGTATGTATTGCTACTTGCTGTATGCATAATACATCTTTAATGGTAGGTTGAATAGTTTTCCGGATTGTTATGTTGCGGAGGAGAAAATTTATGCTTCATTACAATTGGTAGTGTGGTATACATTTGCGGGCGCAGAGGAATATTATATATAAGCGATTGGACTGCGGCTGTTTGTTATAGGGATAATCAGACTTTTCTCTCTAGCTTTGCTAAATACGATGGCCTTCATTCACGCAGGGGAATATGAGTTTGCAGGATTTGATGGTATGTGAACATGGAAGTCCATAATCACTGATTTCGGATGTTGACGTTTTCTGCGAAAAAGTAGTATCTTGAAACAGGTACAATGGTCTAAAGAGTATCGCCTCGGTAAGGGTGACGGGGTTGATCTATGGTATACCGTGAAGTAGAGAAAATAGAATGCTGTAAAGTTTCCCGCCAAAGAGAACTAAAACGTTGTGCTCGGTGGGCCTTAACCTGAAATGAAGAGGCAGTGGATTATACGTAAATATATATATATATATAAATATGTTAGCCTCTGATTTTTCGCATACAGCCAAGGCTTTTCACCGTGAAAACTGTCCAAATGCCACAGAAACGCGTTTCCAGTCTCGTAACATTCGCCCTTGAACGTCGCTGAAAGGAGAGCAGGGCAAATGTAACAGCGGTATCTATAATAATCTTTTCATCAGGCAGATACAATGCGCGTACCGCTTTCCAGCAACATTGCTGAGCTTGCTATGCACGCATACAAACAGAATATACCGGTACGGGCATCCTTCTGATAGCACCTGTCCAGTCTCCTTCTGGTACGCCTTGGCGGTAATTACCTTTCAACGAATAAACGATGTCGCCGTTTCACTCTGAAACCCTTTCAGCTCATCTTTCATCGATGCGAATTTCAGCTAAGGACCCTTGAGTATACGTCGGAATACAAGCGTCATCCACCATGGCTGCTACGCGTAAAGCGGGAAAATGAGTAAACACCGTAACGCATTTAAACCACTTAGTATATTGATTCCAAATCCAACTCTTAGCATTTCAACAAAAAACCTTAATTATTAATAAGCATTCACACGCGTCCGATGCCCCCAAATTTACATCCAACCACATCCAACCATGTGTACCGAAATCACACTATCGAAGGATCATTGATCGCAAGTGGCGGATCCGACGCTCCGCTATCCCGCCTTTCCGAGAGACTAACCCTGAGACTTGATTTAGTCAGCTAGAATCCATTTTTTCGTTACATGGCGTTAAGTCTGACAGCGCTGCTTTGTCGCAGCGCTTCCTCCGCAAGTCGTAGATGACCTCGAAGACATCTTGGAGCCTCTCGAATATCAGAAGTTACGATGAGCTTAAGGACGTAGTCTTAAAGCGATTTGACAAAGCAGACAATGCTCGCGTCACGCAACTTCTTAACAAAACCGAGCTAGGTGATCGAAAGCCTTCGCCGTTGCTGCACAAGAAGCAGTCTCTAGCTAATCCTCTCTGTTAGTGACTCCTCTTAAAGATAGGTGGCTTCGTCGCCTGCCAGGTGACGTATATAATCACCTGTATGCAAACGATGCGCCTCTTTCTCAGCTCGCTGACATTGCCGACCGTAATTGGGAATCCAATGCCTAAGAATCTCAGATTCAGACTGCTTCCAGCACGGAGGTGGCAGAACTAAGAGCGCAAGTAGCGGCGCTTACCAGCCGGCTAGAGAATCTAACACAGTCCGGATCCAACCGCCGAAATCGTTCCTGTAGTCGCACTCGTCCTAGGTCAGGTTCGGAATCTCCCCCTTAGTCTAGCTATTGTTGGTACCACGAGCGATTTGGCCAGTGGGCCAGATCGTGTCGCCCGCCTTGTTCCTTCAAGCGCAACACGCAGGGAAACTGGTCTGTCAGCACGTAGGGGTGATGGACGTTGTTAGCTGCCCCAGTCGCCGTTTCTTTGTCACCGAGCGCCATACGGGGATGCGCAATCTCGTTGAAACCGGCGCATAAGTCAGTGTTATTCCACGTGGTTCTAATGATGCTATCAAAGAGGCGAATAGTTTATTGCACGCAGCAAATTGCACCACCATTCGCGTGTATGGTCAACGCTCGTGCACGCTCAAGTTAAATCTACGGCGTTCTTTTAAATGGATGTTTCTGGTTGCAGATATCCAGACGCCAATTCTTGGCCTTGACTTTCTGCAGCAGTTCGATTTGCATATTGATGCAAAGCAACTACGTCTAATCGATTGTCAAACAAACCTGGCAGTTATCGATACTTTGATCGACACTGAGTCAATCAGTCCTGTATACGCCAACCAGTCAAGCTCACCCATCGGTCAGATGCTTAATACCAAGTTCCCGCAAGTCTTTCGTGCAATGGCACCGTTTCCATCCGCCATTAATGGTGCAAAACATCACATCATTACCAAAGGTCCGCCAGTTTTTGGCCAAAGCCAGGCGAATGACCCCTGACAATCTAAAACTTGCTCTCGCAGAATTCGAGCTCATGCTTGAACTAGGCATAGTTTGCCCGTTTAAAAGCCCATGGGCGTAGCCGCTCCACATGATGCCCAAAAAGTCAGGAGATTGGCGCCCATGTGGTGGTTACTGCGTGCTCAATAACGTTACTGTTCCCTACCGCTATCCGATTCCTCACATTCAGGACATAACGGCAAGCCTGCAAGGCACCCGTGGGTTCTCGAAAGTCGATCTGGTTTGCGCGTATCATTAGATTCCAGTCGCTGAGGAAGACATACCGAAGACTGCCGTAATCACGCCATTTGGGCACTTCGAATTGTTGCGTATGCCGTTCGGCCTTCAAAGCGCAGCCAAGAATTTTCAACGATTCATCAATTCAGTCACTTGAGGTCTGGATTTCGGCTATCCATATATCGACGATATACTAACTGCCAGCGCTTCTACAGAACAACACTCAGAACATCTCAAAATTATTTTTGTTGGGCTGGCCGCTAATAGATAGCATCACTGTCAACCCTGACAAATGCATATTTCAGCAGCCTTCCCTCGAAGTTCTTGGCCACCACATTGCGCATTATGGCATCCGGCCCCTAGACGATAGAGTCCGCGTCATCAGAGACTTCCGGTCCCGACTACGTTAGCCGCTATTCGCCTTTTTAACTGCATGCTCAACTATTATCGACGTTTTCTTCCACACTGTGTTAATGTGCTAAGTCCACTAACCCACCCACTTCGTGGGGTAAAAGCGGTCGGGTGGAACTGACTGCCGCTGCTACCGATGCGTTCAAAGCCAGCACAGAAGCCTTAGCCAAAGCTGCTATGCTCCATCATTTCGATCCGAACGCTCCGCTCAGCTTTGCTGTTGACGCATCGGACACCGCAATAAGCGCCGCCCAACAGAAACATACAACTGGATGCTGGAAACCTCTTGCTTTCTACTCTAGACGCCTGCAACCTGCCGAAGTCAAGTACAGCATGTTCAGTCGCGAATTGCTGGCCGTTTGCTCTACCGTTCGACATTTCTGACACGTAATTGAAGGTAACACCTTCATTATCTTCACCGATCGCAAGCCGCTTATCTACGCATTCCGAAGTCAATCAACTCCACACACACCACGTGAGATTCGGCAGTTAGATTTCATTGCCCAATTCTCGACTGATATTCGACAATTTCTGGTCAACACAACGTCATCGCTGATGCTCTTTCAAGAGTATCTGTGATTGGCTCTGCCCGGCAGGCAATCGATTTGTCTGTAATGGCCGCCGTGCAATCAAACGACCAAAAATTTTCGGAACTCCGTGATTTCTCTTTGTAGATATCCCCACACCCCTTGCCGTAAGCTGATGGTACAATTTAATGCGACATATCTACCGTACGAACTCGACCCGTAGTTCCGGAAACTTTCCACCGTATCGTTTTCGACACCCTCCACAATAGCGCTCACCTAGGCATTAAAATTACTGCTAAGCTAGTCTCCGAGAGATACGTTTGGCCAGGGATGCAACGCTATCTTACGCGTTGGGCACGCGGCTGTCTCACCTGCCAACAAGCCAAGGTTCAGCGGCACGTGTCTGCTCCGCTTGTTTGCTTTCCGTCCGTTTCAGCGCGATTTGCCCATGTCCTTCTCGATATAGCGGGAACTCTGGCCCCGCCCAAAGGAATGGTCTACATTTTGACCATGAGCGATCGTTAAACCAGTTGGCCCGAAGCCGTTCCCATCCCTGACATAGCTGCGGAAACCGTAACACACGCTTTTGTCAAGCGCTGGGTCGCTTCACACTGCTGTCCAGCGACAGTGACGACAGACCGCGGTCAGCAATTCGAATCTTCAACATTTAACGATCTCGTTAAACTCATTGGATGCCGACGTGTTTGCAAAACCGCCTATCATCCGCAAGCTAACTGCATGATGGAACGTTTCCACCGACAGCGGAAAGCTTCACTTAGCGCCGCCAATGCGCAGAGTCAGACTGAGGTACTACCTATGATCCTCCTTGGGATCCGACCAGCCCTAAAGGCCGATCTACGTACGCCTAGTGCCAAGTTAGTATATGGACAACCACTGCATTTACCTGGCGACTTCTTTTCCCGTTAGTCCCAGAATTCCCCGTTACGACGCGAATTATGCACGTCAGCTAGCCACGAGCATGCGTCACTACATGCTTCCCGACTTTGGCGAACAACAACGTAAATCATTCGTTCCACAAGACTCAGCATTGTCCGTTCGTTCTTCCGCCTCGATGGTCTCCGCAGAAACACTGGAGCGACCTTACGAAGCTCCTTGCAAGGTTCTTCAGCGTAAGGACCACGTTTTATCGTCGACCATCACGGTAAACGAGAAGCCGTTGCGCTTGACCATCTCAAGGTTGCCCACGTGTAACCTGAGCTTGATGAAGACCCTTGCTCGTCTTTTGACGAATCAACCCAGCCTATGATGGAAGACTCGCCTGCTTCCAACCTCTCTGACCTTAAGCATCACGCTCCATCCAAGCCTTCCACTTCAGCTCAGCCGCTTCCTATCGAACCAACTGCCGAGTCTCCAACAGTTCCTCCAATTTTGCGATCCGATAACACGTCTAAGACGACGCCTTCCTCTGATTCGTATAAGTCGACTAGGTCGGGTAGACGCGTTCGTTGGCCAACGCGACTGAGGGATTAATGTTTCTTTCACTTTACTTATTGCTTTCCTTTTCCCTTTTGGCCAACAACGTACGAAAACCCCCAAAAAATTGGCAAAAGATTTTGCAAACAAAAAACCTACAGAAGCTTCTTTTTGAAACCTAACAGAACACAAAGCGTTTTGAAAACTCCAAAAAAGTAGAAAACGTTTTGAAAAGACATAAAAGGAGTTGCGTTTTGCTTGACGCTTACCTCATGCGGTAAGTGTCACACTTACTTTAGCCGTCGCCTCCACCGTCAATGCTCTTGTTTCCGTTTATCTTCCAGGTATGAACCGGAGAAGATGACAAGCATGAAGCGAACATTTGACCTTCACGAACTTGAGAACATTTAACGCTGACGAACTTCTCCCATTTTGTGTTATTGGCACCGTTAGGGCGGGCACGAGTGGGAGCCCGTTAGGGTCTGCTCGCGTGGTTCACCCCAAGCAGCTGCATCTAGTTTCACCACCTGGCTTCGCAGAAGGCTGGCCCGCGATGGACAGTCCTCACGTAGATCGAAGGGTCATCCACGGTTTCCATCCTTGGAGGGGGCTGTGTAGTGACCAGGAGATTCCTTCGCATGACGGTGTAAACTATTCTGAAATATATTAAAATTATAGCTTCCTAATGTATTGGGTAATTAGCCGGTTTGCCTGTTGGGAGGTTGCTGCCTTTTATTAGAACCACGAACACAATCTGCGCCCTAGGCGCGCGACTCGACGGCCAACGATGTTGAATGAGGGAAACTCTGATTGCACTAACGCGGTTAAATTTGAATTTCTGTGGTGCCAATTTACACCCATTTTGCGGCGTTAATGAATTGCCCTCATAATGCTGAGGATAGATAGTATAAATTAATATAAATCGTTTAGTAGTACTACATAGGATATGGTGCGTAAACATTTTACTGAGGTAAAGTTACTGAAATAAGGAAGGCCGAGATGGTGGCGGAAAATCAACAGATGGGAATGTGCAGAAAATGCGGTCAACAGATATGCCGGTATTTCTTATAATGTAACGCATTAAAATGTTGCATTTATTGAAACCGCAACTAACCGTGTACTGTAAACAGGAATCACTTTTAGCAATGGTGTACATATAAGGTTGAGTAAGCTGCACGGAATTTTAGTCTCACTAACAATGCTCACGGAAGATATGAAATGCGAGATTCTAAAGCAAGACATGTACGAAGTTTATTCCTAATGATGGGAAATACGTAATTAATAGGTTTGAAACTTACTTTGGATGTCTTGAAGGTAACCTGTAAGTCAATGTGAATTGGTAAATGGTAAGAAGTGCGAAGGGAGTAACGGGGATGACGAGGGTATCTCTATATGCATAGTTGAGGAAATACGGAATGCAATAACCAAATTTAATACGGAATGTAGGTTAACGGCTAAATTATGTTACCGTAATGCCTATTCTGTAAACGGGTACTCGTAAATGATCATGAGGTGATAAAGATGAATTATTGTTATCGGTGAAAGGGAATAAGTAGTTGTGCGAACGGTTTGTTGTTAGTTTGAGTACGTTGCGAAGTGTTACGCAAGTAAGGGTCATGTGGAACATGTTCATATTGCGAGATAAATATGTTAACCGCGTATAAACTGGGGTGATTGTACGCGTGATTCTGAAATGCGAATGTGGGTATTTACACACATATGCCTATTTACGTAAATAAATTTGCAAGCAGCTGCGTTAATTTTCAACGTATCTGTGTATGGATGTATATATATTTATTTATATTTGTAATTCTATATATATATATACCGGTATACCTATATATATATATATTTACCTCTATATATATACCTATATATATATATATATCTACCTGTATACCTATACCTATATACCTATATAGCTATATATATGTACCTATTTACGTATATAAATTTGCAAGCTCCTGCGTTAATGTTCAACGTATCTGTGTATGGATGTATATATATTTATTTCTAATTATAAATATATATATGGCAATATAATTTATAATTATAAATATAAATACATATATATATATATACATATACATATATGTCCATATATATACATATATACATAGCGGTATATATATATATAAATTTATATAAACATATATATATATGTATGTAGTGTGTATGCATACCTGAACCGATATATGTATGTAATCATGCATATATAGGTACGTACATTTCCACAGGTCCATTACACCGCATAAAGAATACGCTATCTCCCTATACGTATATATATATATATATAT
>OX104070.1:27039304-27066965 GCA_944474145.2 Dicrocoelium dendriticum
ATGTGCTGGGAATTTTCAGCGGACCATATCGAAAGCTGTACGACGATCTCATATCAGCTTATCATATATTTAGTGACACAAACACGTATGCCGTCATTTGCTGAAACTTAGCCATAAAAATCAGCTAAGGGGTATCTGCTTAAAATTGAAGGAACAATATAGCCATTTCGAGTGTCGACGTAATTACTTTTCTTTTTGGATTTGCCAACCCTGGAACGCACTCCAAGTCTCAGATGTGCCCTTCCCTACATTGGACGATTTCAAAAAACCTTTAGATGTTGCTCTTAGCTCCCAACTTGTTTAATCCAAATTCGTCAATTGTGGATTACGCCAAGCCTGCTTTTCTACAGCATTTATGTAACAAATGGACTCAAGTGAGCAACCATATTTTCCTTTTCTCAAGCCTCATATCAACGTCCACTGCACCCTGGTGTATTTCTAAACGTTTACGATCCATTAATTTTATTTTTACACTGATGTTATTTATCAATGTATTCATATCGGTAGACTTCCCGTAGATGACAACATATATTTTGATTCCAGTGTTTTCATCCAAACCATCCTACGGGACATATCTAGCATTTGAGACACCCGCGAAGGATTGGTCCCCAAACGCCGCCTAGGCATTGCCGACGAGGACGCCGGATTTCTTCGTGGGACGAGGACGCCCGCATTCCTTCGTGGGACGAGCACGCCTGGATTTCTTCGTGGGACGAGGACCGTGGACTAAAGTGCGGTGGGGGGAGGGACACCTCCCAAGCGCACCGTCGGGTCTGCAGCAATGGGAAGGTCCTGTCGGCCTTTTTTCTGGACTAGCCAGTTTTTTTTGCAGTCCGGACAGCCCGCCCCGACGGCCCACCGATGATGCACTCTGGTCCACACGATCGTCATAAATAAAACTAACAAAAGCCTGGACCCAGCGAAATCTGCTACACCCCACTTTGGAAGCTATTCTCAAGCCCCTGCAAACATTTGCATCCACCCTCACCTTCCGTTCCCCCCACTAACAGCTCCATCGAAGGCTTCCATCCTTCAGCCTTCTAGGGGGAGGCCCTTGTAGTGCACCGGAAAACATGCTCTTTCAGTACTCTGTAACATTGGATTTTATGGTTGTTTTAACCTTCGAAACGTCCAGTTGTTTAACTGACTGCACATCCATGGTCACAAACCGTTTTGGTGAGTTCCACGCTGCACGTTCCTCGCTCTCTCTGATTCGCTTCCTATTTTTGTAGCCTGTACAATATACGTTGGGTTCAGTTGCCTCCGACTTCTATACTGTCGTATTTGACACGTCTTACGTGTCATTGCTTACCGACTAGTATCCCAGGTTCCGCCCAACACACCTTACGTTTCCCTTTACACAATGAATAATGAACAATAAACCATGAACAATGAATTTATGCGGGTTCAGAATAGTTGCTTTAAAGCCTCTTTGGATAGTATGTGGGGACTGCAACATAACAATAATGATGATAAGGACAATAAAAAGTTAATACTTTAATTATGAAAATGAAGACTTATCATTTGCTTCGTTGTAGTCCTGCGATCCTCTTAGAATCACAGTACCCACAGGTAACAACAAATAATTCCATGATATAATCCAGGTGTAGGATGGAGACGTAGTGTCAAGTAACAAAGTGTAAGTGGATAAGTGCATCGTCCAACCGTCTTTTAAATACTGGTAGTGTCATTGCAAAGACTACCGATTTTGGGAGAGCATTCCACGAATGACAGACACGAATGGAAAAGAAAGTTCTGCGGCACTCCAGACGATTTTATTGTTCTGCGAGTTTTAATGAGTGGCCCCTCAGGTTTGTGTTGCTACTGAGTTGCAGTAAAGGGCTGCACACGTGACGTGGGTCTCGCAGAATCAAGTATGCCATAATCAGGTTGCCACGTAGTCTGCGATAGCTTCCACTGAACACCCCAAGTGTTGCAGCCTCTCCTGGTAGGGCTCACGGTGCATTCCAATTACGTTCTTAGGTGCCCGAAGTTGTGGCTGCTTCAGTGCATTAAGATCGTGTTTCAGCCAAGGATACCAGGCCTGAATTGCGTATTCGGTATGGGGGCGAACATACGCACTGAGCAGTTGTCAACATACGGAACAGTTTATTTGTCAAAACGCCCGTCGCAACAGCCTGACGTGTTGCTTCCCGGTCTTTGAAGCCTCTACGGCTTGCCTGAAGCAATCCATGTCACGTGCAAGAGTTGATTGTTGTAGTATGTTCGTTCCAAGCCGGTATGGGTAGCTTCCCTGATGTCGGATGGAAACCACCTTGCATTTACTAAATTCGAAATGCAATAAGTTTTGGGTGGACCATCGATACACCGTATCTAGGTTACTCTGAAGCACACGTTGGTCGGTGTTCGCCTGGAGCCTGCGCCAGAGCTTGATATCGTCGGCAAACATTAGGAAGTTTGAAGCGATTCCATGTGCAAAGTCATTAATAAACACCAGAAACAAACGTGGACCTAGAACTGAGCCCTGCAGCACACCACACTCAACTTGTGTGAGGTTCGACAAAGGGCTCCAAACTCTCACCACTAATTGCCGTTGAAGTAGAAAGTTAGCAATCCAGCTTAAAAAGGGCCGCCGATCCTGTAACGCTGCAGCTTGGATAGTAGTATCCGATGGTTTAGACGATAAAAAGCGTTGGCAAAATCCAGGTAGACCACATCAACACCTGCTCCAGCGTCAGCTGCCTCGGTCCAACTACGGCGTGCCATTAGTAAATTCGTTGTACATGACCGCTGTCGAAGGAAACCGGGCTGCTCGGGCGCGCTTATGTTGCAGTTTTCTATGTAGCACACCAGTACATCGGCAACTATGGATGCCATGACTTAGGAGAGTATAGAAAAAAAGGATACTAGGCAGTAGTTGGAGGGATCAGTTCTACTTCCACCTTTGTGATTCGGGGTTATTATTCCAGGCTTCCACCTGACGGGAACTTGGTTCTGGTCTAAGCAGCGCTGGAAATACTGAGCTAAAGGTCCTGCCAGTTGGCTTGCTGCTGCTTCCAGTTTCCCTGGACGAATGGTGTCCACCCCCGGCGAGCGGTGTTTGCGTAGAAACGTCAGCTTTTGCAATGCAGCCTCCGCGGTACAAGTGATGGGGGTTATTTCTGGCGAGAAGAAGACGAAGGTTGGTAGATCGCTTGGTGACAAGACCCTTTGAAACCTGGGGGCGTAATGTATCTGCAGTGCGTTTGCTGTTTCCACAGCCGTTCCTTTTGGGCCATCAGCAGTCCTGAGTAGAGGAAATCCTTGCCTCACCATTCGTAGGCTATTGGAGTGTTTATACAGCAGTTCGTGGTTAGCACTGAAGGTTTTGCAACATTCTGCTGTTAGGCGGTTTTGTCTTCTCTTAACGGTTGAGTGCAATGTTTACGTTGGGCTACATAGTTGGCCCAAGTTTCATTTGCTGGAGCTTTTCTGTCCACGCGCCTTGCTGCGTTGCGTTTTGTCATCCATTTTCGATTTCTGCTCCTAACGAAAGAAGCGGATTTACACTTATTTTAAACTTTATCTTTAAAGCTTCTGCGAGCAGCTGACTGCCTTTTTGACGAACGCGAGCCAGGCGACTTCCGGGGTTCTTCTTCAAGGAACGACCAATTTGTGCCGCTGACGAGCTGGGCTACTCTATTGTGGCTTGTGATGGTTCGCACAGTCTCGCAGTTCTCATTCCGATATTCTGCATAGCAGACGGCGTTAAAACTGCTCACGGCGTGATCACTGCGACCCAACGGGCAGTCTAAAACCTACACAGCAATCCTACGCTCCTAGTTAGTAAGCCCAAGATCTAGCACAGATGGCCTGTTACCTGTTCTGAACCGTGTGGGAAAAGTGATGTGATTGTAAAGAGGAACAGTAGTCACTAGATCTTGTAGATCAGCTTTGAATTGTTCTCCGATCGTGGCGGGAGTTTGTAAACAATGTACGTTGATATCACCAATGATAAGTATGTGAGTGTACATTCGTTGTAAATTGCATCTTAAAGCAGCCGCTAGGTGATGGTTGGTTTTGGGTGTTGAGTTAAGAGCGCGGTGCACCAAGACGATAAGGCAAGCGTTCATGCTTTTTAACTGCAAGCGGCACCAAGGGGAGTCGAGAAACTGCGAGTCTGAATTCTCAGTGGCTTCTCACTGTAAGTTCTTTCGGTAATACAGTATTACCTCGTCTCCTTTTGTGAGCCTGTTGTTCCAGCTCGACGACATACCCGGTAGCGAACCTTCAGCGTCTGTCATTTCCGTGTGCACCCACGTCTTGGTGATACCAATGACATCATATGACCCGGTAGCTCAGCGATCTTTCAGTTCGGCCAATTTATTAGAAAGACCCTGAGCATTCATATAAAAGCAGACCAGTTTTTCGGCCTCTAGGAGACCGCAGAGGGGTGAAGCGGTCACGTGGGAGAATGCCGACGGATGAGAGGTCGGCAGTTACTCGTTTTTTGATGGGATGATTATACCTCGTTTTCAACTTGATTTGGCCAAGGTGCGGCTCCACCTTCTTTGATACCTACGTAGGAGTCAATTAAAGCAGCAGTCAAGTTACGCTCCTGTGCATTCGCCGGGATGCTAGCGGCATTAGTTGCTTTAATAGTTGAGTTGTGCAAAGGGTTCGCGACCTTTAACCGAATTTTAGGAGGAAGATGTTTCCGATTTCTCCGCCATCGATCCAAAACATCCTTTATTTGCTGCTCTGACTGAACCACAAGTTTTAGGTTCTAGGGCCGCATCCTCTATACTTGGTGAGAGAGTTATCCTGGTGAGCAATTGTGCCCCAATATTATCTAAAGAAGTGTTTCACGATTGAACCGTTACAGTTATACTTCGTGCTTTCTGGTCTCTTGAACATCGTTCGAAGGATGTTCTGGCACGCAAAGTATAAAGATTGTGTTTAGACGGTCTTGCTTGTTGTGCCCTCTTCGGTGTTTTTTGATTGTCGCGCGCTCCAATGGGCATCAGGATAAATGCGCATTCCACAGGATCCGTGTTTTAGCGCGCTTGCGGAGAACGAACTGTTTTATTCGTCGGTGGAGGATTCTAATGTTACTCGAATAAGTCCGGGTTTGCCATAGTGTGGCAAGTTTGGATGACAAGTAATTCGCAGTAGGCTTTGATATACATCTGCATGCACAATGCTTTCCATTGGTCGTGGTCGTCTGCTAACTTACTGCGCAATGTGATGGCGGAAGATTCAGGGACACTTGAGCAACCAGTCTGGACACTGCAGTTGGATCCCATTTTCTTTGATCTATAAGGTGTGGTACTCGTTTGTCCTGACCTGCTGACAAGTGTTGATTGTTTGCTGACTTTCCCTCTATTCGCGTTAACGGTGTTTACAATAAAAGAGGCCGCAACGGCTGCCTCTCGGTGGGCCTTTGCACCCATCTTTGCATAAGTAACTGATGTCCTGGAAGGCTTGGTCTCGACAAGATATTTGAGCTACGGGTACCAAGAGTTGGTGTTCGACTTTTTCATCCTTGCTAATGCTAGATGGCAGGTCTCGTGGAATTGGCTTAACCAGACGTTTTGAGTGGTGTCTGATATTCGTTGCCGTGGGTATTGTTTTTCTCGCGTAGGTACGGTCTGATTTCGTCCGGTGTTTTAACAAATTTGGAAAAGACAACGGATATGGAGAAGTGGCTGATTGCGGTTCAGGGGAAGCGGATTGTTTAGCATTCCGTTACTTAGAAGCCGCTACCCTTCTGTGGTGCACACTCACTTACGTTGGAGTAATCTTATCTTTTATCCTCTGCCCTGCTTCTGCGGTTAACAAGGCGCATTTCTCCGCTAGGATAAGCAATCACTTAACGAGGGGATGGTGGAACAAGCATTACAGAACCAAAATGCACCTTAGGAGCTGGTTCGCTCCCGTACCTGTTGTTGGGACACATTTGCACATTTCGTATGATACCATGCCAACGAGTGCAAGCAAGCCAGACCGATTTTTACTACTCGATGACATTCTCCTAACCGGCAAATGCCTTTCACTTGGACCCCCTTTGGTTTCGCACTTCTGCTATTCAATCTGGTGTGGTTATCTGACCCAGTGGGTTGGTTAGCGTTCTGTACTGTTGCAGCTTTGAGAGAGGCGCACATCGGTCAGGCGAGCTTGCTGGTTGCAAGGCCAAATAGGCGGTCGGCGTGGTCGCGCGGTCCGTTTGATGAGTTATGCAGGCGCACTGACTGACAAGGTCACAAGGAATGGCGATCGACTGGAACCTGCTAACTGAATCTGAACAGAGCGCTGAACACAGACTGAGATCAAAATTTCTTTCACAGCCGTGTTGAAAAGCAACGAATTGGAACAAACAGGCTTTTCGGTCTGCCTCGAGAATTCTGCATCGAATAGTGTCACACAGAAAGGCAAGCGGCTCAGTGTAATTGGATTAAACTCTTGCGCTTAATCGCGGAGGCAAGCAAAAACGGTTAGTGACTGTGCAGCGTCTAGTCGCAGAAAATATTTCCACGTAGAATAGATCACTGTGTTGGGCTGATAAATCCGGTTCGAACGAGCGTACATTGACAACGCTGAGAGAAGTTGGAGAGAGGATAGAGGGGAATAATCCACATAAACCAGGAGCACGTACCTCACGCGCGTGTCTGATGTTCCTTCCTAGAATGCTGTGACTGACTTTGAGTTTCAAAACTCTGCATCCTATTTTCTTACCTTCAGCTTGATATGGTAACTTGCCTGTCTTTCATATCTCTTTGGTATAGACACCAACCACCTTGAAACATAATTTCAGGGCAACTGGTATTTATACATTCATCCCATTTCCGGGCGTTCCTTTTTAGTTTCTTGATTTTTCTTTCGCTTGCCACTGTCTTCTCATTATCCTCATTCATCCTCCCATTCCTGTCTCTATTTACTAAGCAACCTTTGCCTACGTTGATAATTTAGATGGTCGCAGAACACCAAATGCCAAATATTTTCTTTGCTCTCCATGTATAATTTTCACCATGTTGTAACATATATGACTTTTACATTCACACCACATTTTGTCACAGGTTTCCTTGGTAGACCCTGCTGCTCTCTTTTTCTTTACTTATCGCTCCCCCATGGTCTGGAGTTATCAACAAACACTTACCAAGGATCCCAGCTGGCCTGATTGTCTGCGACCGAATAAACCTACAAAGACAAAAGTGGATAAGATCAGACCTCCAACACACTCCCATCCTGGTCTACCAACACTGGACAATTGGATCAGGATGTCCTCATCCAGAGGATTGGATCAGCCAGGACTGCCCACAAAAAGGCCTGCAAAACAAATGCTTATCACAACAGAATCAATCTATAACCACCTAACCCTTGGTCCCGTTCGTCAAGCGTCCAATGACTCGCTTATTGCTTGTCAGCAGTCGCAGGCTGCTTAATCGAGAACGAATACACGACTTCTTCGTGACGCTATTTGGGTGGTTCGTGTCTACCTTGTTCCAGCAAATGTTTAGCGAAAGTGCTCCAGGAAGTGGTGGTTTTTGCTTGACAAGCGTTCTCCCTATTAAAAACCACTGATGTCTGTTTAACAGCCCTGCGACGAGGCGGGAGTGCCTCGCCTCTAACTAAAGGCACGGCTCCATGATTACCAAACCAACCAACCACACTTCCACCACGGACGGCTCACAACCCTTCTCATACTATCCACGCGATCAATCTCGATTGTAGCGGCACATATTCAACCTGGAATAACTGATAGCCACATGCACTTCTACATACATGTATGAACTCTCAGCTCCAAGGTTCATGACTAACTTGCTTTATGTTTTATACATGCCGGGACATTTAGTTGTACCTTTAACGTGATCATGCATACATAGACGTGTCTCGCGTTGCACGGGAATAAAGAATTTGTTTATTTATTTTGTATGTGGTAGGGTGCTACAGGTATGGACTCTGGTAGGGCGGAAGGGGATCGTCGGCATACCACCCGAAAACCCAAGAAAGATAAACCGTGCTCGCCAACTTCATGAAGCGCTTTAAGTTTTTTGATGGCCTCCTTAAGCTTTATCCTATCCGCTAAAGGTAGGTTCGGCTGTATACTCACTCCGGAACCCTTTAGTTTGAAGGCGGAGTAAAAAGAGCTTGGCGCTTCGCCGCTGTAGTCAGGTCCATACCCAATATACGTTTAGTATTATCACCCGATATGTCCTCCAGCTTTGTAACTTTTCGAATCGTAACCCTAGAAAACCAGGGTGGAGGTACTTTAGAAACGCAATGTTTGAACCAGTGAGGGTCGTCAAGCATGCAAGCTTTCGGCAGAGCCGCAGAGGACTCCGCGCTACTCCTAACGATATCGCTGCTGTTCGTAAATGCGTCACTTCGACGGGGGTGTTTGCGGCACGCGTCACTGCAGCAGTTGCCGGCGCAGCACCCCAGATTAAATCCTCCTTAGTAGGAACAGCAGGTGAAAGGATAAGCATTCCGACAATACGGTGGAGGTTAAGCTGCAGCGGGTGCTGTAGTACATAAATAAGATAACCCCATGAAAACACTTTTGCAATAAACGTGAAACTTTTGTAATATTGTAATACACACATTGTTAAAAGGGTTGCTAATAAATTTTAATAACATTTTTAGTTGACACGATTGACCCAAAATTAGTCTACGTGAAAGTGCACGTAAAAATGGGACCGTCGAGTGTACTACTGGCGGGAATTTAAGTGAGGACCGTTGTCACTCTGCACAGCCCACTTCTGTGTTCGCTGGATATACGCTTAGTTAGGCCACATTGAATGCAGCCATGTTACTACTGTTCCTAAATGTACTCCAAAAAGCAGAAAAATGCAGGGTAAATGCTTTTTACCAGTTGTTAAAAAGTGTACAATTTACTATTTAACGAGTAACAAGTGGTTAACTATATGGCTAATGTGTAAGCATTTATATAAAGCCAACTCCTAGGTACTCATATAGTGAAAGATGTGAGAGCAAACGTGCTTATTGCTTACAACTGTATGTGCGTGGGTGCAGCCCATGTTCCTTGTTTGGAATAAACGTCTGGAAAGCACCGTAAATTAGAAATGAAATTGATGGTGTAAGTGTATTGGGAACGAAGTTTGTAGTGAACACGTAGTTATAGACGGTAGTATATGTAAACTTGGTTTCCATCCTAACCTAGAACAAGGTGGAAGCATAGTTTTGGCCTGCGGAGAAGCCTTCTTGTGGATATTCAAGCGTTGTACTACTACAAAGGCTTAAGTTTTTATGTCATCATTGCGCCGGAAACATTGCGTACTTTACTGTATCGTATCAAGTCTAGTCTACGGGCCCCCGGAGCGGACAGCTACTTCCCACTAAGCATTCCTTTCCACTGAAATACTTTTATTGAGGAAAAGCGAATGGAGTTGGTTTGCTGGAGAATCAATCGCTAAATATTTGAACTACATGTTCTGTGGCGTCCAAATCCTTACCTTGCGCTAAAGGTGCCACTTCTGGTTCATAAGCTTTACATAAATGGTTTATTCTCGAATTCATCGAGCCATACCAACTCAAGTATGACCAAATTTACAAGCAATTATGTGGCGCAACAGAAACGGTACAACACACGTAGTTGGCTGTGGCCAAAGTTGTACAATTTGTAGGAACATTTGAAGCAATCATGAGGAGCAAAGTCAAGAGTGAAGTGCCAGTAAAATGGCTTTAAGTGTGCCTAAAGTAAATAAAAATAATACAGTAGTTAGAGTGGGGACAGTATATGAAGATTGAGTAACTGTGTTGTATGCGTCAGTGGAATATCGAAAGCGATTAGTCGATATTCCAGTGTGTAACGGTGGGCAGTGACTTTCTTCGGTGGCGAGTCTCATCCGCCACGTCACTGCGCTGATAAAAGGACTTTCGTAGCTTTTATAGGGTAAACGCTTGCCAGGCGAAAACCCACCACGTCCTGGAACACTGTCGTCGAGTACTATGGTCGGGCATGTGCAACTGGCAAAGCTGGTTATAAAGCAGTTGTTCCTCCAGTTATTCGCAGTCAAGTGACTCCTCTGTTGGCCAGACAAATGGCACAGTCAGATTCCAAAATGGACGTTGTGGTCAGTCGAGGGAAACTATTATTTTGCAGGTAAGTAGAATTTCCAGTGTATGGGGTCTCACCTTCCCTGAGTATGTATATTCGCTGGGGTGCGAAGAATTCTTTCCCAGCTACCCTCACTGGACATCGGCGGTTGAGTTGTTGGTTGGAGATGGTTGGTTTGAAGGTGACGCCATGATCCAGGTAAGTTCCTGATTGTTACTTCGTCCCGTCCCAGACGGGGGTAGTTCCTCAGTTTAATCCCGGATCTCTCGGATGTTCAAGACCTCAGTGAAAAGCGAAAGAGAGGAACAGGCCGAGAGCAGACCAAAAGGGACAGTCATTATACCAAGCATCGGGGAACTCCTACTTTAAGACATTTACTTGAGAGAATTGGTGTACAATGTGTAACAGATACTACGCTGAAAATGTTTTTTGATTATGCAGAAGGCATTTCCCCATGGGTAAAATACTTTCATATACATGAGGATGAAACAGGGTTCCGGTAAGACATTCACGAGGTATTAGCTTACGACGTTGGAATTCAACCTGAGACCGGAAGTTGGGTATGTAGTCACGATTTGTTGTAATCGGAAACTAAAAGCTACGGTGACGATGTGGCCATATTTACAGTGCTCTGGATGTTACGACTGGACGCATATAGGTTGTTGTGGCATCGGTACTGATCAATAAGAAGCACAACGGCTGATGACTTCTCCAGCTATTGTTTTCTTTTGCGTTGTCTACCGTATTTCAATAAACAACGGACATCTTGTGCATAGGCTCTCCTCGATCAGCGCTCACCCATTCCAAGGAACTCCAAAGCACCAGACACTCAGATCCCCTGGTTAGTCCTAATTCTCCCCTCCTGCCTCTGCACTAACCTCCCCACACTTAAGCTAAGTCGCGGGCCGTCTTCTTCTTTCTCAGAGCCATTGGCATACGTCCATCCCAGTGAGCCCACATCAAAGATATACGCAGCTGTTGGAAGGGAAAGCGCGCACTCCTCTGTGTACATATACCGGCTATGTATCATGATAAGACTAAGTCGAAGTCTAAATGCATGTCTTCCTCCCCGCAGTTCCAGTTTAAACCTGTTCCAGACAAAATTAGCTAATTAGTTACGCTGATCAAATACAGCGCAAACTATCCCCAACCACAGAGCTCCAGGCGTGTCCAACCACGCTCCCGTGCCCGATGCCTCATCTTCCTCAACGCGCCCAAAGCGACCAAAGACACACAAACCGTAAGGAAGTTGGATGACTAAGTTTTCCTTGAATGACTGCTCTCGGTGTTATTCGACGAAGCCGAACAAGGGCGCAATATTATTACGGCCTTCCGCTTAGGTAGAAAACAAGTAAGGTCCCTCCAGCCTCGTTTCCTTAAGGGTGTGTGCCAAGACGAAGAATAATTTCGGCGCATTCTCCTACGGAGCACAGGCTACAAAAGCAAGTAGTTTTAAGTGTTGAGATATCTCACTTCGGAAGGTCGGGTCAAAAGGAAAATGGCCGTTGATGAGCTGTGTCCCCTTAGTGCGAGTAGTGCACCGGACCTAAAGATTATGCATTTTCATGCAGTTTGGAAAACTCCGAGAACCCGTTGGAGGCCGATTTTTGTCACCCCAGGACAGTAACGCAAAAGAACGGACTGCATGTGCTGTTGGTCAATGTACGCAGCCTGCGAAATAAACTTAACGAGATCCAGACGCTTACCGAGGATGTTTGTCCAGCTTTAATGGCCTTCAACAAAACATGTTTATTTTCTGAGATCATTGCATCTGAAGTGTCCAACCCTGGATACCACTTTCTCGGGCCCATACAATGCAGGAACTTCGGGAAGCGGCATAAGAGTCTACCGGAGGGCGAATCTGACGTCCAACCTAGTTGAAGTCTCATGTAAACAAGGACAGCGCTTTCGATGCCCTTAGGTGCCACATTTATGACGGGAGCGGATCTTCCTTGATTTGTGTCATCTACGGAGCGTCACTGGGCGCTGGAGCTCGTCTGTTGGAACTGATGAGGAAGCATGGTGCTGAAAGGGATTATATTATTGCGGGAGAGTTAATGCTCCAAACATCGATTGGGACCTTTAACTTTCCAATCGTCCACCTGATTCCTTTGATGCAGCCTTCCTCGATACTGTTCTCCACTGTAGTCTTTATCATCATGTCTCCGTGTCGAGTCGTATTCGCGCCGGCCAGTCGCCTCATATCCTGAAGCTTGTGCTCTCCCCAGAGCAGCCAGTCTCATGGACCTAGCAGTCTTTCAACCAATTGGTAGAAGGGAGCATCGTACTGTCTTAATCAAATGGACTCGTTGCTTTACCATTTACAACTCGTGTGCCGTCCGCCAAAGGTTTCGGCGTGCTGATACCCTTCACATTTAAACGGCTGAAGGTATTAGGGATTGGGGTATTCCCGAACATCTTAATACTGACGGTGCCTGGAATCTTTTGTAAGCTAAGCTGACGTCACGCACTGAACAAGTAGTCGTTATCTCCAAAAAGCGATCAGCTCCCTCTAGGGGTCCTCCTTGGATCGATCGTGGATGGAGATCCCTGATGAACAATAGACGGAAGTTGTGGCACCGTTATAGGTTCATACGAGCAGAGCATGACTACCTCGGTTACGAAACCTTTGGGAAAGCCTGCGCCATAAAAAACGTGAAACGTCAACAATATGTACCTTCGTGGCCACACTTTCTAGAAAGACTTCTAGACGCTTTTTTCCTACCTCCAACGGAGCACCAGAGCAGGCAGTGGTATCCCTGCCACGTGTTCCTTCGAGCATGGGGATCCAGTTCGAGCCTAACTGAATACAAATCGGCCTCTCAAACGTTCAGAACGACCTTCGCGCTGTCAAAAATTGGTGCGATATTTGGAGACTAGAATTCTCACCAATGAAATGCAACGCCCTCTCTTACCGTTGCACTATTCCACACAATACCCTAACTCCTAACGGCACAACCTTAGGACCAAGCTACACCGAGCGCGAAAGCGGTGTGCATTGCTTACTCGCTAAGTTTTCCGAACAAGCAAGCTATAGCTCTGCCAAAGCCAGACCTATTATTGGGTAACTACGGAAGTCAGTAAGCCTTGCTGAGTCTCGACTAACGATCTACAAATATGCGCTAGACCGATTTTAGAGTACTGCTCGACAGTTACCCCATTTCACGGAAGAGTGATAGACTGAGGATCGAGAAAGTCCGACGGTTTTTCACTAAGCGCCTTCTTGGCCCATTTACACCCAACTATTAGGGACGCTGCAAACTGCTTGTCCTTGACCCTCACTTTCTGCGCAGGCTTAAAGCCAAATTTGTATTCCTCTAAAAACTTCTCAAAACGTCTGACTCATGAATAGGCGCGTTTTCCAACCGATAGGTGATGCACGTTACCCCATACGAAAAAGCCTCACTCATTCTCTCTCCCTAACACACGTCGCGACATTGGTTCAAACCTCTTCCTCCACAGGTATGCGCAAGTATGTAACATGCTACCAGGAACAGTCAGAGCAGCAGAAAATGTAGTGCGACTCTCCTCGGCAGTAAAACAAATACTCAACGTCCCAAAAGTGGCGGAATTTTTAGGCAGCTGCGTTGCTGAAGACGAGTTCTGGCAATAAGGGCCTGCTCACATGTAGGACATGTAACCGCACAGCCACTGCATACTCAATTGGACGAATAACCCTCCGGGCCTAGATGTAATCTAGCCTCGTCTGACCAGTCTACTGCTTCCTGACTGCTTCCTGACATCAGCGAAGTTAACGATTTAGGATTTGCAGTCCCAACACTTTGGTCTCCTTATCTTCAGATCTTTGCTGGGCATGCTAACTGTCATTTCATATAGTTACTTTTGTCCCAAACTGCTTCTTTCCTCATGACATTGGTTACTTTTATGCCGGCATTAATTTGGCTGCTTAGTATCAGTTTGATGACCTACCCGGTTTCATCTGAACAGTCTCTTGTTTTCTGACGTCTCACGGATTTCTAGGCTTTAGAGGAAATGGGCTCTAGAGACGTAATGCATTGCAACCCTTACCTCAAGAGCATCGGTGATCACGATTCATCCTTATTATTATACCCCCTCCTTACTTAACATGTCTATTCTGCCGACGCTCTCTGTTGGCATTCCGGCATTAATAATAAGGATTTCTCTCTATGAGCCGACATTCCAGTCTCATTTCAATGGTACCTTGCATTCCGACTACAGAGACCTTACCGATGCACCATCGACAGATCCCAAGGTCTGTGCACAACACCTGGAGATCTTTGTAGGCTTTTCCCCTTCTTCCCAATTCTTTCCTTTTCGCGCTCTGCATTAGCTTTTCAATTGGTCAGATAACTTTTCAGGTCTGGCTCTAATGTAGCCTCTTCTGACCAATCTCTTGCTTTCTGATCGCTTCCAGACATACGAGGCGTAAACGACATAGGCTTTGCTAGCGCAACACACCCTGTCCCTCAGCCTAAGAGCTCCGCTCGGCATGTTAACTGCACTTTCATATATCCATTTTGTCCCAAACTGCTTCCTACCTGATGATACACGTTACCTTTATTCACGTCCTTATTTGGCGGCCTAGCTTCATCTTGTTAGATTATCCGGACTGGTATGAACGATCGCCTACTTTCTGACCACTGTCAAAACTCTGTGGTCTAAATGACCTAGGCTGTGCCGACGTAACGTCCTGTAACCCTCACTTCAAATGTATTGTTAGCCATGATGCATCCTTCCTGTTATATCCCCTTTCTACTTTAGTATGCACTTTTCCTGTTTTCTGTCCATTCTTCATTCAATTTTCTTTAGCTCTCTTCTGATGATGTGACTCCCTCAGTCAATTAATGTATGTCTGTATTCTTCACGTCTGCTTTCCTTTCTTCATTTAACCTTTTTTAGCTCTCTTCTGGCAACCTTCATTATCTCATCCGGTCAGCGCACAGCCGCTCTTTGCTAGATGCTCAGATGTCACTTACTCGTCTGTACCACCTAGTTAATTGTAGTCTAGCTTATTAGCCGGATTTTCCCAGCTCAAGCTGCCGTTGCAATATTCCATTAGCACCCTAGCATAATTTGATTATCTGCGTGTCGCTGCGTCTTGGCCTCTTATGCACTGCACTATTTAACAACCCTATTGCATGCTTGCGCTTTTCCCGTTCGCTGTCCCCTCATCATGAAACCTTTCTTAGCTCTCTTCTGTCCAGCAAACACAACTCAGGTAGTCTGCGCAGAGCTGCTCCTTTCTAGACGTTCATTTATCTGTTAAACGCTACGTCTATGCAACCTACTTATACTGTAGTCTAGTTCTCTCACTGGCTTTTCACGGCTCCGGCTTCCTTGCTAGATGCTCAGCTGCCACTTACTTGTCTGCCACACCTAATCAATTGTAGTTCAGCTCTCTCATTGGCTTCTCCCGGCTCATGCTTCCTTAGTTATATTCCATTAGAACCCCAACATGGTTTGATTAGCTGTGCGTCTCTGCGTCTTAGCCTCTTATGCTCTATATTATTTAACAGTGGTGTTGTATGCTTGCGCTCCTTCTGTTTACTGTCCTTCCATCATGAAACCTTTCTCAGATCTCTTCTGTGGAGAAAACATAACTCATATGGTCTGCGCGCAGCTGCTCCTTAGCCTCTCCTTTCTAACCGTTCGTTTATTCGTTGCTCGCCGCAACTTCTGTGATACCTGCTCATGTAGGAGTCCAGAGCTTTCACTTGCATTTTCCGGCTTAGTCTACCTTAACACTGATATCTTAGCACCCTAACAGGACTGCCGTCGCTGCGCGGCTCTGACTCAAACGCTGCGACGTCCTCAGTAACTTTTAGTTATGCACCCATTCAAGCTGTTTGATGTCCCTCATTCGGGTAAACCTTTTAGCTTTCTTCTAGCACTCCTTCCTATCTCCTCAAGTCAGCACATAGCTGCTACTAACTTGTCTATTCTGGACGGCTTCATATCACTTAATCGATGTAGCGATGATATTTCCACTTGCACGCGTCCAGCTCTCGGACTAGCTTCCCCTGGCTATATCTAAAGTAGTATTATACCAGCACCTTCGCATGAATTGTGTATCTACGCGCCGCCGTGCTTCACCCTTATATGATGTGACTCCCACATTCTTCTTGTCTGCTATCCTTTCTTCATTCAACCCATTTTAGCTATCTTCTGGCGATCTTCCTTATCTCATCCGGTCAGCGCATAGCCGCTCCTTGATAGAGGCTCAGCTGTCACTTACTCGTCTGTAACACCTAGTTAATTGTGGTTCAGATCTCTAACCGTCTTTTTCCAACTCAAGCTACTTTTGTAATATTCCATTATCATCCTTGCATAATATTATTACCTGCTCGTTGCTGCGTCTTAGTCTCTTATGCTCTGAAATATGTAACCTTATTGTATGCTTGCGCTTTTCCCGTTTTTGTCCTTCCATCATGAAACCTCTCTTAGCTTACTTCTGTCGTGCAAGCATAACCCATTTATTCAGCGCAAGCCGCTATTTTGCCTTATATTTTTATATGTTCGTTTATCTCTTACTCGCTGCAAGGTCTTAGACTTTCTTACCTACAATCCTCCAGCTCTCGGACGAGCATGCGCTGGCTCCATCCAGCTTGGTACTATTATCTTAGCACACTAGCATGACTTTATTTTCTGCTCGCTGCTGCGGTTAGACCTTATGCTGTGTTATCCTCAGCAGCCTTCATGTACGCTTGCATTCCGGCTAGTCGTTGCCCTCCATCAGTTAGCCTTTCTTAGCTTTTGAGTTCATTACTCTTCTCATATGGTCAGCACACGGACGCCGGTTAGCTTCTCATTTCTAAGCGTTCAATTATCCCTCACTCGCTGCTAGGTTTGCGGCGCTTACTCATGTAGCAGTCCAACATACTCATTGGCTTTACCTGGAGCAGCGTAGCCTAGTACCATTTTCTTAGCACCCCAGAATGACTCGTTTCTCTGCGTGACGCTGCACATATATTTGTTCCGCACGTTCGCTTTCCTTTAACTGACCTTTATTACTTCACTTTTATCGAGCAATCCTTTCTCACCTAGTCAGCACATCCGCTCCTTGACCAATCATTTGTAGGTGTTCTGTTTCCGACTCACAGCATAGGTTTCGACACTTACTTATGTAGGAGGTTAACTCCCTCAGGCTTTTCCATCTCAGTCGGCCATAGCACTATCCTCTTAGTACCCTCGTATCGTCTATCTGTCAATATCCCCCGAACGTTTTACTCCGCGTTTGAGTCCTAGCCTTCCGCTGCTTTACCACCAATTGACCTATGAATCTCTTTCGTCTCAAGCTATTTATATGTTTACTTACTTATTCTGCGCTCCCTATCGAAGTAGGCGGACTACCAGCTGTTCATCCACCATTGAATCGCCGCTGTTCATTGGATGCTGATTTCTGCCTTCCCATACAATATTTACATCATAGTAAACCGATACTGCGTGGTTTGCTTAATAGCGCAAAGCTCTGTACTCCATGCAACTGGTAGAAATCTACCTAAACGGCCATTGCTTTTCACAGAACTTTAAAAGACAATTTCAGCACTATCATTTTTGTACATTGTGCAGCATTTTGTCTCCACTCAAAATGTTGTAATATAGGACTTTACCAATGTTTGTTTCCACTCCTGTTCTTTGCGGCCTTGGTTGTCTCTCAACTTCCTTTTCTCCGAGGCCTGGAACTTCTTGGGTATCGGGGATTGGACCGAGAAACAGCTTTTGCCCGGGGCAGGACATAATAACCCCAAAGGACCTACAAAGAAAATGGCTGTACAACAAATGGATACAACTGCACTCACTACCACGACCGTTGTCCAGTAATGATGGCTGGACACGATGCCTTCACATTCCCGAAAAGTATACATAACCTGACATATCCAAACACAAGAAGCTGATGTTTTGCTCACCTGGGCACTCACAAAACGACTCCTCGTGTATCTCCCATCCTCGAGTTGCCTCAGCGATTATGGCGGCCCTGAACAAGATATCTGCTCAACCAACAGAGGAAATTGTAAGCCATTTGACTGTTAATAAACATGTGTGAAATCAGACGGCAAGCTGCTCTGCCTGTTGTACAATAGTGTACAAACGGCTTTCTGACAGTGTTCCAGGACGTGGTGAGTTTTTGCCTGGTAAGCATTCTCCCTGTATAAAGCCACCATTGTCGGTTTAGCAACACTGCGACTTGGCGGATACGACTTGCCACTGAATGAAGGCACTGCCCAGAAATACATACTGGCAAGTCGACCAGAATCACAATTCAATATTTTCTTAACACGTTCAAGAATAAGATATTCCCTGCCTACATGTACCTTTTTCACTACACATATAGTGCCCTGACTGTTGGCACTACGCAGGCTAGAACCTAATGTATCGTCATTCATTGACGACTTTATTCCTCACGATTACTTTTACAATTTTCGCAGCCTGTACAACTTTCGGTTTACTACCCATTACATACATAGCAACTTGTTTGTTGGGAAACAGTATTGCATGTAAATATTGATCATGCCTGGTTTGGTGCGTCTCGACAAATTTGAGAACAATCTATTTGTTTATTTATTTATTTATTCATCGCTTGAAGTGGCAATATTCTTCAGTGGACTCGACAACAGAGAGGTTCTCTGACAGTCCGGTGTGCACTCCTCCTTCTCTGTTAGAGCAAGTCGATATTAGCACTGACGCCTTGTTGACACCTCTGTGATTTGGATCCTTACTCATCGCTCGGTCCGGATGACTTGCGACACTTGTTCCACAAGCCTGTGGCCCAGTACCTTGTCTCACATACCTTGCAGGTCTTTCGTCGATCGTTTCAGACCGGACTTCTCTCGACCGTGCGAAAGATAGGCATCACCAAACTCATATACAAAGGAAGGAACCAACAAGACTCAGCTAGCAACCGGTCTATTTGCCTTACATCTTTGTTGTGCAAAACCATCGAACGGGTTGTGAACCAGGCATTTCAGCTTCATTGCAAGAAGTTGGAGCTGTTATGGGGTGCCCAGGACGGGTTCCGCAAAGCTCGCTCCTACTCTACCAATTTGTTTATGGCTCAAAAGGGACAAATTCATTGGATGTTGACAAACGCCCGGATGTTATGTTCGCTGTTCCATAATGTTTTGATAAGGTCCTGCATGAACAGCTTCTCTTCAAGCTCTGAGGAACCTTCGTCACTGGAAACTTACGTGGATTTACGATTTCCCGCACAGTCCGGCCACGCTGGTGAGAGTGAACGAAAAGTATTGCGATCCTGTACATAGGACTAGCGGGGTCCCACAGGACTCCGTCCTCGGCCCCGAACTCTTTAACATATTCATCAACGATCTATCGTCCGAGCTTCAATCGGATTGCTTGGATTTTGCGGATGATCTAAACGTAAGGAAGGAATTATTCACTTTAGAAGATGCGGATCGACTACAAGGGACGCTTGAGCTTCTACACAATTGGTTCATTTATTGGCGCTCACCCACTAATCGAGACAAATGTTCCGTCCGGTCCATTGGCCATCCTGTACCATTCGGCACTAACCATCTAGGTGGTTTCTTGCTGAAACTTGTCACTAGAGAGAGATCTAGGGGTGGTTGTTCCCCAGACTTAAGATCCCCTCAGAACACCATGAAGGGGGTTACCGCTGCCTACAGGATGTTTCAAGCCATCCAACAAGCTTTCGGTCGCTTGACACCGAAACATTTTATACTCCTGTTCACCTCACATGTGCGCCCGATTCTAGAATACGGTCTCCCTGCGACATACCATCTTTCCAAATTTGAGCGGGACATGTTTGTTTAGGCCCAACGGCGTGAACCAAGCTTGTCTCTATCACCTTCGGTTTCCAGATTTGAATATGTTTTCTACGGATTACCGTCGCTGGCGCAGGAGTTTGATGTTACCCGTCGTATCCTTAAGGGTGTGCTAGGGTGAAGGTTGCTTGCACCCTTCTACATCAACATCGGGAGTTCGACTAGAGGCAAACGATGGAAAATATTTAAACCACGAAGGCCCATGGTATCGTCCATTCTTGTTCTATCCACTCGCCTTGTGAATGTCTGGAACTGGTTACCGCCACCCGTTGCTACTGCGCAGACGTTGGATTGCTTCAAAAAACTAGTTGTTTCCGACCTGTTAACTATGCCGGGATGGAGTTGTTTTGGATACGAGTGCGACGGCCTCTCCGGAGTTTCCGTTGCGCAATGACGAACATACCAGCAATGCTCGGTAATTGTTAGCGGTAACCAGGGGTCTCCCTCCTGCTCTCCATTACCCAAGGCACCGCTGGGCGACTACGTTGACTGCGGATAGGTACGTCCCATTGAACGTTCTGTTTCCTTGAAGTATTTTTATCGAAGGAAGGCGAATCATGATCGTTTTGGAGATTCATCTGTTTACTAGTTGGACTTCATTTGATATATGGTCCAAATGCTTGTCACGTTTTAAAGGAGTTACTTCGCGCTCTATAGCCTTGCGTTGCACTATCTTTGATGGGTGGGACAACATGCGTTGATGTGGAGTAGGCCACGAGTTGTACGAAATGCCCCTGCGATCCAACCTCCTAGGCTTAGGTTGCTTTACAATCGGTGCTGCGTTAAGATAAGTAGCAGACGATGCTTTGCCGGACTGCCTGCGCTCAGTCCGCCCGCCTCTCTTGCTCAAGCTGAGATGAACATCGCTGCTGTTTTGCTACCAACTCTTTGCTGTATCTCATGTGTTTCTGACGCAGCTACCCCAGCGAGTGAGCGTAATCGACCACCGTTTACCTCACTTACAGGGACGCCGGCGGTTGTTGACCAGAGTGAAGAGCCGAAGGTCAGGGCGTACGCAGAAGTAAAGAAGGAAAGCTTACGAAAGTTAAAGCAAGCCAGGAGTTAGGCTACGGTTCAAGTCATCATCATCACAACCGCAGTTGAATTTTGTTTTCGTTAGAGGCCTGCAACTGGAGCAACGGCGTAAGGCTGACCCGTATGTTCTGAAGCCGAAGATCTATGAGAAGGTCAAATCGCACTCCAGCGACTGCTGCCTTATCATCGTGAATGCAAATGAGTCGACCAAATCTACCCCAGCTTAAAGGATCGTAGGTGACCCGTTGCCCGTTTTTCTCGAGATTCCCACAGTTACATTCGCCAAAACAAGAAGGTTTATCCACTGGGACTGGTCGACCCATCCTCAAATGCTTGATGCTTCCACCGGGAAATGAGAAAACCCACACACTGGTCCAAATAGAGCTCCTTCCGCCATTCTAGAGACCCTACCTTCTTGGGGTCTAAACAAATGAATTTAGCTCGCCTCGTACTCATAGAGAACAATTTACTCACCTGGAATAATATATTTACATAGAGCCCCCGTTCCACAACCGAAGACAAACAACTCTGGCGTGATTACCTTCACTGCCTCAAACATTCCTATTCGCCAGTCACCTGGAGCTATTCTGATGTCATTTCACGGACAGCGTTGCACACGTATACGTGGCTTTTCTGATGGCCTTCCATGGAATTTTCACTTGGCTATGGAAACCGTTACACTTACTTACATTTGAAGGAATCCCGAATCCACTTTGCGGAGAATGGCGCTTTTACCACAAGAAACAACTTAACTCACCGACCCCAGGACAAGTCCAGCTTGGATAGCTGGACACGGTTTGCGAGCCGAACAAGAATATAATAGAAAGGCCGGCCTCTATTAAAAATGTGTTTACTCACCTGCGTCATTATCATTCAACTCTTCGAACCTTGCATCACTGACCGGCTTCAACGACTGCTGCCGCATCAATACCAAGCCATTCGGCTAACCAAAGAATAATTTTGGCTGTCAACCGACCGCGAATCATAGAGTGCAAAACGATCTATACGATGCATAACAGACTTGCACTACTGTTCAACGAAAGCTACGGCAGTGTTCCAGGACGTGGTGGGTTTCCGCCTGGCAAGCGTTCTCCCTATAAAAGCCACAAATATCCGCTTAACAACGCTGCAACGTGGCGGATGTGACCCGCCACAAAATAAAGTCACAGCTAAGCATTTCACACTGACGCAGTCCTCAGCCTTCTACATCCAACCTGTGCAGATAATTCTACTATGAAGAAGGCTTTGTTGGAGCACAGATCATCCCTATCTCGCTCCTGTGCTCAAGGATCACTACCTGGTGAAATTACCCCCAACCTGTGCTTTGACGGATTTTTGCGCGCTACACCGCCATAACGTCCCTTGGTCTCACTATTACCTGACAACATGCTCACTCATATGGACTACATCTTTTCACTTATACCTTTCATTAAAACGAAATGTTTTAACATTCCACAGAAGCTATGCTTGCATGCATATTTGATCACGCCTTTACAGGTGTGCCTCGTGTTATCGAGAATATACCATTTATTTATTTATTTATTTACAACGGATGGTTTCTTTAATGTTCGATAATGGAGAAAGAGGACTCAAAATTGTTTCAGCTTTCCTCCTCGGCAGGAAGCAGGATGACTCCTCAAAGGTTCGTCCACTTGAAATTTTATGTTAAAATGATGACGAGGCCCGTCGCATTCGTTGACAAGCCTTGCACCTTAAAAGTGAAGCATTCTATGTATTGTGAGCTCTTTCCTGGGCGAATCTAGTGAAAATAACTCGAGGTTGACGAACTCGGATCCCGCCGAGACAATGGTGAGGCAGAGATACATTTTGCGGATATTCGCGTAGTCCGCAAAACTACCATAATTTGCTGAAAATCACATTTTGGCGTACCCAGGCTTTAGTGGCGAAAACGGATTGCGCGTAATTTCGGCTAATGTGCCTAGTATTCGAACTAAACTCACGGAAATTCAATCATTGTCTCAGTGTACCGTCCAGGCATAATGTCTTTCTTCGAGACCTGGTTGCTCTCGGTTTTCTTTTATTCACTGTTGCCGATCCCCGGGTATCCTCACTGCTGGGCTGACCTCATAGGAAAGAGACCTAGTGGCAGTGTGACCCTGTACTGGACTGTGGACCTCAAGGCTCATCCAGTTGAAGCTACTTATGATGCTAAAGATAGTTTCGAAGTGTTACAAGTGCCGGGTTCATGGTGAATGCAGATCCCTGAGGGTCGGAGTTGTCTACAGAGATCCGTTGGGTCCCGGAGCTGGGCTGCTTTATTCCGGTTACCTGCATCGTGGGCGAAAGAACTGTGTACTATTGTAAGTCTTCCATACCCCAAGTGTCGACTGTGACTGGCTGCATTATGCCACTTCTTCAGAGGTTTTCGCTGCGGACTTTTTGGAAACCGTTCTCGAGTGTAACCTATTTCAACCTTTTACTGTGCCTAACCGTATATATTTTACACAGACCCCATATTCTCGACCTTGTGCATTCCCCGGCGCGATCAGATGTCGCAGACAGTACCATTCTTCTGCCTATTGGTAATAGTGATAACTGTATGGTTTCGTTCCTCTGGACTCAGTGCCTCACTCCTCACAACCAAAATAGTTTCCACAGAACTTGTTGGCGTACCGATCCTATCCGTCTGAAAGCGGTCGCTAGCGCTGTGGACTGGACCCGGATGACGAGCAGAAACTTTCGTATTCCAAGATGATTTCCCTTGTTAAGCACGTTGTTGCGATTTGAAAATAAGAACGTTTATCAATGGCCCTCCAAGGATAGACCGGGAATTGAGGTGGTTATTGTCCAAAAAGCGTAAAGTATGGGACCGATTCAAGCTCATTCACTGCGCGCTCGACTATTGGGAGTATAAATTGAGCAGAAAGGACCGTATCTCAGAAGAACGTCAGAAGCTGCATTAGTATAAACTCATACTATCCCCGCGTTCAATCATGGCTTATTGGCACATATTCATGCTGGAATAACAGATAGCCACCTGCAGTTCTACATACACGTATGAACTCTCAGCTCCAATGTTCATGGCTGTTGCACCATTGTTTATACACTCCCCGACATTTAGTTGTACCTTTAACATGATCATGCCTTCATAGGTGTGTCTCGCACTTCACGTGAATAAAGAATTTATTTATTTATTTATTGTTTGGCTGTACAATCCAGTACAACCCCAAAGGCACGCTACTCTTATTAGAAAAGAATTACCATAACTGGCAGTGGCATACCTGTCCTGTTTTCCGTAGAGCAGGGCAGCATACTTGACGACGACGCGACCAAAGCCAGTATATTAGCCCTGCAGCATTCATCTGTCTGCGCGACAGAGACCGTCACCCGGCGACACTGCTCCAATCCACCCATCTTCTTTGCAAAGCATAGAAAGGTGTGTAGCTAACGGCGCCAAAGACCTTAGTGAATTAAATCCGAACTCCTCGCCAGGTCCTAAGGGGCGGCAACCACTGTTCCTCTAGATCTTGGCCGACTACATTGCTGCTCCCGTCTGTCAAATATTTTCTTAAAGTTTGGAGGCTAGACGACACCTTGTTTCTTTAAACTTTGGGACCGTTCCACCTATATACAAAGCAGAGGATCGTCCGGAACCTGAAAGCTATCAACCTGCCGCCCAAACATCCATACGGCGCAATTTAATGGAAGGGATTCACAAGCGCGCCCTTCAACTGCACTTCGGGAACCTAAACATTATCTCTTGCGCTCAGCGTGGCTTTTGGCTTACACGTTCATGTACCTGGAACCAGCTTGTTGCTGGGAAAAACTGGGCAAAGTCGTCAGATGCTGGAGAACGCCTACGTGTAGGTTTGAAGACCTCAGCATGGCGTTTGGCTAGGTCCTTCATAAAAGGCACCTTCTTGAACCCCGAAGTACCGGTGTCTATATGATTGTCCTTTCTTGGACCGCTGATATTTTGGATGGCCGGGCCGTGCGAGTTAACTTGAATGAAGCCTACTCCGCTCCTGTGGTCATAACAAGCGGTGTTACCAAAGGGTTGGTATTTGGTTAAGAACTGTACAAGAAATTCATCAATGACCACCCGTCATAGCTGCATATAGGTTGTCTGATTTACGCCGATGACATGAAGTCGTGGCTGGCGAATCCTGTCTTGAGGGTACTGACAGATTGCAGGCATCGTTGGACATGCTACAGGACTGGGACGTCAATTGGCAATTGCCCACAAAGCGTGTAAAATGCTCAGTTCTCTTCCTAGGCCTTTCCGAACCGTTCCGAATATACCATATTGGTGGGGTGTTACTCAGAACCACCATGCTTGAGGTAGGTCTCGGTGTGCTTGTCACACATGATTCACGGACCACGAAAGACCCTACGGAGGGTTGTCGTTGCTAACAGGTTGTCCCGTTTCATACGGAGAACCTTCTCGCGACTGACTCCGGAATACTGTAGAATCCGATTTACTTCCTTTGTTCGCCCGATCCCTGAATACGGACTACCCGTCACCTCTTCTCTTACCAAGTTCTAGTGTGACATGATTGGGAAGGTCCGGCGACGTGCCTCGAAATCCATACTGGGTTTAAGGGACTTGCCTTAACTTCTTCGACTACGGTGGCTGCACCTGTTCTCCCTGGAATATCTTTGACTCAGAGATTATATGAATTTTACTAGGCGGATTATGTGGGGAGATTCAGATGAAGGTACAAGCGTTCTTCCATATAATAACTAATAGTTTCGTTAGGGGGCACAACTGAAAACTATTTAAACACAGATGACTCAGCGTTCGTTCCGCCCTTGCTCTATCAACCAGCATGGTAAATGACTGGAACGACTTACCGAAACAAGTTGTCAACGTGCAGACTAAGGAATGTTTCAAGCAATGTTTGGATTCTCACTTGATGAGTAAGCTGTGACCTCGGTTCTACTAATGTAGCGGTTACGGCCCCTTGTGAAATACCGTCTCATAGTGACACATTGCATCGACGCAATGATCGGGAAGTTAAGGAGCAGGGAAAAGACTTTACTCTTGCTCTCTACAATCCAATGGTCTAATACTCCAATGAGTAAAAAATCCGGTGCACCCAAGATTCGAACCCAGGCCACCTGGGTGGCAATACCGCACCCTCCTACTAGATTACGCTAGTCCTTACAACGCACCCTTTAATTTGACGGAGAAACCGCCCTACGTCTGCGATTGCATCGTCCCTTACCACCCGGCTGCTGTACCATAGCTACACTGTCAGTATCTCATTGATCGCACGTGGCACATCCGATGCTCCGCGTAAAAACAGATGTTCCTTCGGTTTCGTAATAAGAAATATTAAATAATACGGTACCTGGATATTTTGACATGCATTTAGCTGAAGTATCTTGAAAACGGTGTTTGAAGGTATAGTTGAAATGAACTTTGACTTGTCAGCATAACGCAAGCAAAAGCATTGGTTTGTTTAAACATGTATGGTTCTGTGCCGTGTATAGTATTGCAGGTAGCGAGCCGGAGTGTCGTATTAGCGAGTCAACAAGTAACTTATCGTCGCCCGCTCAGCACACCTGAAGCAAAACCGTTTTTCTCGTCAGAAAGGCGTCATACCATGACGATTGACAAAAAAGCAATACACAACAAACGTTATGCAAACGTTGATGACAAATGGCAAATAGTTTGTATTATGTTACAACAATGGTTAAGATTAGGCTAAAAGTCAACAATAAACTATTTGTCTGCAAGGGCAATTGTTGTTTAAAGGTACAGTTTATCGACATTTGAATCAAAGCGGACAGTTAACCGCAGCAGCCTTCTCCTTTGGGAACGCGCTCCACAACGGTCGGCCTAAGGGAATAATAAATATCAGTTACTGGGTACATAAGAGAGGGGTGAGAAAGAGGGCTGGAATGAACGTGGTTTAGCATTTACGTATGGAAATGAACAGCATTAGATGAGAAATAATGCTTTTGTTTAATGTTAAACGTTAAGGCCTGTAGGTTCTGTAATAAGCGACTTAAGGTCAAAGGATGTGGTCATGAAATACGAATTGTTGCTTGCCATGACAGCAACGCTACCTGAGTGAATAATTGTGTTATTTTTTAAGAGGCTCAGGTGACGAAAGCAAACTTTACTGATTGGAAGATAGGGCACCAACCCTATATTATAAAGATATGAAACCTCCTTAAAAGGTTTCGAAGAATGTAGTATGTGGTGAGGTTGATGCTGCCGACATGAGAAATGGTACTGTACATGAAAATGAGGCTTCTGTTTGATGCCCCTGATGCTTGATAGGGCGAAAAGGTGGTGAAAACTTAGTGAACTCTTATAATGCAGTGGATAGTGCAACATATTACTAAGTTAATAAGGTTCACATTGCAACTACTAAGGGAATAAATATTTCACATCTGTACGGTTTTTACAGAATGCGTTGAATAATCGATGGCTTGCAAACGGACAAACTTACCTTGAACCAGGATTCAAAAATGGATTTCTTTCTAAGTTGAAAACGCCGCCGGAAATGTATGCGGAAAAATCTTTCGCAAAGAAATGGGTCATTAAAGGCGCGATATATCTATAAGTAAAGTGTTGGTCGTAATGAAAGGAAAATCAAAAGCGCTATCTTTATATTCCTATCTTCATTACATTGACCAGCAGTCCTACGCCCAGGTTTCCACTTACGTGGTTGTTGTCCGCACGGCAGGTAAAAGATTACGGTTGATGGAGTAACTGAATGTTCTCAAGGCGTACATGCATTCTGTTTGTTTTCGATGATGCTGTAATTGGGTTGTGTAACAAACGGAAGAATGCTTTAGAAGGAGTGCGAAATATAAAGCACAAGTGCGGGGAAATTATTTAATTGATATG
>OX104070.1:27067461-27147189 GCA_944474145.2 Dicrocoelium dendriticum
CTACCTTATGCATCAGGCGCACGTGTAGTACTGCGTTAAAGGCCTTTTGCTTATCAAGGTAAAAAATGACACCTGAAAGACTAGAGTCAATTGCCTCGGGGACTAAATTGATCAACCTCAGCTGACAAGTTGTAAATGACCGAGAATTTAGAACCTAGTTGTGCTTTCTTTACATGCTAGCCTGCATACAGGTAACTCCCGCGAGCTCTTTTAAGCAACTTCTCCATCACGTGAGGTACTAGAAGCGTGGTTACTAGGTCGATAGTTTCCAACTTTCTATGGGCCTCCACTCTTATGCAGTGGTATAAGGATGGAAGGTTTCCAAGCTGTTTGGTATTGACCATTCTGCATTGATAAAGTAAAGCTTTTCAACAGAAGAATAGGGATATTTTCGCCACCATTCTTAATTAGACTGGGTGCTATTCCTTCTTGACCAGAGTTTAAGGATGCTTTGATGGTTGAAGTCGCAGAACGGACACTAGTTATGTCAAACTATGCAGAGGACAGGGACTAGCTACCGGACAATTGTAAGGCCTGAAAGATTATAAAGATTTCTAGACACTGCGATTCTTAATATTGTGAGCTGAATAACTTACCTAAACCTCTTACGTCCCTGGCCGTGTTGTTCCGACTGATCTTTAGGGTAGAGACCTGTCGTACATAATTAGGGGTCTGAGAACGCAGCAGGCAGCTGAGGTTCTTAGCTTCGTTAGCACTATTTAGTGTGACTATTTCTTGCTTACTTTGCTGCCTCTTAGATCTAGAGAAACACTGCCTTTTAATCGCATTCGCTCTCATTATGTGGGCAAAATTGCTCTTGTTATAAGATTGTCTAAGCGGACAATTTCTGTTGGGCATATTGTACTGGGGCAAGCGTCGAATGATTGCTTTATTAAAGGTGACACGGTAGCTAACTTGAAGAGACAGTAAAGTAATTCCTCACAAATCAGCTCAGCAGACCGATCCACAGAATCAGATAAAACGAAGGCATCATAATTTCTTAATCTGACGGGTGAAACCAAGGTTGTCCAGTTAACGAGGTGCATCAGGCGTTACACTACGATTGCGTCTGTTACTGTTGTGTAGGCATTATGTCGCTTTAAGTAAACCGTACAATGCACTTAGCTGTGATCACCATCCGGCAACTCCCAGCCGACCGACACTCGCGTTGATGGGATGCCGAGAGTAAGTTTTAAGGCAAGAATATATTTTGCCCTGGTTGGAGCAGATACATTTTGCGTATAACCGCCAAAACTGGTACATGCGAATAGACCAACATTCTTTGTTGTCACAACAGGTGGGAACAGGTTTAACTCAGGCAGGTTGAAACCTCCAGCAACCAGGCTGTATTCGGATGAAAATTTGTTACCAGCACAAAAGTAATCATAAGTGAGTTGTCATCCTTAGTTTATGTATCGGGTGGTCTATAAACGCACCCAAATAGTACCATCCATTCCAGGATATCAGCTGTTATCCATACCGAAGCCACGGCCTCAGCAACGTTCATAATTCCAGACATTTTGTTGAGTAAGTTTTTTTTAACATAAATGGCGCACCCGCCCACTCGTATATGCACATGAGATTTCATAAACAGCTGATAAACAGAAAGTGGGTAAACCTGCTCTGAAGCATAAGGAGAAAACCATGTTTTCCTGACATATATTGCATTAGGGTCGGCGGGGACAGACAGAGGACGCAGGATATGCATTTTATTGTTTAGGGATCTAGCATTCATAAGTAGGGGTGAGATTGAACACAGGATTTACTAGCTTTACGGATGACGAACTGAAGCCGTTGATAGCTACATTGCTATCTGCAGTATTTGTTGGAAGTGAGTGAGAAGATATTGCAGTTGGTAGTTGGGCAGGGAGGAATTTGTGCCGGCATGAAACGGTCGCAGCTCATCCCAACCTAATCTAAAAGGTGCGCAAGTTAAGGGGTAGGAAGCTGTTAACTATTTTGCCTATGTAGCATGATCGACGGCATAAGTCTGAAGGATGTAGCAAGTGCGCTGCAACCTGGACGCGTGTGAGGTTGAGCGGTGCTGTGTAGTTTGTCGAATGTAGAGCTCGAAGTAGGTAAGTTGGTTGCGGTAGTGATACGTGATGCTGTCTCACCAACGTCCGAGGTACGATACGGTAGCGTCCGTCTTGGTGGGCCGAGATACAATTGCGATAACTTGGTATCATCGCGGAATTATTCACAATGCAATATTATAGCACGCAGGATTCTATTATTGTTTGTTCTCAGTGTGCATAAGGCTGGGAATTTGCAGCCACTTTTCCCATCCTCTCAACTTATACCGAGCTTTTCGCAATTAAGTTAACTTTAAAGATTGTACCTTTAGATTACTCCGTCGATATGCCATCTGGAACAGTAAATGCAAGTGCGCTAAATTCCACGTTTTCGCAGCCAGGTTGCGGCGACTGATTGTCTATAGATCTTGATATATTTAAGTCAGATGCAAGCGTTATAAACTCGTAGGTGTGTGTCTAGGTGTGTTCCATCCGCAATCTTGTTTAACACTAGCAGCTTTCTTAGTTTTAGGCGCAGTGCTGTCTAAGAGATTATATGTTGCTTGGCGCTTTTTAATGGATGCGCTTGGCTCTCATTGACTAATACCTGTTTTGAGGTTAGGATTCATCGCAGACCAACCTATGCTTCTTTTCAGCGGCCGGAAATTAAGCTGGCTCAACATTGTTGCATTGCAATTTGTTCACGGTAAGCTAGGTGGGTACGCAATACTGCCTCATACTTTGCATTCAGGTTGCTGGGAGCTGCAAATATGTTACAGGCTTGCTCGGGCGTTGAACCTGCATTTCATCCTATGCAATGCCATTAACAACAATGATTGAACGCCTGAATGCGTCCACTGATATATCGTCTGGAACATCGGACACTAGGGTGCTAAGCAATCCATTCCCGCAGGCGGCACTATATGGTGCTAGGGCTTACGCTTTTCTTGTTTTCCAGATTGGTGTCGTTGACCCCAGCGACTCAAGTGCACTCGGTGGTGGGTCCTTATATGCTGTCTTTTGGCTCGCGGCGACCGCGGCTCTGTTCTCTGAGTGTAGGTTACGCTGGGCCCGCTTCGACCGCCGCAGAATTTTCCTAGTGTGTCCGCAGTAAACGGGCTATTTTAGGTTGCCTCAGCGTTTCGTCAAACCTTGTCTCGTTTGGCATACGTAGTAGCGTAGTAGCAGAAGGTGAATATTCAGTATTAATCGAGACGCTTCCTATATTGTTCTCAGGTTGGCGGAGTTGGTCTATGTATGATAAGGGTTTATGGATTGTTCTGGCCTTAGAGTTTGTAAAATTATCCAAAGAATCAAGCAATCCATTATCCATATCAGACCAAATTCAAGGTCCACAGCCGGTGAGTCACTTAGGTCCACAGGCAGCAGTCAGTTGTCACAATTCGCCTGAACACATCTGGTCTGTGAGCGATTTGAAACTGTTCGTTTTTGACTTTTGTTGGTTATTTTGACGTTTTGTCACTATTCAATAGAATAGTTAGACTACCTTTCTTGTCATACTATCTTGTTTCTAGGGAGAATTAACGTGGGCAACAGTGTTAGAGTAAACACTGATAACCGAACTTGACTTGCAACTATCCCGTCAGATCCAAGTAAGAAAATGCGAGCAAGACAGTCTGTGCGCAGACCTGCTAACAAATTGGCTAAGCCAACTAAGCCACAACCTGATAATACTGACGCAGCCCCAACTTCTGACTGCAGAGTAATCCTATCAGATCCACTGAAAGAGGCACATGATAAATTTAACTTTCTTGAGATCGAATTGAGCGCACTCAAAACATCATCTGTACTGAGCGAAACTATATCAAAAATGATGCCACTAGCTCAGCTCTCGGGATTCACACAGGCCAATGAGGTGAATGAGCTTAAACTAGCTGGGGAGCTACTTACACATATTGCTAACGAAGTTTCCGAACGAATTCGCCGTACAAATAATGTAATGATATTCAATTTTCCCGACAAAACCAAGTTAGCGAAGTTGAAGCACTCGCTCACTAATCTCTGTAACATGACTCCCGACTCCTTCGAAATCAAACGTCTACGAAAAACACCCAAATGTAACTCGTGCCCTATACTTATCACTTTTAGCGATCAAGTACTGGCCAAGAATTTAATAGCAAAACGATTCGTTATGCGAGACTCAGCCAATTTGGGGCCCATCGTAATCAAACCGACAAAACACCTCTGCAGAGAGCATTTGCCTCAACCAATAAACTTTCGCCTAGGCAAAGGGCGGTAGGTTCCCCCACAGCGACTGGACTTTCTACCTCAATCCCAGAAGACCTTGATCTGTAACAACAGGTCGTGGACCCAAATGTGACGAAGGCCTACAGCTCTGAACTAACTTCGTCCAACAGAGTGAAGACGCTAGCCCTTTCGGTAGTGCAATATGAAGCTGCTGTCGGTCAAGATGAAGCTGAAGTAGATAAACCGAACGATTCCGACATGTGTGACACTGATAACGAACCTCAGACAGATGAAGTTATTGGTAACACATCTAATGAACCTGGCTAGCCGAACAACCTCATCGTGATGCCAGCTGGGTGGTTCGGGTTTAACCCGTTCCAGCAAATAGTTCGGCGGCAGTGTTCCAGGATGTGGTGGGTTTTCGCCTGGCAAGCGTTCTCCCTACGAAATGCCACAAATATCTGCTTAACAACACCGCAACGTGGCGGATGTGACTCGCCACAAACTAAAGTCACTGGCCCGTGGATATTCGGAAAATGCTATCCAACCCACGAAAATCAATCACTTATTCACACATTCCTGACGACGACAAACTGTCAAAATTCTGCGGCGCATTCAAAAACACAAGCTACATTCCTATACAATTCATACGTATACACGCCGATATACTTACGTACACCGTTATTGCAAACATGTTTTTTGTACACTTTGATCACGCCATGTTAGCTAAATATGATCATGCCTGTAAAAATGTGCCTCGCATTGTCGAGAATAAAAATTTATTTATTTATTTATTTACTAAGGAACTCTCCCGCAACCGCCCAAAACGAAGGCGCATTAACAAGCCTGCATCTGGCGACTCCGACGTGCCGAGACATCAACCCGGAGAACTTCCCAAAGAAAACAGGCAACCCCCACCTTCCATGCTACTTTACAAGTGCTCATCTCAGAACAGACAGATGGCACCCTTAAAGGCAATATCTAAAAATTATGTACCACTGTTGGAGACCACGACTACCAACAAACAAGTGCCGCCCCCCAGAAAGCTATACTTGCTTCTAACTCCAACTGCTCGCCGTATAAAAGCCAATGTTCTCAGCCACAGCCAGAACATGCGCTACTCCAGCCCCGCTCCCGGTAGCCCTAACGCGAGCAACATCATTGCCCCAATTCATCGCCCCCAGCCCGACCAGTCTTTTAACCCTGGACTGCCCAATACCCCACTGTCCGCTGGTGAATCCACACACTACTCCCTAAGGCCACAATTTCCGCGGTGCTATCAAACGGACAGTAACTATAATCAACTGCAGGTACTCCGCTACAAACCTGCTTCTTATAGAACACTCCGCGAAGTAACGAAACACACCATCCCACCCTCGCCTGCAAAAATTAACCGCCCGCGTCCCACAAGCCCATCGATTACTGAACTGCTGAACACGTCAGTACGCATCCCCGCTCCCCTTTTATGGAATATGGCGGGCTACGGCTCGCCACAACTTACGAGACTGTTGGACGAGGCTGCAATCTACCATCTTCACAGCTCTTAAACATCCCACCGATGCCCTTGAGCAATCGCAGCCCACCCCTCCAACAACTCATGTAGTCGTCGGCTCATTAAAAGCTAATTCCATAAATAGCATGCATTATCAGTCCCTATCTCCCCAGGAGAACATGCTCAAATGTTCCCCCGATGCGCAAATTAACGGCCCCGGCTTAACGGCAACGCAAGCTTTTGCTTCCCCTGAGACACTTCTTGCCACACCTACGAGCTTGTCTTCCACGCATCCAACTGACGACCTAACCAAGAGACTCACCATTGTACGCAAACATGCCATCAACCCTCTCCGAGTCTTGGAATGCGATAGAGACTCCGCAGTAACCAACCCACATCTGGCAGAAATATGCCCCTCAGGACTGCACGCCCACTGTACTCCATTTTCTACTGCTTTCGTACAAAATACACTGCCAATACCTTAGCCATCGCCAATAACCTTCCCTACACCCACAAACCTGTCTCCTCTGTTTCGCTTCAGCGTGGTAACCAAGCAGTCCCACTCCTTCAACCCGACCTGCTCTATGATGACGCGGACGGTAAGGTTTTGGCTGACCTCTGTAGCCTTATAACTTTTATCACTCCTTCTGAGACAACAGCAACTATACCCACGCACACCACCCAGATTACTTCTGTCTCTGATAATGCAGCAGATGCTCACTTCTGCAATGAGGCACTCACTCTACTTCTCATTAACGCAAGGTCCATCAAACATAAGATGCACCTTATCAACCCCGTCATTATCCTATCCGGCCCCCAGGTAGTGCTCATCACAGAAACGTGGCATGATACTAACACTCCCGATGCACAGCTGCAAATCCCGGGCTACACCTCCTTCAGCAATGGACGTACCAACCACCGAGGTGGCAGATGCCTCATTTACGTGCGTGACGATTTCGGGGCGCCATCGTTTCAAGAACTTTCAATCGGCCCTTTGGAAGACTCGGTTTGGATTCAGACTAGTAGGGGACCGCATGATATCTTAATTGGCTGTCTGTGTAACCCTCCACACACTAACACAATCGGTATACTCAATCTAGTGGAACTCATCACGGAAGTATCCCTATTGCCTACTCAATATAAGATAATCGGTGGTGACTTCAACATGCCACAAGTGGCCTGGCGAACGCAATCTGCGCCACCCAAATACCGTGCCTTTGTGGACACCACATATGCATTTGGGTGGACTCAACACGTGCATGCACCCAGTAGGCACAATAACACCTTAGATTTACTTTTTACAAACGGAGTTGCTCATGCATCTGCTAGCGTGCTTGATAATCTCCCTGGATGCGATCACAAAATAGTAAAACTCTCTCTCCAACTACCCATCACTCGTCCCCCAGTGACTAAAACAGCGTGTTCTGTTCGGCCCTTCAAACGCATCAATTGGACAAACTTTGCTCTACTTCTGAGATCCATCAGCTGGGATGCATTCTTTCTGGCTACAGATGCGGGCACTGCCTCTTCTGTACTATATAGAAATCTCACTTACTGCCTGGATATACTTGCACCTATAACGAAACAAAAAGCAATACAGTCACCGCAGGACGCAGCTCCCCTCGCAAACTGCTCGTCAAGCTCAAAAAGCTACGTTCGAAGTACAGCAGGACCCAAGATTACTTCCTCCTTATTCGCATCAATGAAGTCCTGTTGGAGTGGAGAAATTCACTAACTACCGCAAATCTGTCCGAAGAACAAACTGCCCTAAAATCTATCAACCGTATCAAAGCCCTCAATTCCCTGATGAGGCGCAGAAGCAACCCCGCTTCGAATTCCATTAATTCGATTATTCGTCCAGACAACTCAGTTACCAGTAACCAAGCTGAAATATGTGAGGTCATGAACCGCTACTTCTGCGACTCTTTCACCTCTGCTAACATGACCCTGCCCCTTAATATTCCTAGTTGCACCCATGATACTTTACGCGCAGTACCATTTGACCTGCGTACCATTACTCGAGAAGTTCAAGCCCTCAAATTATCCTTCCATGCCGGACCTGATGGCCTCCCATCGGCTCTGCTAATTCTAGGTGGCCTGGATATAGCCGTCCTCCTTCTTAACATCTTTACCCCTTCCATGAAACACGGAACATTTTCCTCCGCTTGGAAACACGCAGTAGTCATGCATAAACACAAAAGGGGAAGCCGTCAAAACATTGAAAACTACAGACCCATTAGTCACACCCCATTCGCTTTACGGGTGATGGAGAGGATCGTCAAGTAAGAGCTCCTACGGTTCTTGACACATCGTAACCTCATCAACAAATCCCAACATGGATTTCTCCCGTCTAAATCCTGTCAAACATGCCAGCTGGAGTTCCTGAACAATGTTACTGCCATGGTTGATTGCAGGAAAGCTCTGGTCATCATCTTCTTGGACATGAAAAAAGCGTTCGACCGAGTTCCACATAATGGACTGCTAACTAAATTGGCTTCTTACGGTATATCGGACCAGTTGCATTCCTGGTTCTTTTCCTATCTCTCCTGTCGAACACAGTCGGTGAGACTAGGAGACTTCGAATCCTCACCGAAACCAGTTACGAGTGGTGTGTTCCAGGGAAGTGTACTGGGCCCTATACTCTTCCTACTTTACATCAACGACGTATTTCAAGTCTTTGAATATGGAAAGGCGTACCTGTTCGCCGATGATATCAAAGTCGTATTCTCCTTTGACCCGGGTAACCTAAGGAGCGGTCTCCTCAATATTCAAAATGACCTTAAAGCATTAGGCTCTTGGTGCAACACATGGAAGCTTGACTTCTCTCCTGCAAAGTGCAGCGTTCTGTCGTACAGATGCACTGTGCCGCCTAGTGCGCTAACCCTGAATGGCGTCTCACTAGCCATCTGTCAAACCGTAAGGGATCTCGGAGTACACTATTCAAGCTCACTAAATTTCTCAGAACAAGTTAGCTATAGTGTAGCGAAAGCCAGATCCCTCATTGGTCATATCTGCAAGAGAATGCTCGTAACCGAATCCAGACTCACTCTATACAAGGTATGCGCTAGACCTCTTCTGGAATACTGCTCAATAATATTTACCAACTCCAGAAAGAGTGACCGAATAGCAATTGAGAAAGTACAACGCTCATTCACAAAGCGCCTGCTTTGCCCTTCTACTCTCAACTACCGTGAGCGCTGTAAGCTCCTTGGTCTTGAACCTTTATGGTTACGAAGAATGAGACTCAACCTCACCTTCTTATTCCAGACGATAAACAACCCAAATACGAACCTTGAAGGACTTATTCAACAAAACGGTGACTCTCGGTATCCACTCCGCTATAGACCCTTAACCATTACCCTGCCCGCAGCCCGCACTAACTTGCGTAACAACTTCTTTCTCTACAGATTCGCTCGCGTCTGGAACAGGCTACCATTACAAGTCAGGGCATCCGAGAATACTGCACAGTTCCGATCAGCCCTACATAGACACCTTGCTACCCTGCCTACATGCGAGCTCTTTAACACCAATATACCGGAGGATGAACTTTGGGAACATGGCCCAGAGCACCTCTAAGTCTGAAAACCCAAAATATCGGACACAGGCCCTACCAAATAACTGCTTTACTCTCTGGGACTGTGTACGCCACAAAACCTAACTCTTGTTGTCGGCGCACAGTTGCTCCATTGCCTCGCTCGTCTGTTGATTTATTCAATGAAATTGTAGGTTTCCAGTATTGGTCAAACATCTTAATGTTATGGCTACACTAGCCACTATACATCCTTTCCTAGTGTCACCACTCTGCGTAGCAGCAGCTAGTCGATAGGCTCCATACAACTTGCGGATATCCGGAGCTCGCCAGGAGTTGCTCCTTCCTTACAATGTTCATTCTCTTGGGTTGTTTGCGTCACAGCGCAGCTGTTCTGGTGACATATTATGTGCCACCGTGGGATCTACTAGTAACTGAACGCTCAATCCCAATTCTGTTGCTGGCTACTCATCTCTTTCCTAGCGCGCCGTTAGACGTCGTTCGTCTTACTCGCGTGAAAGGTTCTTTTTGGCAGCAGCTAGTCATTGTTGGCTCCATGTAGCTTGCAAGGAGCCACTCCTTGACTCTCCAGCCTTCATTTTCTTCTGACGTCTGTCTCTCTAAGCTTCGCTCGCATGTTGATTTCTTCATTGAAACTGTAGGTATCCAGTAGTGGTCAAACGTCTTAATGATATGGCTACACCAGCCACTGATACATCCTTTTCTAGAGCCACTATCTCTGCTTAGCAGCAGCTAGTCGCCATAGCCTCCATTCAACTTTGCGGATATCCGGAGCTCTCTAGGAGTCGCTCCTTTCTTACAATGTTCATTCTCTTGGGTTGTTTGCGTCACAGCTCAGCTGGTTTGTTGACCTATTCTGTGCCACCGTAGGATCCACTAGTAACTGAAGCCTTAATCCGAAATCTATTGCTGGCCACTCATCTCTCTCCTAGCGCGCCGTTATCCGTCGTTCGTCTTACTCGCGTCAACTCTTCTTGGCAGTAGCTAGTCATTGTTGGCTCCATACAGCTTGCAAGGAGCCACTCCTTGACACTCCAGGCTTTATTTTCTTCTGACGTCTGTCTCTCTAAGCTTCGCTCGCATGTTGATTTCTTCATCGAAACTGTAGGTATCCAGTAGTGGTCAAACGTCTTAATGATATGGCTACACCAGCCACTGATACATCCTTTCCTAGTGCCACTATCTCTGCTTAGCAGCAGCTAGTCGCCATAGGCTCCATTCAACTTTGCGGATATCCGGAGCTCGCTAGGAGTTGCTCCTTTCTTACAATGTTCATTCTCTTGGATTGTTTGCGTCACAGCTCAGCTGGTTTGTTGACCTATTCTGTGCCACCGTAGGATCCACTAGTAACTGAAGGCTTAATCCGAACTCTATTGCTGGCCACTCATCTCTCTCCTAGCGCGCCGTTATGCGTCGTTCGTCTTACTCGCGTCAACTCTTCTTGACAGCAGCTAGTCATTGTTGGCCCCATGTAAGGATGGAGTCACTTCTTTGCTCTCCTACATTTTTTCTGGAAGGTTTTTCTCTCTAATCGCTCGCTCGTTCATTTACCTATTGAAACTGTAGGGATCCAGCATGTGGTCAAACGTCTTAATGATATGGCTAAACCAGCCACTGATACATCCTTTCCTATAGCCACTATCTCTGATCAGCAGCAGCTGGTCGCTGTAGGCTCTATTCAACTTTGCGAATACCCGTAGCTCGCTAAGGGTCAGTCCTTCTGTAGAATGTTTATTCTCTTGGTATAGTTTTTCATAGCTCAGCTGGTTTGCTGTCCTATCCTTTGACAATGTAGTTATTCAATAGTAACTAGAATGATTAACCCAACAGGCACTTTTGGCCACTGAAACCCGGTCCATTATCGCTATCTTTTGATCGTCTTACCTTCAACACTTAGTCTTCCTTTCATATCCATTTAATCTTAGCCTGCTTCTAGTATGCTCAGCTTCCTATCTTCATATACCCATGTACATTATAGTTATTGTGTCTTAGGTAATCCTTATCCCGTGGAGCATATATAAATACGGCCACATCGTCACTGTCTTTTGGTTTCCGATAACAACCAATCGTGACTACACACCCACCTTCTAGTCTCAGGTAGAATTCGAACATCGTTAGCTTATACCTCATGAATTTCTTACCGGAATCCTGCTCTTCATCCTTATGCACATGAAAGTATTTTACCCATTAGGCCATGCCTTCTGCGTAATTAAAAACATCTTTAGCGTAATATCTGTTACACATTGTACACTAGTTGTCTCAAGTAAATGTCTTAAAGTAGGATTTTGATCCAATGCTAGGTACATTGACTGTCCTTTTCGGTCTTCTCTCGGCCTGTTCCTCTCTCCCTTTTCTCTGAGGTCGTGAACATCGGAGATTCGGGATTGAACTGAGGAACTGCCTCCGTCTGGGATGGGACGAAATAACCAACAAGAACTTACCTGGACCATGGCTTCACTTCCACTCTAACCATCTGCACCCAACCACCGATGTCCAGTGAGGGTAGCTGGACACGAATTCTTCGCTCCCCGGCAAATATACATAATCAGAGAAGACTTCACGTGGTTCTGCAAAGGATCAACACATCATCTTCAAAAAGAATGTTTAGTACCCGATCTACCTATGGACAGGACCCAGGAACACAATATGCAACCAGCTATGGCAGCCAACAGAAAAATGGGACGCAACCTGACTGCGAATAACCGAGCAAACAAACGTTCGACAAGAAACATAGCCAGTTACAATTTGCCATTCAATGGATTGGCGGCAGTGTTCCAGGACGTGGTGGGTTTTCGCCTGGCAAGCGTTCTCCCTATAAAAAGCCACAAATGTCCGTTTAACAACACTGCAACGTGGCGTATGTGACTCGCCACCGAATAAAGTCACAGCCCATAACTTCACACTGGCAGGTCAACTAGCGTCACAATTCTAGATAAGGTCGTTACACTGGAACTTCTACATCTGCATATACTGTCGTCTTTTCACTTCCTACGATACGTTGACCTTTGCCTTACTTGTGCACAAACTCACTCTATTAGCATATATCTCTTGAGCGTACTCTTCCATTACCTTCCAATGGATCATTCAGGATTCTCAATCTATTATTAGCATGACAGCCAAATTATTGTTTCGCATTTTCACCATTGTACAGTTCCAATCATGGACATATGAAAAATTTTCTACTCTCACTGTTACATTTGCCATAAAATGTTTGTACAGTTGTACATATCTGATCATGCCTCCATGGGCATGCCTCGCCTAGTCAAGAATAAAATATTTAGTTATTTAGTTATTTAAACTATCGTAACAGAGTTGCTGAGCCATTGTTGCTGGTACTAACTTTAAATCAATGAACGTTCTGCGGGTTTTAAATTCGCTTTGGTAGGGGAGAAACTTGGGAGCCGCTATTTCATTATGGAACTTGACTAAACGGGTGGATTGGTTTTACGTACCCCTATTTCTCAGCCTTGTGCAACTCAAAAGATTGTAATCAAAGCCTTACATTGTCATCAATATATGGCGAACCGTGTGCACATTCAGGCGGTCTGGAACATTATACGTCACTATTTCATTAATACCTTTTGGCCAATTCCTCAGTTCGGTGCAAATAATGTCGAGGAACCTCCCAGCCAACCCCGCTTGCTTAATCTCCATACAGTCCTTGAACTAAATCATAGTCGCTATGGCTGCCAGTCTATCAGTAAAAGTTTCTATTGTGTAGATGATCATTTTGCTCTTCACCACGTAATTTTAAAACTCGGCCATTTGAGAACTACGAGAAAGGATGTCGGTTATGTTAACTGTGCATGGTATATTAGTGCCAGCTGAGTTCTTGCTGCTAGTTTTAGCTTCGGCGGGTGTACGCCTTACTGGTCTCACACCCTTGAGGTTGACATTAAGACGACGTTCGCAGACCATGTCCAAAGAAGCGATGATAGAAAAGAAAAGCTAACGGCAGCAGAACTGTAGACTTAACGAAAAATTAGCAAAAACCTGATAAATTATATCTATAGAAAATAAAAGTCTTTAAGCGCCAGAACAGATTAGGAGGGAGACAAAGCGGATCTCGTTACCGGTTTGTTATATTAAGTGACCGGTGCGGCGGAAGCTGCCAACACAGGTTGCGTAGGTATTTATTAGTTAACAGTGGTGTGATTTGCACGCTCTGTGCTGACGCAGCTGGCTTCCAGTTTTCGCGGACAAATAACCCCCTGGACAAACAACCCGCCAAGAATAGAACATTTACGAGGATTTATCCTACTCTTTCAGTCCCACTTGCACTTAAACTTAAAGTGAGTCCGCCATTTTGTAATCAAGCGGTCCATGAAGGCGACAGAATGTAGCCTCAGCATCCGCGATAACTCCAACGATAGTTACATTAATACATTATAAAGCAATGTGGTACATGTTTAACCAATCTGGTTGGGGCGATAATAACGGCAATGAACTTTTTCTCCTTAAATAAGACATTTAATGAATATGTTGCCATTTCCAGCTCAAGTTCAGTTAGGACCGGAACGAAAGGATAATCCCGTGAATGCTTTTCATCATGTATCCCTGGAGCAAGCGTTGATAGATCTGTTTGAGATGTTAAAACGCTAAAAGCAAATACCTCATCACGCCATGACTAACCAACTACTACCCACATTTTCCCGCCCAGCAGTCCCGCCAGGCCGGTTTATGTGAATTAAGGGGGTGAAGAACAAGCCCAGCAAACAAGCGGAGGAAAATCAGCTAAAGAATTATAAAACTAAGGTATGAAAAGAAATTAAAAACAAAAGGTAAGTTGAAGATACTTGCGGTTGGAAAAGAGAGCGATTTGTATTGTCACCCAGGAGCATCTAACTGAAGCTCAAAACCCTCAACCGTAGACTCTTTAACAACCTGCTCCGGAGGCCCGTTCCATTGGTCAATAACCAGACGCGACAAACGAGTTTCCGTCTTTACCCGGTCAGAACGCTTTTTGCAGCTTTAAGAGGTGACCTCGGAGATTAGGCAGTTTGGCTGGGCTAAATAGCCACGACACAACTAGACCGACTTTACCAGTTAGGATGTGGTCAGTGAGGAGCATCTCCCCGCTAATCCTGCGTGGTCGCTTTGTGTACATACCTACTCACTACACTAGATTTGTACCCACTACCAAACCCTTTGCAGTTCCATTTTTCTCTTACAAGGCAAGGTCGACAAGCCTGGATACAGTATTTTAAGTGAGGTTGCACGAAAGCAAAAATTTGCTGCGCAAGTTTATCGGTTGTTAGGACACTAACGGAGCTGGAAATAAACCATATCCTAAGGAAACCACTGCAAGCAGCCTTCCTCCGCTTGTCCCCAGAGTAAAGCAAGGAGGCGTGGATGATAACTACATCAACCTGCTGAATAACAAAATAAGTAAATGAATACTTTATGTTTGACAGAGCGAGGCACGCGTTTTGGGCTTGATGAGCATAGGGCATAGAGCATATTTTACCTAATAGCAGACTTAGCAGAACCAAAAGCAGGAGTAGCACAGATGTAGCCTGTAGTGTGGGCCCACCTGGTCTAAAGCTTGTATGAAGTCTAGCCTCATCGATTGCGAGGTGTAGAGATAAGAATTAGATCCTTAATGTGTAATATGTTGGTGAGGAACTAGTCCGAGGCGGTTGTGTACACAGTGCGGGTCATTTGTGGGAAGCATGAGGTAAATGCTTTGACATTTTTAAAGAACAATAGCATGTCACTGAGCAACCACGTAGGCGTAGTCTTACTCGAGCAGATTTAGGCACAGAATTTGTAAAATGTGGCATCGGTAAAGTTACCAATGCTTGGTTGGGGCAGTGAATTTATTGAGTGGCTAGTCACATACGCCAACTCGCGGTTTTGTTAAACAGACATTTGTGGCATTGTGCATGGGAACGCTTGTTAGTCAAAAACCCACCACGTCCTGGAACAATGCCGGCAGGTAATATGACGTCGACAAGATTGCATCTGGCCGATTGTCTTTACGGTTAATCGCGGTCATTTTTGCCAATTTGTTTCCTATGGCTGTGTAGTTGTCTTCTTCAGAGTCGACCGCAAGTTTTTGGAGCTGGTGAAGTCGGACGACTCAAGTGACTTGTAAGGAGTTGTTTACTTTCCCGGGTTCTTTGGGTTTGTCAGGATGGCGAAGTGCGGATGGTTTCATTGTTTTGTGTTGATTTCGTGGCCAGGTGAGCGCCAAGTTATATAATCAAACGTGTTCCGTGCAGATAAGGTTATCCTTTGGACAAAGTGAGAAAAGAAAAACTGACCAAGCAAACTGCCAATGAAATGGAACAGGACTATTTTAATGTATAAATACTAATTATGGTAACATGGTGGTTAAAATCAATGGAAGGACCGGATAGGTAATACAGCGGAGCTGTCAGTTTTCATGCAAGCATGAGACCCGATATTTGTTGAATGTATGAGACAAGTGCTGCCCGAATTATTTGGCGTGCACAACAGTTGTCCTGTGGGGAAACCGGAAGTATCAAGAGCCGTTAACAGATGAATGAGTTGTGGGAGTCAGAAGAGCATAGTACGTAGTAGAATCTGCGACTGAGGTGTAGGTTGAACGTATCGACAGTAGTAGAGCTTAGCGTACGAACGTGTATGAGAGAAAGTGGACTTGCTACGCCAAATTAGAGACCCATGCAAATAATAACAACAAGTTCAGTAACCGGCGGCTAGAGCAATAGCTGGGTGCGGTGTGAGACGGAGTGTCAGAGACGTTGAGACAAGAATAAAATAGCATATATACAGCAAGAATACGGTTGCAAAACCGGATCTGCAAGGGTCCTGGTATAGCGGAACAGTATGGGCAGCAGCCCTGAAAGATACTACGTGTTCCACTATTATTTGGACTTATACCGTACCGCATACCACCAGAATACCCGGCAGGAAACAGCGATACTTGGAGTTGGGTTAGTTGTAAATAACAAATGCTTACTGCCGTACGAAGAGGCATGGACTGATAGGCAATCAAAGTTAAACACACAAAAAAGTGAGAGGATTGTATACTACGGCTGTAGCGAAAAGCCGGTTGCGGAGCCAACTCTGAAAGGAACCAGTAATGGCAGAATATTATGTGCTGCCGCACCACAAGATAACAAGGCGTCTTACTATAAGGTGGACATGCACAGTTAAGCCTAAACGTCAAATATACGGCTGCGGTGTGAGTTGGTGGCAGCTGGATGATTTATAAGTAACAGCAGCACGCTATTTTAGGCTCCGGTATAGTCTACCTGGTAGACAGTATTGAAAACAAGTGGACGAACAGATTGCACTACGTGCAACAGCTGTGGTGAGAAAATGATCGCAGAGCCAGCTATGAAAGTGACCAGATGTAAGGGAATAATAAAAGCAGTACCGCTAGAAGATGTTAAGTGTTGCACTCCAAGGTTACCTTTTGCATTGGGACCAGCAATTCTACTAAGTCGGTAGAGTAAGGTAAAGGTGCCCTCCAGATTAGTTGTGATGCAGGAGCCGCGCGATATCCAGCGTTGTGGCAGGCATCAATAAGCATTCAAACTTGGAACTAGGAGCGATACTGGACGGGCCTGCATACTACAGCTGTGGCGAGAGAACAGTTGCAGGGTGGAGTTCTACGGCGAAGCATATAAATCAAATAGTCGGTTGAGAAGAATAAGGGGACGTTTTGGGTTACTTGAGAAGCATGAGTCGCTCGCTACCTGAAAAGGAGGCATGTACTTATAGGCATCAAAGCTTGACAATTGGTGTGAGAGGAGACAGAATTACATACTGTAGCTGTAGTGAGGAAACTGTTGCAGAGCTAGCTCTGAAAGGGACGTGAGGTTGCAGATGCTAGAAGCTGCATCGCCGAAAGATACTAAGTGTTCCATTCCAGGTGGGCTACAACAGTAAAAATACAAGCAAACCCGTCAGCAGAGACGTGTGGTGGTGGAAGCCGGATTTATTGTGAACCAGGAAACAGAAGCTATCTTAAGATGTGGCATGGACTAATAAGCCATCAAAGATAAGAACTGAGTCGAGAAACAAAAGCGATTGCGAACTACCGCTGTAGTGAGCAAACAGTTGCAGACACAGGATTTAGCGGGACTATAAGTAGCCGGATAAGATGGGCATCCGTGCCAAAATCTACTAAGTGTTCCATCCCAAGTTGGACTTTTAAATTAAAACATATTGGTCAAATTGATAGCGGAGAACAGGGAGGAGGGGCCGGGTGGACTGTGAAGCAGGAGCCATAAGGTTTCGTAATTAAAGGCACGGAATAATGGCCGTTCAATGTAAAGAACAATAGAAAGTATGCAAAGGAATACATTCTAAAGCTGTGAAGGGTTGTAAAACCATCTCTAAAAGTGTATAGAGGTACCATACTCAGCTGGGCAGCAGGGCCAACTGATACTAACTTTTCCACTCTAAGGTGGACTTCTACAGTAAACTATTCATGCCAAATTAACGGCAGCCAAAGTTAATGTTGCGGGCCAGGTTACATTTGCAGCAGGTTGCTCGCGCTCTTAAGATGGGTCGCATACTAATAAGCTTTTAGTGTTGGAGCGGACGTGGGGTAGCAGAATTATAGGGGTTCTAACGCCGAAAGATGTTTAGTGTTCCACACAAAGATGGGCTACAACGGTAAAAGTGCGAGTCAAACAGACCTCAGAGAAGAGTGGGTGTCAGCTCAGGATTAGTTGAAAGGCAGGAGCCGCTTGTTATCATAATATAAGGCACAAACAGGTAGCATTTCCATGATGAAAATAAAGGAGAGAAGAGGCGGGAATACTTAACGCAGCTGTAGTGAGAATACGAAGGCATTGCCGTCGTTGAAAGAGACGTGGGCTAGCGGAGTGCAAAAGATACTTAGCGCCCCACCCCAAATTGGACTCCTACTGTATAATTATGTCTAGCAGACGCCAGGGAAGAATAGTGGTGAGAGCCGGATGTATCGTAAGCAGGAGCCAAAAGCTATCGTAAGACGAGGCATGGCCGGATCGGCTAGCAAAGTTAAAAACGAGCGAGCAGGGAAGCGATTGCCCACTACGGCTGTAGTGAGAAAACGGTTGCAGTCGCACCTTTATGCAGGACCAAAGGTAGCGGCATGATTTGAGCAGTAGCGCCCAAAGGTACCAAATGTTCCTCCTCAAGGTGGACTTCTACAGTGAAATATTCATGACAACCAGATGGTGGAGAAGAGGAATGGTGCGCGGTGGGTTAATTGTGGAGCAGGAATTGCTCGCTGTCGTAGCCTAAGGCATGAGCTAATAGCCGTTTAATGTCAAGTACAGGAGCGAGAAGATATGGGATGGCCTACTACAGCAACAGCAAGAGTACGGTTGTATAGCCAGCTCTAAAAGGGACGAGGAGCAGCAGCGTGATATGGGCTGCGTCGCCAAGAGATACTATGTGTTCCCCACTTAGATATATAAAGTAACATTACAAGTTAAATAGACCGCAGAGAACAGGAAGGAGGGAGCCGGATTAACTGCCAATCAGAATCCGCCTGCTATAGTAATATGAGGTAAAGACTATTAGCCTCACCTTTAAGTAACAGTGGGATGAACGGAAATGACTAAATGCAACGGCTGTATTGAGAAAGCGGTTGCGGAGCCAGCTCTGAAAGGGACCAGGGGTGGCGGCTTAAGCTGGGCAGGGGCGCCAAAAGATACTGTGTTTAACTTCAAGGTGGATTCCTACTGTGAAATAGTAACATGTAATAATGAAATATGCATGCACCATGGTCTAAATGGCTCTTCGTGGCGTATCAGTAATATCAGAGGTAAACAGATAGAGATGGAAAGCAGCGGACAACCACGCCTGCCATCCGGAAAGGGATAATGATAAGCATTTACCGTTGAGATATTAACCAGCAAAAGTGAAAAGTTGCAAGGTCAACAAGTCAGATGTTTGTTAGTTATGCGGCACCACGATGCAAAAGATAGTCTGTTCAAAGGAAAAGGGCATAAGCCACAGGCTAGGCGGTTCTTCGAGGCTTATCAGTCGTACTAGCGTTAATGAAACCAAGCTAGGAAGCGACGGGCATCGGCATGCAAAGTTAAGAGTTGATACCAGTAGAAAATTAAAGCAGTAGAAACCTCAAGCATAAGACGAAAGAAAGCAGCTGTTAGGAAATTTAATGTTTGTGAGCCATGCGGCATCACAATCCAAGTGGAGGTCTGTAAACGTAAAATAGGAGTTATTCACCTTCTCGGTAGTTCTTCGAGGCTTAGCAGTCATACTAGAGTAGCACAGATAGAGTTTGGAAGCAGCAGATAATGGCAGTTATAATACCGAAGTAGATAATAATAAGAACTTAACGCCAAGAGACCTCAAGCAAAGGGTGGAGGGATCGAAAGGTCAGCTAGTGGGATGGTTGTTAAGTATACGGCGTTGCAATTCAAATAGAAGCTTGTTAAAATGCAACGGGCCTGGGCCACACGCTAGATGGCTCTCCAGACTAAGCAGATATACTTGAGTGTTTTGTTGCAGATTGACAGCAGATTGTATCAACGGTCAGAATCCGGAAGTAGGCGTTACTTAGAATGTAAAGCCTTAGGGACCTCAAGTAGGAGGCGGAGGAAGGGAAAGGATAGCAAGTCAGATAATTGTTAGCGAAGCGACATCGCAATTCAAGTGCAAGAACGTGCTATGGAATGAGAGTCAATAGGAGCTTAGCAGACATAATTGAGTGAAACAGAAGGAGATAAGCAGCAGTGGAGGATGATAATCAGAATCCGAAAGATGTTGCTAAGAATGTAATGCCAAAATAGCCTCAGGTGTGAGGTGAAGGGAGGAAAATGTTTGCAAGTCGGATGCTTGTAAGCGATGCGCCATCCCAGTCGTACTAGAATTCTGTTAAGATGACAGGGAAGTGGGCCAATTACTAGGTGGTTCCTTGAGGCCTGGCAGTTATACTAGAGATAAAGCGACAAAGCTAGGGAGCGACAGGCCTCAACGATCGGAATCCGGGGCCAGATATAAATAAGAATGCAATTCCAGAGAGACATCTAGCATAAGGTGACGGAAGGAATATGTTGTCAATCCGGATGGTTATGCGCCCTGTGGCATTACAATTCAACTGGGAGCTTGTAGAGAAGGAATGGGAATAAGCCACATGCTAGGTAGCTCCTCAGGGCTTAGTAGTCATACCAAAGATATACAGACGTAAATATGGAGCGACGGGTCTCCTCAGGCGGAAGCTGGAAGTAGATAATAATAAGAACTAGGGCTAACGGTATTTCGGGCCTAAGCTAAAGAATTAAATATGTTTCAAATTTGACGGTTGTAAAAGATGCCGAGCGTAAAGCAAAGGGAAATCCGTTATGCTGTGCTGTGAAGTGCAAGGACGGGGATGGTACGTTGGCGCTAGGGGTAACTAATCCACTATTAAAGCGTTTCGCTATTGACCAGAAGTAGAGTCGAATACAATATACAGTAGAGTGGGGTTAATTTTAGATGTGGATGATATATGAGATGTGCTAGTGGTCAGAAGCTGGTGCTGGTGGAGTAATGGTGACGACCACCCGATGGACAGGGATGGGAATACTACTGAGTACGATATAATCTAGGAATGGTAGTAGCTTGGAGCCATATAGGAAATGGAATACGCAATGTTAATGAGGAGTAGGTCGAAGCTCAACGTTCTGGAAGTAGCAGTAAATGAAATAGGTGGGTCGGAAAAACGTAAGTCAGGAGGCCAGTAGAAGTACAACAATCTCGCTTAGGTGGGGTTTGAAAGGCCAAAAGCGAGCAGACGCGTGATTGTTAAGATTTCAGAGACAACTATTATGCAAAGTTACGATGAGGTCGGAGACGGTTTGAGGTAAAGAACACAAAAGAAGATGCAGGCTTATTTGCCAGCAATTGTTTGGTCCTGTCTCCCATGGCTCGACTTCCGGCAATTTGAAGCTTAATTGTTTCAAAACTGTAGTTACGTCGAGGATTCTTCTAATGGAATGGTTGAAGGAAGTATTGGTCGGCGCTGATCGCACCTGTACAGTTAACTTGCCCTACGTGTCCGAGTATCTATAAAGGAAGAAAGTATGGCGTATGCTGCAAAAAGCAGCCGGCATACTAAATGAATTGGTCACGTTGCGCAGATAATATCGCGTAACCCCTACCGTTCAAAGATGACGCGGCAAGTTCATTTCCAGATTTATTGTACTCTTTTATAGAAACGTAAGGTTATCTTAAACCTACGTAGCCACAGCGGGTCTAATCTCAGTTGTTTTCAGCGCATAACATCGTTCAGCGAGCCTGAGCCTTGTAGACATTTACTGATGGAACTCTGTAAGTTCTCCAGCGCAATCCTGTTCAACTTACGTGTGTTCGAAAGGACTACAGAGCAGTATTAAAGAATAGTATCAGCGCACGTTTTTACAGTGTCCTCCGAGGTTTCAAGAGCAAAATGAATTTGGATACATAACCTACTAACGACGATGCTTTAGATACACTATTACTTACTCGTTTCGCAAGTTGAAGGCTCTAGAGTAGTGGGCCCACAGATAAAGAACAGAATGGCTGACATCGAGAGGAGCGCCACTGTGATTGAGTGTATTTGGTGACACGGGGCATCTACAAAAGCGAATAGTGTTTTTCCTGGAGAAAGTTCGAGATTCCATATGGTACACCAGTTTTCTAGCACCCTATGGTCTGTAGGACTAGTAAATAGTTATCCGACACGGTGCCGGAAATGAAGCGGGGATGTCAGAAGGCCATTGGAGTGAGCCGTGGTGGACTGTATTCGATGGGCTGCAAGAAGAGGTAGACGGATAAAGCGCGAGAAGAAAAAACACGTAGGCGCAAGAACTTGCAAGATGGTCAAGTTTCGAGCCGGATGAAGGTCAGCATGTACGTGATGTAAGCGAGGTTAAAACTTAAAGTTATAGTATACAATTGATTATCGGTGAAACTGCACACAAAAGATAACAGCTATCTTTTGGAGCACTACAGGGCTCGTCATTAAAAGGCTGAACAAAAGAGGACTTGGTGTCGAAAATGACGGGTAAATCGAAGTTGGTTGGACAAACTCGTGCCTTGTGAGTGATTGGTCGTTGGTGTCAACTGAGGGTTCGCCGGAAGTCGGAGTCCACTGTGCCGCTTGTGATTTATTATTTAGCGATTGCCGAGTAGGGTGCATTTCGGCAAGCATTTGGAGCGGACTTGTCGGACTATAAACTCTGACTAGCCCGGAAAAAGGCCGACAGAACTTCAACGCCTGCTGCTGCCAAACGGTGCGCTTGGGAGCGGCCTCTTCCCCAGCTGCACTCCCCGGCGCCAAAGTGACCCACGTCCCACGGAGCAACGACCATCGTCAAAAGCCGAAACGACCGTCGTCCCACAACAAATTGCATTTCATGTGGAGAAATGCTCAGCGTTTGTGTCAGGATCTTCATTGACCTCACGGATCTTGGAAAACTTTGTTCGTGTGGACCAGTCAATCGAAGGGGTGAGTCAGCAGATGCAAAGATAAAAGAAACTCGGAAAACGCGCGTAGTAAACGCCAGAAAAAACGAAAGAAGTAGCTGCGTGTTTACATTTTTTGGTTTTGAATTTATTTTAAAGTAAAGTTTTTCCGGTTATTGATGTTTGCTTATATTTAAAACTTTAAGCGGCCAAAAACGGGGCAAATATATGCAATATCTGGAATGCTAAACGTAGTTACACTGTAGGTAGTCGGAATAGCCAAAGGACTTGCACACCTCCCGACCACGTCAACTGATCGTGGGAGGTGGCAAGTTAGATTCGGGAGATGTCGGGAAAGCCGATGCTCGTAGACCGGGATGGTGCTCTGTTTGAAATACACTATGGTGTGGAAACTTGATGCGGTGCGTTGTGACGTCGCAAGAAGCCCTACTAAAAGAAGTAGACGAGGTGTCTTCTCGCATAATAGCGGGCTTCAGAGTCCATGGGGCCGACTTTGCGTCGGCCACCGCAGACAGTGGTGTAAATCTAACTCGCATGGCGTAGCACTTTGGAAGGTCCTAAGTACGGCGACTGAAGAGGTTGTTTAACACCATCCACGCAAAGCGGGACGTGAGAACAAGTAGACAGCTTCTGATGGACGTACACTGTTGTCTTCTGCGCTCAAACGGCGTGTGGACGTAGTGCACGCCTGTGGTGAGTAAGTCGATCAATGTAACTTCCATAGTCAAAAGAGGAAGTGCACGGAACGGGTGCTATCAACTCTCCGGGTAACCGCGACGTGCAGCCTAGACTAGCTGCTCTGGTGTTGCGCGAAATCAGTTAAAACGGTGTTTCTTAAGCCCAGGAGGACGGGAGAAAGTGTTTCAGACCATGACAAATCTGACTGCGCAAGTAGCGCAGCCTTCAATAAGCATTGTAGAAGATCCACCATACCGTTATCTGCCGGATGGTATGTCGTCGTCGGAACGTAGCGACAGCCTGAATCCTAAAGCAACGTGGCAAAATCGACGAAAAATGTGACCCTCAATCGGTAGTCACGATGGCTCGACAGCCCTAATGAGCTACACAGCGCTCCAGAAAAACTTTTGTTATCGTTTCTGAAGAGCAGTATGGTATGGGCATAGCATTTGGCCAGCTGGTGAATCGGTTGACACAGGTCAGAGGATATACAGAACTTTCGTATGCGGCAGGGGACCTACGAGATAAACGTGTGGGTAATGAAAACGTGCATCTGGCGTGGGAAAGGTTCTTACTGGACGTTTCCTCTTCTTATTCACTGTTGCGCATTCACGCGGAAGGCAAGCAGCTGTCGAACTACGAACGTCACAATTGACATTGCGTCAGTCGAACCATGTGGCTACGAGTTTAACCGCTACACGAACACCTGGATGAGACAAGCTGTGCAGCGTGTCGAACACGGTCTGCCGAAACTCACGTGGGACGAATAAGCGCGGCGTGCTAAGTGGTAAATCGCGAGGTATAGTTACAGCTGAGGATGTCAGGGGAACATTTCTTATGTCCAGTTAGGGAGACTTGCTTATTACATCAACTTCAGGATTATTAATTTGCTATGGTGCCATGGCTGCCAAGTCGATAGCAGTGCCAGCGTCCACGGTGGTAGCTTGGATTCGCGAAAGTACACAGGCAACGGCACATCTGAGACATGTCTACTTCAGTCGTAAACTAAACCTTATAGTCAAGGTGGCGCGACTCTAGGTCGGTAGTTGAACCGAGTACATAAGTCCGGGTTTTGTGGTCGGTAAATACGGCAGAAGCGCTTCTAAGACGTGTAGAAAGTGATCTATCGCCATATAAATGGCTAGTAGTTCAATACCGAACGCGCCGTAGCAAGATCCGGTAAGTTATAGGCGTTTGGAGGGAAACACTTAGGGCTGTCACACGTCGGATATTAGTTGCTGAAAACCGCGCCGACTGCTACGTCCGAAGCGTTAGTACGGACGGACGGCGGGGTGCCGGCTTGGGAGGTGCTATATCTTCTACGTTGGCGGTTGCCACTTTCAGCGAGTTAAAAGCAGCGCCTGCTGCAGCATAAAATTAGAATTCCTTGAGTATCCTTCGGAGGAGGTCCGTGAGGATTTGCATCAACGACGCACATTTTGGTGTGAACCGTTGGTAAAATATGATAAGCCCATTAAAACGCCTAAGCTGTTTGAAAAATGAAGCTCTGGGTAGACTATGATAGCTTGAATGTTCTCCTGCGGCGGCAAGACGCCAGTAGATGAGCTAAGAAGGCCGCGGACGTTTGCTGACTCGACACAACGCGGACACGTTTTTGCGTTCATCGTCACCCGCTGTTGAGATAAACGACCGTAACGTGTTCGTACCTTGCACCTGTGCTCTTCTCGTGAAACGCTCGCCTTTTAAATGTCCTCAAAATAAGCGTAAGCAACGTCTATGCCACGACAAACTTGGTCGATGAAGCGCTGAAGAGTTTGCGCGGAATTCTTTAGACAACATGTCATGCGCAGGAATTCGAATGAACCAAATGAAATTGTCAAGGCAATTTTAGCTATTTCCGCTTCGGCTACCGAAATTTAGTTGCATGCTTTTACCAGGTCGATTGTGCTGTAGCTAATTTAATCCGTCAGACTGGCGGTGCGGTCCACAGCGTGTGGGATCGGATAGCGTTTTAGCGTGGTAACTGTATTTAAGGTTCGACAGCCGCCGCAAGTAAAACAGACCCCATGGCCATCTGCAGGACCATGTAGACGGGCGCCGCCCGTGGGCTGCTGGACGGTCAGACGATACCGAACTGAAGCATGTGGTCGAATTCAGCTCATGAAGCAAGCAGTTTGTCCGGAGCAAGCCGTCTTGGTCACGTCCTAACTGGTTGATGGTGCTTGACTATGTAGTGAGCGACCTCGGTCGTGATTGTTAAAAGTTCTGCAGCCGGTCGAACCAGTCGCGGGTGTTCGGAGAGCAGGCTCAATTAGTCGGACGGTAAAAATACGATCCAAAAATCGGGGACGATTATCGGGGCATCTGAAAGGACACCATTAACATCCAGTTTATCACGGTCCTCTAAAAGTCTGTGGCGACCAGCATAAACAAGTAACCCAAAATGTCGGAGGAAGTCGATACCGATAGTTGCGAACGGTACAGACGCAACCATGAAGACACACTGAAAATCTCGGCTAAGGTTTAGGTCCAGGTTCATCATGCGCCGACCAAAGGAAGCTATTGGGAAGCCGTTGACCGCAAGCAGGTTGTACGTTGGCTCTGAGTGCTTGTCGTTTGCTTTCGTGTGGACGCCACTGACTTCCGCTCCCGTGTCGATGCGGAAGGGGATAGAAGAACATAGATGCATACGGTAATACAGATGATTTGCTTGGTTATTGACGGACACGCTGGTCGCACTAGGATGGGGGAAATATGCGCTCCATGAAGCGCCTGATTCAGGCTTATTGCAGAGAGCCCGAAAACGTCTAGCTCTTCCACACTTTTGGCAGTGATACCAACTTACTTCTTTGACGGGTATTATCTGACTGAGAACGTGCAGGAACAAAGGTCGCGCCTCCGTGTCAGTGTCGTATAGGTGCAGGCACAGACGAGCCGTTATGAACGATAGCCGAAAGGAGCTCAGCATTTGAACGCGGCACACGTTGCTTCAAAGCCTTCACTGCTGCTATTCTGCTGCGAAGTAACGCAGTTTCCTTGTCCTTAGGGTCAAATCGGCTTGATGGCGGAGCAAATCCGTAACTCGGTTTCCAATGGTGAGAATACGTCACTAAACCTGCTGGTCGTCCGCTGCGGAGGGGGTTTGAACGCAGCGTGGGCCTTTGTAGCTAGTTCTTTCAGGGGCGTATCCAGAAACACGAACAGTATTACCGGCAAGAACTTTAGGAGACCTGAAAACCCTCGTTTCTTTATCCATTCTTTGCTCAAGAATAAGGAACCAGCAATGCGCTGAATTTCGCGGCGCAAAGCCAACTGCTTGTAACCTCCCAGCATGAGACCATTGAGTCGTTCAACTCGAGCTCATGCGCTGGGTTGTTACACGTTTAGTATCGCTTGCTTTATCATTTCACACCCTGGCTGGCAAGTCGCACAACCTCCTCGGGGTGCCAGTTGGGTGGTTTGGGTTTAACCCGTTCCAGCAAATAGTTCGGCGGCAGTGTTCCAGGACGTGGTGGGTTTTCGCCCGGCAAGCGTGCTCCCTATAAAAAGCCACAAATGTCTGCTTATCAACACTGTGACTTGGCGGATGTGACTCGCCACAAAATAAAGTCACTGGGCCGTGGACATCCGGAAAATGGTATCCAACTCACGGACATCGGTTGCTTATTCTCACATTCCTACCTTCAAAAATACAAGCTACATTCATAGACAATTACATACATATATACACCCATACACTTACATTCACTGTTATGCCAAACATGTACTCTTTGTATATTTTGATCACACTATGTTAGCAAAACATGATCATGCCTGTAATGGTATGCCTTGCATTTCTTTACCAAAATCGACGGGCGGGCTAAAATGTCCTCAACCAGAGTCACTACTGACAAAGGAAGGCGTGGGACGAACTGATTTTACCACGGACGGTCCGCCGTAGTGCACTTATTTGCCAGTTCATTTTCGAATAAGGTAAACCAAACCTCTGGGCTGTGTTCCATGAAACTTGCACAGCCAAAGTGAGCTTGTATGCGCTGCATAACGACTCCGATGCCACTTTTGAAAGATGAGTCGAAAAGCTATAGGGTAAAAAACACAAGGAAAGTACTAAAATTACGCAAGAAACAAAGGAATACTTCTATATAATCAAAACAGGGGCAATCTCCCCAAAAATTAGGAACGACGAAACTAGTTTGAGTTCGCGCTTACGAATCGGGGTCACTAATTTGTAGGGCTAGTAAATACTACTCCGAAAAGGTGCGCAACATGCCATTGTAGTCAGACACAGAGAACTATATTCTATGGACTGCAAGGTGATGTGGGCGGATAAAGTGCGACATGAGCAACCACTTGAGCGCGAGAAGTAACAAACTGGCCAAGCTTCGAGCTGAATGCAGGACAACATGATCGTAATGTAAGCGAGATTGAAACGAAAAGAATAGTGTACAATTTACCATCGGTGAGATTGTACACAAAAGATAACAAGTATCTTTTGGAGCGCTAAAGGTCTCTTTGTATTGTAGTTATTTCACCGCTCATACCATCGGACTTTGATGTCATCCGCGAACAGGTACGGCGTACCTCGGCGGAAGACTTGGAAGAGGAAATTGGCGTAGAGTAAAAGAGCACGGGCCCAGAGCATTTTTTGAAAGCCTCCAATAGTGGCCGCTTTGCTGGAAGACGTCGTGCTATCCAGGCACTAAGCTTATGTTCGATTTGATAAATAGGAAAGCAGCCCAAGGACGATGCAAACAGAAGCAAGTTGGGTCAATAGCTTCAGGTGTAGAACGCAAAGCAATGCCTTCTGCATGTTGATAAAGCTGACGACCACTTAATGTCCTAAATTTATAGCGTCTGTGACGTAGTTTAAAAACTCAAACATACATCTCGGGCGAGATTTCGAGGGCAGGAACCCGTGTTGAGACCTAATAATGAGCTTTCGAGGCAACAAAAAGTAGAGCAGTGCTTTTTTACCAGTCTCTCCATTCCCAATGAAGCGATGGGGGTGTAGTTGATAGGTCGATAATTTTACATGTTGAGACGGGATCCTCGTTTATGTCTTGGTAGGACTACAGCGTGCTTGCACGTAGTGTGGAATATAAATAAATAAATTAGCAAATAAATAGTTTATTCTCGTCATTGCGAGGGATACCGTCAGGGGCGTGATCATGGTAATACGGACACTTATAATCGGCAATTGCACAAATTAGTGCATTTTCACAAATAGCATAAGAGTTTATGTGTGTGTTGAATGTAAAACTAGCTTTAAGTGCGTATTTGAAAGTAGCCATGTTATGTGAGTAGGTAAATGTTATTGCGTGCTTTTGTTTGTTGGGTTCGCCATCAAATGTATAATCAGCGGAACGCTTCGTATCGGATGACGTGCGCGATGTGTGAATGATCCTCCGGAAAAGGGAAGAGACTGTGACTTTATTTAGTGGCGAGTCACATCCGCCACTTCACAGTGTTTATAAACGGATATCTGTGGTTTTTATAAAGAGAAAGCTTGTTAGGCGAAATCCCACCACACCCTGGAACACTAAAGCCAAACCATTTGCTGGAACGGAATTTATCCGAACCACCCGGGTGGCACCACGGGGAGGTTGTTCTGCTAGCCAGCCAGTCGCAGCTTGTAAATAGGTTAAGCAGGTGAAATGAAGTATTTGTACCTCCTAGAATCAGCACGACGAATAAAAAGCCAGCAGGAACAAGATACTACCACATTCTGATTGTACGAATAGCTTGCGTGATTGCGCGTAGGTTGATTTCGATGCTGTTCAGCCTGACAGCAGTGAGCTGGGGTGTTGTGGGCGATGTCGCCGAAGCGGTGACGGAAAGAGAGCAGCCGAATTGCTTGTTGCTATAATCACAAATTTAGGCAGGGTCAGTTATGAGATTGCCATTAGGAAGTGCTAAAGTAATAATTGTTGGGGCTGGTGTTGTTCTGCGTTACCTCAGCCGGGTAAGTAATTTAACTGTGCTTAGTGTTGTGTAGCATGCTCCGCAGATGCAACAGTCGTGGCTAGCAGGTTTCTCTAGGTTGTCAGTGGGTCATCCATACGTATCCTTAGGAAATCAAGAACAAGGTACCGAAGGTAAGCAATTGTTTTCGATGAATTCCTCGTCAGACCTGTACAAGCATATGGGGAAAGAGCAACGGAAGTAACATTGGTTTCGATCAGTTCAAATGAAATTGGATCACGTGCCAACTGGAGGCATAAACCAACAATAAACTTAAACGATAAGCGCATGCTAGGGCAAAGATGTAGTCAAACGATTCCTTCCGGCCTCCAAATCGTCCACTTTTTCCGGCCATGGTAACCTGAGAGCATCGATCAGTTTCTTTTGTGAACACAAAAGCGGTTGATACAACCGAATACTGATCGCCTCAGCAACAGCGAGGGTACGGAGGCGCAAGCCTTTTGTTTGGAGTGGCGGAACCTTGTAGAGTATTCGAAAGGCGCGGACTGGATCGACTTCGTGCCCACTATCAACTAGATGAGCCATAATAGAGCTAGTTATAGCCCTGGTATTGCCTCGACGCAACCAGCGTGGAAGGTGCTCATTAATGCGTCTTAACAAGTGCCGAGCCGTTCGACCGATGTAAGTAGCGCCACAGGCGCACTCGAACTGCTAAATGACCACGGAAGCGGTCAGCATCGGCAATTTGTCTTTGTTGCAAATGCGAATGAGGAGTTCCGTTGAGAAAGTACGCTTGAGCTTAGCAGCTGGATAAGTTGAATAATTGGCTGTAGAGAGGCTTTTTTTCTATACGTTCGGCGGCTGCGTCTCCTTTGAAAGTTAAGGTTATAAATAGTTCTTTCTTTTCAGCTGTTAGAACCTGCACACGGCCGGGTTTTTCTTGCATGTTCTTACTAATGAATAGGTCAGGATACCCATTTTCACGCAGCACATTTTGAATGAACTTTAAATCAGTATCCAACGTGTCTTCAGAACAAATCCTGCGGGCCCTTGTGGTTAAAGTGCGAATTAGGTTTCGCTTTTATCTCAAAGGAACGGAACTATGGAAGTTTGTATACTGGCCACTCCAGGTTTTCTTTCTGTAGACGTGCCGTTGGATCGAACCTTCTAACCTGCGAGTTAACAATACATCAAGGAACGGTAACCGGTTGTTCACTTCTTTCTCGCAGGTAAACTGCAATGCTGCGTGGGCCTGATTAAAGCATTCAATAACAGCGTCGATGTCAATGGACTGATCGGCTACAACAAATATGTCATCCTTATAGCGATGATAACAATCAAAGGTGGTGATCTCTGCACGTAGTTTGGTGTTCTTTAGTTTTGCCATAAAGACATCAGCAAGCATCGGACCTAGTGGCGATCCCATGCCTACTCCATCTTTTTGACGGTAGTAGGTGCCATTGAATAGGAACTGTATGTTCCGGGTGCAACGCAAAGGGAGACTTTTCACAGCATGCAATGGTATGCCTATCGTTGTCTGTGTTTCCTTGACGTAGGTGCAAATGTAACCAATTTTCTCGCGAGGTGGGACGTTGGTGAAAAGCGAGACAACATCCAAGGAAAACGTTATTTTCTTGCTGAGGTTGCGGTTCCTGACACTTTCGATGAAAGGAAAAGTGTCACGAACGCTGCAATGTGTAAGTTGCTGTCTTATTGGCTCAAGAATTTCCACAAGCCATTGGGCAACAGCATGGTACGGTGAATTAACCATCGATAAAACTGGGCGAATTGGGACATCAGTCTTATGAATTTTAGGTAGCTCGTAAAGCTACGGAACATTCGTGCCACTCGGCTTAAGGCTGTCATAAAGAGTATTTGAGATGTACCCGCTATTCCAAAGCCCTTGCAAGCTATTAGTAATCTGCTTTTCGGTTCGCTGCGTTTGATCCTTTTCCGCAATTGTTAGGGAAAACTTTGTTTCATCAGTCAGAATTCTTTCTAGCTTGTTTATATAGTCGTCTTTGTCCAATAGAACGACCCCAGTGCCTTTGTCTGGTTTGCTCAGGAAGATCTTCTCATTGCGCCTTAAATCATTCAGTGCATCAAGGCGCTTGCGTGTCAGAGGACCATGATTTTGAACATGGCACTTACGATACTGATAGCAGTTGTTCACCTGAGAACATTTGAAGCGTTCCCAGCACTCATTAGACTTTGCTGCTAACCCTTTTGTTTGAAGAAATAGGCTTTCAAACTGTAACTCACGGTGTAGCTGATTATCTCTGTGTCTGAGGCACAAAATTTTAGACCAAGTGATAGAACTTCTATTAAAGTGGAGTTCAATTTTAGGCTTGAAAATTTATGCACGTACTTGTCAGGTCTACTTGGGAAAGTAGACTGAGGCTTAACCTGGCTCAACGTCTTTGTTAAGGCCAAACGCCTTTGTCGTACACGGTTTGCGGTGATAGACTGAACGTATTCCTGGTATATTTGTTTTACGTCCGACGTTAACTCATCAATCGCATGCTGGCGCTGCGCTATATTGCGCTCGAATTCGGCAATTTTGGATTGTACCGTGTCACGCTGGTTCAAAGCATGCCGTCTAAGCATTTTGGCGTTAGGATAGATCCGACTGCGGCGTAATTCCTTCCGGAATCTGCTAGGATATTCATTGCGTTCAGTGCAACCATTAAAAAAGTGAACGCTAGTTTCAGCTTCGACTTTTCCAGCTGCTAAGCTCAAGCGTACTTTCTCAACGGAACTCCTCACTCGCATTTGCAACAAAGACAAATTGCCGATGCTGACCGCTTCCGTGGTCATTTAGCAGTTCGAGTGCGCCTGTGGCGCTACTTACATCGGTCGAACGGCTCGGCACTTGTCAAGGCGCATTAATGAGCACCTTCCACGCTGGTTGCGTCGAGGCAATACCAGGGCTATAACTAGCTCTATTACGGCTCATCTAGTTGATGGTGGGCACGAAGTCGATCCAGTCCGTGCCACTCGAATACTCTACAAGGTTCCGCCACTCCAAACAAAAGGCTTGCGCCTCCGTACCCTCGCTACTGCTGAGGCGATCAGTATTCGGTTGTATCAACCGCTTTTTTGTTCACAAAAGAAACTGATCGATGCTCTCAGGTTACCATGGCCGGAAAAGGTGGACGATTTGGAGGCGGGAAGGAATCGTTTGACTACATCTTTGCCCTAGCATGCGCTTATCGTTTAAGTTTATTGTTGGTTTATGCCTCCAGTTGGCACGTGATCCAATTTCATTTGAACTGATCGAAACCAATGTTACTTCCGTTGCTCTTTCCCCATATGCTTGTACAGGTCTGACGAGGAATTCATCGAAAACAATTGCTTACCTTCGGTGCCTTAGGAAATGGTTTGTCTTGTTGTAGCTGGAGCGCATTTTTCTCAGTTTGTTTAGAACACTGTGTATCAGCAACACTCTGCGGTTTCGTTGGTGTCTCATTTTATGTTTAGGCGAGACCACGTCAAGACAGAGCACACGGTGCTCATATATCTCTTGTGTCACCATATTTATGTTTGCTGCCAGAAAGAAGGCATCCCAGTTAAGCGATCGTAGAAGAGTGGAAAAGCTTTTACAAGCAAAGCGTTGAAGCGGATGGAAGAAGCCTCTGGGGGAGAAGTTGTGATGCTTAGTAGTGGGCAGTCTGATTGTTAGCTTCATTACCTTATGATCACCACCAACGCGTGCGTGCTTGATACTTTTCGTAACTATTAAGTCAAGGACATTAGGTTTCCTGGTAGGTGCGTTAACATGTTGAGTCTAGTCGTATGTAAATATAAGGTCGACAAATGGGCTATATTTGTGTGGTGATGACTGGGTATCTCACTCAATGTGCGGAGTATTAAAGTCACCGCCGACTGTCTCAAGGCGTGTAAATAACAGTGTAATTTTGGTGAAGAGCTTGACCAGTTTGTCAACTTCAGCTTTTGAGATATGGGGTCAGACATGGACGTAGACAATGAGGTGGTAAAGGTGGTTGCCATTAGCTTGAGTCCATATTTATGCTTTCGGGTTACCCATAATCATGATGTGGATGGAGGATGCATGAAAGCCTTCGCTGACGTAGATGAAACAGCCTACGTCCAGTCGCTTATAGCGTCCAATGCGGAATGAAGTGTAGCCAGATATTTGGATGGATGAGTCAGACAAACTGGCAGAGTGTCAAGCATCTGTGATTAGGACCGGCTGTGCGTTGGACATAGTAACAAGCGGGTCCATGAGGTGGTTCTCTTGGTTAATAGACCTGGCGTTGAGGAGAAGCCTATTATGGATTCCCAGCTTAATAGAATCGTCAACGTGGGATGCAGCTGGGTGTTGGGGCACCTCCTAGTGGATATTTATTGGCTGGATTACTAAACTTTTGTGAACCATCCGGCTGCAGCACAGGCGTTCCGGAATGTAGTAAGGAGCTTGTTTGCATGCATGCGTTGTGGTGAAAGTCGGGTAGGTCAGTTGAAGCTAATAAGAGAAGTTGAGAGCAGTGTGGAACAGCGAGTCCGAGGAGGATTAACGTGGTGCTGAATGATTATGTATATAAGCTGAGAGATCTAGCCCGAGGTCGGTCGTGCGTTTGTGGTTTAGAGGAGCCGCCTGGTTGCCTGAGATTATATGGTTGGCATCAGTTGAAAATTGTCTTGAACTCGCTTCAGGTGGTAGAGAGCCACTGCTTGACCCACGCGTGCTTAGACAGGATACCCTCAACTTGCGGCGTTCCATAAAACGTGGATCGTGGAACGTCTCAGCATGATTCACGGCACGATAGCATGTTATTGACGGTGTGTTTACTGACGAGGTGGGATGAGTGAATGGAAAGCGCAGCGTGAGCTGAATTCGTCAGTACGTTGTTTCCTCGTGGGTTTTGCCCAGGCGGTGCTGCTGTTCGGTCAGCAGTTTATGAAATTTTGCACGGGATATGGAGACGCATGGAGTGGCCTGAAGTTCTGAGTAGGTAGTTCTTACGTTGCGGCTGCTCAGCCTTTTTGGCTGCTGTAGGACGCTGCGCCTGGTACTAAGCGGTGGAAAGCCTAATTTCGCCCAGGTGAGTTGTGTTGGCTGTATTTGTAGGATTGGTCTAGACGACCCATCTAATTGTGCTTTCCAGGCAGCATTGCAGTTCGGCCGGTAGGGTATCGATGTATATGAAGTGGTTAAGCATTACGGGGTTTGGGCTGCTGAGTAGGTAATTCTCACGTTTCGGCCGCTCAGTCGTGGCTGTCGTTGTAGTAGAGCGCTTCGTAACGAGAAGTTAAAGACCAAATTGTGTTCGGACGTCTTGTCTTGCCTGTATTCTCATGCTTAATTCAGGCGTCGTATCACTTTCGGTTTCGCCAACGTGGCGTTGAAGGTCGGCGGGAAGTGTAAAAGCCTTTGGGTGTAGTCCAATTACCCTTTCTTGAGCTACAGGTTACGCGGAGGTAATCCTTACGATGTGGCTGAACAACATTAGCTGTCGCTGTACTAGACGTCGGCACAAAACGTTTTGTCTGGTAAACGCAAGGTGTTATCTAGGCTGTTTTGGTGCGTTTAGGCGTTAATTAGTTGCTACCCCTTGTGGTTTTGTGGGGAGCCGAGCAGTCACAGTTAACAAACAACCAAGGATTGGGCATCTGAGCTTAGGCACCGTGCCACCGTCAGGTTGCGCGAGAGCTTTTACAATACTGTAAAACACAGTATATTATAAGAAGCCCATGTTATCGAGCTCAGTGCCCATGTCATGTATAAGTAAATAATTAAATCAATAGGTATATTTCTAGACTGGCTAGAGACTGCAGCCTTAAGGGTTTAGATCAACGCTTACATTAATCCTGTGCTCTTACCTGGAAATAGGTAAAATACGAGTATATGATCCCAGTTGACAATTACAAATTCATTCGCATTGTTTGATGTACAGCTGATGGGGTCGTAGTCGCCCACCTTGAAATTCTTCTGGTCCCTTCGAGCGATGTTGAGCTCATTGAGTTCGCTTTTGTGAAAGTTGCACTGATGGGTGTTTGCTCCATTCTGTCCTCTCTATGGTTGCATTCACGGAGGCCGTAACTTTAGACTGACCTTTATCTGCGGGTACCTCTATTGCGATATACCCAATTGTAGTTGTGACAAGTCCATGTTCAAGTTGTAAGCCATTGATGAGCTTGCCGTGGAGTTGCGTTCATGTGAATCCTAGCTGCTTACATGCCTGATTTTGGTGTGGTTTGGGTGGTATTCTTGGCATTTGTATTGGCTCTGTTCGTGGCAGCGTAAACTGGGAGCCATTCAGTAACGGTTTGTCTAAGTGGCTGTTTGAGAAGGTTCAAGAGCAAGGCTAATTGGTTGTTATACATAACGGTATGAAAGAGGAGAGACGATTTTTGATATTTATGGAAATGCACAGATTCTGCATATTTGTAATTCGCCTATTTGACATGAACTCCTTTTTAGTGGTGTCGTGTTCCGTTTAATCATTAGGCGTCAGAAATTCGCTTGCTGTCTTACAATAAATCTGTGGTCTAGAAAACATTTCGCATGATTTTGGCTGCAGAACGCGAGGGCATTAGAGCAGAATCGACCTTTTTTATTTTTCGGAGGCGGCTACATGAGCAGCAATCCCGGCTGCTGTTGTATATACTTAAAAGTGAGCGTGTCACCTTCTCAAATGGTATGTAGTAAGGTATGTAGTAAGGTATGTAGTAAGGCTAGCCGAACAAGGCTGGCTAGCCCAACAACCTCCTTGTGGTGCCAGCTGGGTGGTTCGGGTTTGACCCGTTCCAGCAAATAGTTCGGCGGCAGTGTTCCAGGACGTGGTGGGTTTCGCCTGGCAAGCCTTCTCCCTATAAAAAGCCACAAATGTCTGCTTAACAACACTGTGACGTGGCGGTCGTGACTCGCCACAAAATAAAGTCACTACCCCTTGGGTATCCGAATAATCCTTTCCAACGCACGGACATCCATCTTCTACTCGAGCAATGCCGACGATATGAGAGTCAAAGTTAGAGCAGCACAGTTACGAGCAGGAACCTCACAGTGACACACCCACACACTCAGTTACATGGTTACATACCCCCTACATGAACATACACTGGTACGGCCAACATAACGTATTCTTGCACATTCTAGACCACGCATTGTTGTCATAATGATCATGCCTGTAAAGGCGTGCCTCGCCTTGTCGAGAATAAAAACTTTATTTATTTATTTATATAACTGTATTTAGTTCGCGGATGACGCGTGCGTTAACTTCTTTGGTAAGAGCGGTGAGCAGATCACCCACGGCGATAAGCTCTTCCACTGCCAGGTTTAGTTAAAGCTGACGGATGGGCAAGCGGTATAATTTTTACGAACAATTGATGGATACGTTGCAGGTCTGATTTCTTTGAGTCTACTTCATTTTTGACCTTTTGGAACTTAAGAGGCGCGTCTACGATATGTTCTTGTGATGCCGCCTTACAGTGAAAAGGAAAATACGCCAATCACTTTAAAGAAAACGATTTTAGTGTTTTTACCGACATTTTATCCTTATCTAGAGCATTCGTCCTTGGGTCAGAAAGAAGCTCAAGGCAAGTAACCAAGTTTCTTGGTGTAAGCGCCGCAGAGTTACCGGGTTTCATCTGGTTCCTCGAGTTATGGCTAACTGTCGGTGATGTCACTGCTGTGAGGGCAGTGGGCACAAGAGAGTTACTGGTGGTGACCTATTTCTTCGGAAGGCCGATCCGGCGGCTTCACTTAACCATAGCTGTGAGGGATTTCGGTTGTATTGCACTGCTTTAAACCATTTGATAAGACACGGGTTTTTCCTTTAGCGTTTGTTCAAACACTGGTTTCACCGTTTCTCTTTATCTAAAGTCTCGTTAGCATGCAGTCAGATTTTGGGTTATTGCGTCAAGATCATAGTCAAATGGATTTCACTTCACCCAACCACATAGCGCGGTAAAGAACCAGCACCCCCAATGCGGAGGACAGAACATTTCATCTGATTTATAGGCATTGATTATAAGGTTAACCAATCCCAGTGCCTATTCAAGCTACTCTGAAGTGCCTCAGAGCCCCCAGGGCTATCCACAATATTCCAAATTGTGGTCATGAGCAATAAATAGCGACCGTGATTCAAGCTACATTAGGAGTACATTGATATAAATTGTAAACGCATCGGTCTTATAACCTAGCCCTGCAGAAGGCCGCTAAGAACATCTTGTCTAAGAAGGGCTACGTCCCATTCTACACACTGTTCTTCCTCGCCAGGAAAGCAGAGACCCATTTAAGTGCGGCTCCAGATATTCCATAACATCTCAACCTTAATGAGAATCTTTGATGTGGGACAGTAACAAAGACCTTAGAGAAATCAACCGAAAACACGTCGATAGCGTGACCGTTGCCTGGTGCCTCAGCCCAGCTTTCACAAGCTGAAGTGCATTTTCAGACACGGAAACCTCTTAGGAAATTTGTGCTGTACCGTCGTGAGAGGGTTAAACTTAATCAGGAGATTCACCATCAAATCACTGACCAATTTTTCAAACAACTTAAGTACTAGGCTTGTCAAACGAATAGACCGGTAGTTCGCGGGTAGAGTTCTGTAACCCTTTAACAACTCGGACAGATGATTGCCACCTTCCGTTCCGAGGGTCAGGGACAGCAGTCCAGCGATATTGTAACCATGCGTGCGAAAAGCCCACTTAGCACAGCGGCCAGTACGTGCATTAGCATCGGATGAATTGAATCAAGTCCAGATCCTTTGGAATGATTTAGCCCTTGCAATAGCCCGAAGACTTGTGTCTCTTTTCTGTTGCTTTCTGTTAGGCGAGAGTCCTTCGAGAACTTTGTGCCTAGATCAACCTAAGGTAGAACGATCGCAAGAGAAATGACACCAGTTCACTGTTTGCTAAATAAACAAGCCTTATCGTAGTCTGTATGCCCACAATCCCGTCCGCTCGTAGTAAAGCCGGTATGGAGGAGTTTATACCGCTCTATCTGTTTACGTAAGCAAAAACTGGATATGTTTCGGCTGCGTCAGCCAAATCATCCTTGTATTGAAGACGAAGTGTCATAAGACGTTGCTTACATTTATTTTTAAACATTTGATAGCTTGCATAAGTGCTAGTTGATGAAGCCGCTTATAAAGTTCGCCAGCACAGATCGCTTCCTGAGCTGGTGTTTACCTGTATGATCTATCCAAGTAAGCTGCGCCCGTGTCACCCGTCACTTAATGTGCGGGATATGGGGAGCAGAGATTTCGGTGCGGTAGGCCTTAACTTTCTCCCGGGCTGTCTTAACTGTGTCAGCCACGCTGATCGCACAACGCAGAATTGAAGCGTTGTCTCGCATTGCGTTAAAGTCTGCCCGCCAAATATTTGGATATGCATCAGCGGTAGCTTGAGGACACTTAGTTAGAGCACATCGAAAGATATGCAGACATGGTCACTGGCTCCTAGAGGACAGCCGTAGGTAAAATCACTTACGAAATCGTGTGACTTCGCAAAAATGAGATCCAAAGTAGACGGAATGTGGTTGCGCATATATCTATTTGGGAGGTCCAAGAACTGATGCAAAGGCAGTTGCAATGTTAGCTCAAGGAGACTTGAACCGAAAGTGCCCACCGCCAAACTGCAAGATAGATCAGGTCAGCAGACTTCGGGGAGGTTGAAGTCACGCAGCATTAGACACCTATTGGCAGTCTGAGTACGAAGAAATTCAATAACCTCCCTGGAGATACTTCCAGGACTTCGATACACCACTACAACTGTAAACTGAGCAGAGGAAGTGAACACAATAGTCGAGAGGGCTTCAACCGTTTGATCCGGCGACTGGAACACACAGGTCCTCAACACATCACGTTTACAACTCACATAAAGAGCAACGCCCCCACCTTGGCGGCCGACGGTGTGATCGCCTCTTAACAGTTTGTAGCCAGGTATACATACCTTACCGTCCGTGACATCCAGGGACAACCACTTTTCAGGGATAGCAAATATGTCGGGACGAGGTTTGCTTACAAGAAAGCCCACCTAGTGTACTTGTACCTTAGGCTACGGACTACAAGAAGGGACTCAACACAACCAGCCCAGGGTCGTACACTACTAAGAGTGAATCTGCTAGGACAGATATTGAACTCCGGGTGACTACTTGAAAAAATATAATTTCCGAAGACCAAGCCTTTACTTGCAATCGACTTACTCATCGGTGTTTAATTCCTTTAAGAGCGGAAATTCAACGTCGTGCGCTATTAGAGGCAGACCACACAACTAAATTTCGGACAGCTTTTTCTCCATGTTTTGGATACTCTACGTAACTAACGGACAATTTATAGGCAGAAAATATGTTGCGGGTTTTGGCACAGCAAGCTGTAGTCTAAAGCAAATGTGCCTTGTAGTGCTGGAAATTGGATAACGAGTGATAAACGCTTCCATCTAAACTTGCTTACGTGTATAGTCATAACTTTTACTTATAATGCTCCTCCAATGTTGCACTTCATACATCTATGACATTTCCGTTGGATACGGTTACTGCAGCAACAAACAAAGTAGCCTGACGCGAGCGCGCTGAACTTCAGCGCATTCAATCATTTGTGAATCTAAATAAATGTTACAGTTGTTGATAATGGAATTCATACGTTAAGATGAAACAGGGTAACCACAAGCGATACAAACTCCGCGTCACCAGTGTTGCTACTGAACGTCCTGCCACAGTAGAACTCAGAAAATAAAGTCAATAATTGTTGATACAATCCAAAGTAAGAGCTTTTCTCTAGTAATGTCGATGACTAACGGAGTCAAAGGCTTTATTGAAGTCGAGGAAGTAGACCTCCACTGGTACCTTGATATCATGGCGTAGAGTTAGTTCCTCCAAGAAACACAACGGGTTTTTTAACGATTAGGTTTTAAGGAAACCGTTCTGTTCCACACAAATCGCCAGTAACAAATAAGTGTTCGCAAATTTAATGCCTATTAAGCTGCTCCGGGCACTTAAGCGCTATACTGGTCAGGCCGACTGGCCTGTGGTCAAGTGGCACAGACTTAGAGCCCCCTATGAACAACCACAATGGTTTCCACTTTTCAATCATGTTGTGGAGTAGCTTCAATAACAGGACAGTTGTAAATATCTGAAACGGGATATTAGAGGATATCAACAAGCGATTTAATAACCGCTGGCTGAACATTGTCTGAGCCCGCCGATTTAAAATGTTTATGCCAGCCAGCACCTCTGAGATTACTGACGCGGTTATTGCGTCTTATTTTCTGTCACATGAGCAGAGTGAACGGAATGCATAGCCGACGTGCACATGCTGCCATTCCAGAAAGGCTCGCAACAGCACTTCCGCCTTGATTTTTATTTCATCCTCCATAGTCATGTTGTTAATCCCTTTTCTCAAAGCAGTCTTTGGCTGGATTGGCGAACTTACACATCGTGCTGCCAGCTGGGTGTTTCTGGTTTAACACGTTGCAGCTAATAGTTAAGTGGCGGTGTATCAAGTAGTGGTAGGGTTTTGCCCGGCAAGCGGTCTCCCTTATAATCCCCAAACCTCCGTTTATCAACGCATTGACGACAGTGGTGACTCACTACGAACTAAAAGCTCTATTCCATGAATATCCAGACAATCCTACCTAACACACGGACATCAATCATCTATTTTCAATTTGCCAAGGCTACCAGTCAACTACGCAGTGGCGCAGTTGCACGCACAATCTACACTGCTACACATACGGAACCACATAGATGCACGCAACTCCACTTATACATACACAGTTGCAACAAACACGTTTGTGTACACGTTCGATCACGCGTAGTGACCTTAGCATAATCCGCTTGTAAAAGCGTGCCTTACTTTACAGAGAGCGTTTTATTTGACTTATTTATAAAGTTCGGATTCCTTTTTGCTTTCAGTGCTAAGCTGAGCTAATAAAGATAATTAGCTTGCCACTGCATTTTGATTGTCTCATTCCGGTATCGCATATAACGTAGCCCTTATCTATGTCTTTCGGATTTCCGAAATATTTACCACCAAGTGTCGTGACTCTGAAGTAATCTGGCTATTGGTTGCTTATAGCAGTGTAGCTTATTCTTTTTTATTAGGGCGCAAAGGAGCCAAGTTATCTAGCAATTGCACGAGACCAGATTTAGGTGTAACCCAGCTTTGTTCTAAGGTGATTATATATCGTGCAGAATAAAAAATGCTGGCGGGCCCAGCTCCGCAACTAAATAATACCTTTTCGACCAAATGTTTCCACAAGTCGACGGTTCTATGGTATATTCTGCTTATTCAGCAAGCAGGCAAAACACCGTAATCGCTACAGTCTATGGACTGCTCCACATGTATCTCCGTCATATGGTCATGCCTAGTGCTCCTGACAGTTAAAGTGGAAGGGATAGTCTTAATTCGACTTCACGTCGAAAGGAGCACTCCATGGACGAACACATTCTCGTGCGCCCACTTAACCGACTTCCACTCCGCAGTATCTCTTGCTTTGGCTGAGTGCTCCCAGTCTGCTTTTATAAGAGTTGCCATCAGGTATAACAAAATTTGAAGCAGCATCTGCTGTTTGCTTTAAGAGGTTGTTGAGATCCTCTTCCTGTCCTCTTGCATTGAAAGGGCCACGGTGAATGGACGAAAGTTCCAAGCTGCGGCCTGCTCACAAAAAGCACGAACCAACCTTGATATTTGATGTTGTCATAAAGAAACAAACTTTCCAGTGCTTACTCTTGCTATTAGCAAGCAGGCGCATTCATCCAACAATCCGTTGCTCAGGTCAATCTATTCTATGACTAGCGAAACCTACCAGTACCTCGCCAAATTTCTCCGTAGACAACAGCCAGGTTTCAGTCAAGTTGACGTCAGCGGACCTGTAATGCTGCGTTAAATTTCTTCCTATTTATTTCTGACACTATAGAAGATAGTGTACCATACATTCAGACCCCTTTCTGCAGCTTGCGTTATGCGATTAGCGAGTATTTATAGTTCCCCTACGACTTGGAGCACGCGGGGCAGCCCGTTATTGGTAGGGTTTCCGATCAATCGTTCGAATGCAGTACTTGGATTTTAGGACAAGCAACGGTTTTGTGGCCATTTAAGCTCACTTACTTTATTAACAAGCGCAGTTGTCATTTAAGTAGCATCTTTTCAGGTCTACGTCTCAGCCCATTACCGTTCTGTAAAAGCAAACACAAACACCTCTGGATCAATCTCAGCAGCGAGCAGCACACCCTTACACTCAACCTCCGAAATGTTCCTAACTGCCATGGGGGTCAGTAGAACCGAGGTTGGGCCAAAGGTTGCAAGACATACTTCTCGCTCGCGTTACAAAAATGAAGAGTTTATGACCCATTCCCCACTGCTATTCTCTACCATGGGAACAGATGTCAAATTGTCTGATATCACCAAGCTTTCTGCAATTACACATGAGTCACGTTAGTTGGCTTTTAATACTCGCGTGAAGGTCTCGTACGTGGAGACCTCACCTACTCCCGAAAATATGTCGATATGAGTAACAAACATCACTAGTGTTATTTGACAGTCATGCGAGCAAGGAACCAGAACAAGCGGTCCATAAATCCGTGCTGTGCATACAAAAACAGCCTGTCCGGTACCACTCGATGCCGGCTCCTGTTCCGGCTTCCTATTAAGCAGGCACGGCTGGGCAGTAAGGCGCGGTGGGTCGGATCCTTGAACTGAATGAGGTCAGGGTACGCAATCCCATTGTGGTGTCATTTACCTGTTTGCTCCAACTGCCTACTCGATAAATGCGGTTCATAACGACATACGACGGTATCCCGATATTATGGAGGATATCTTGCACCTGCCTTCTGTCCAACTCTTGCAGAGCGTTCGCTACCCGTATAAACGGTTATACTTTAGTGTAGATATTTCATTCTGCTACCTGCCCATTGCCATTTCCGGATCACAAATATAACGTTCACGGGACGAATATGACTCATAAATACTTCCCCTAATTCAGTAATAAGTCAGTAATAATGATAATTCAGTAATAATAGTAAGTAATAAGTCAACACAGCTCCCGGCGTAATTATTCTGCAACACCAAGCCTATGCATACAGTGCGCAAAACAGTCCCAATGCGACTCCAACTGCCGCTCGCGAGGTGCGCTAGGCCAAGGCAATGGAAACATATTCACTAGAGCTAAGAGTGGCGAGAACAAATATCAACAGAAGCCCCAATATAACAATGCTACCAGGATAACAATAAGTCGCAATGAGTTCCCTTATTTACTTTTACACCACAATTATATTCCTGAACTTGCGGCCCAGTTGCAAAGCCATGGGTAAAGGACAAATAGAGCACAAGTACCCGAAAAATATGAACCAATAAGTGCATACTTTATGCTCTCCGACCCGAGGCATGCTTGGTGGGCATGATCAGAATGGTGCGTTAAGGTACATGAGAGAATGATTAGCAAGACCAAGTGCTGGAGTAACATAGATGTAATCAGTAGTGTATGTCTAGATAGCCTAAAGATTGTATAATGTCTATCCACGCTGATTACGAGACGTAGGATAATAATAAGAGATCATTGCAGTTGATTAATTTCATGAGAAGCTGCTCCGATTAGGCTGTGTACACAGTGTTGTTCAGGTGAGTGAAGCATGAGGAAAAAGCTGTAAAACATTTTTAAGAATAGTCGCTTGTCGCTGATCAAAAATGTAGGCGTAATTGTTGAGAGCAGTTATATGCATGGAACTTGTAAAATTTGGTATCGGTCAACTTTCCAATAAGTGGTTAATGCAACAAATTTATTTAGTGGCGAGTCACATCCGCCACATCGTATTGTGGTTAAACACATTGGTTGCTTTTGGTAGAGAGAACGCCTGACAGGCAAAACCCACTGCTATCTGGAGCACTGCCGTCCGTTGATATGACATTGACGATGTTACATCTGACCACTAGTCTTCGCGGTTAATCGCAGTCATCTTTCGCCAACTTTTTTCCGACGGACGTGTGGTTGGCTTCTACGGAGTCGACCGCGAGTGCTCGGATCTGTTGAAGTCCGGCGACTTAGCTATTTGTATCTTTAGACTAACCTTTCGGATGCTTTCAATGTGTCAGAATTGCGATGTCCGGATGATTTCAATAATCTGTGTTGATTCCGTGGCCAGGTGGGCGTAGCACCTATGTCCACAGGGGGACCCGTGTAGAAAATGGTATCCTTTAGAAGAGGAGACAAAAGAAAACGGAAGTAGGAAACTTCCAAGCAACTTGAACTGGATAAGGTGTATATATATACCATCGCAATGAGGCTGGACCTTACCGTGGTGCGATGGATTGTGTGCCTCAGCGATCCATTGAGCTATGCTGGGTGGTGCTTTTGCACCTTCAGAGTCACTCATACCAGATTGGTCAATGGTTGGAGGCCAGACAAACTCAGCCTCCTGGTCCTCCAGGTTGGGGGTTGGAATGGGGGTGGCTCCTTATACCTTAAAACGGACTCCTTGTAGCCCAGCGACAAACCCGCTGCCTTGCGGTCAGGTTTTTGAATCAAAGGCTTTGGTTGAGAACCCTAATCGTTCTCCTGTCTAGGCCTGGGCAACCTGACAGTATCCTGCCCACGCAATACTATGAACCTTACTTCAAACAATTTCTTGATGTCCTGGCCACCGCAGAGGATAATCAACGGTGCCCTATCTGCTGCATCGAGCAGGGTGGATAGGGGTTTGGATGCTACTGCTCAAGCCTTCCCGTCTTCTTATTCCCCATCTTACGCTTTTTCACTCTTACCGTTCCCTTCCAACTTCACTTATAGCCCCCTGTTTTCAACCCCCGATTCTTGGCCCTCCCCCAACATGCTTTGCTAGGCATTTACCTTCTAATTTCAACTCACATGTGAACGCGAAGCGTCACTCCTCTCCTGTTGACAAGCCCATGTCCAAGCAAGCATTCCATTCCAGTTCATCGGCTTCCATTTGGAGCCCTCGATCCTCCTTCAGATTGCCATGCCTCAATGTACGCACACTGCTACAAATCGGCCAACAGGCAGCACTTGCCCGAACATTGGAGACCCTTTCGATCGATACCTGCTGCTTATCAGAGACTCGCCTGCAAGACTCGAGCACTGTGCTCACTCTGTGATCTCATTCAGGTGACACAAGCAGTATTTTCTCATTGCGCCTATCCGGTGGCGATGCAGCTTCGTGCACCGGCCAAGCTGGTGTTGACATTACCCTGAGTCCCCGGGCTGAAGCTGCTCTGGTTGATCGGATTCCAATCAGTAGCCGGATGTGTGCGGTCCGATCAGCTGGCTCGTTAAAAGCTTCGAAGTCGCGCGGGACTAAGAGACGTCTATTCATCATCGCTGCCTATGCGCCCACAAACTGTAGCGATGATGCGGCAAAGAACGACTTCTACCGCCAACTGACCCAGCTCCTTCGCCACAGAAAAAGTATGGACACTGTTGTGCTGGCGGGCGATATGAACGTACAAGTTGGAAAGTTGTCCACTGATGAAATGCATCTGGACGGTCAACACGGTGTAGGCTCCCGTAATGATAACGGTGAGCGGTTACTTCATTTGTGTGAAGATGCTCGCTTATCTCTTGCGAACACTAATTTCCGACACAGCACCCGCCGGAGGGTGACTTGGCGCCCACTAGCCTCGAACCAGCCTTGGACGCAGACCGATCACGTTGCCATCAGTTACCGCTGGAGAGGCCGCGTTCATAATTGTCATTCGATTTGGAGCACATGTGTGGACACCGATCATGCACTTGTACGTGCTGACATGCGGATGTGTTTTGGCGGACACCCACGACGACGATGTGACCGCATTGACACCAGCCAACTGACACATCCAGCTGTTCTGAATGCATATTGAAGTACGCTGACATGCGAGTTGAGTAATCGCTCACTGGAGACAACTGATGGTCACTGTTCACATGTTCGCCAGACCTTACTAGCAGCAGGCAAATCCTTATGTGGTATGCCTAATTGCCAACATGGACATTGGGTCCCTTCTCTGTCTCCGGAACTTATCGACGCTCGCCGGCATATCCCGGCTAGAAGTGAACACAATGAAACTCGCAAAGAGCTCCGGGCAAAACTCCATGCTAGCCTGAAGAGAAACCGCGAATCTTGGTGGTCTCATCGTGCGTCAGAGATGGAAGTGGCCGCTGCCCTTGGCAACCATCGTAAGTTATTTCGTCTGATACGCGAAACAAGTAGCAGGAGAGCTGGTGTTAATGAAACAATTTGTGATGAGAGTAGGCAGCCTATCTACAATTTGTCAAAACATTAGGAGCGTTGGGCTGAGCATTTTGCAAAGCAATTTAATCGGCTAGGATTGTTCGATTCGCCGGTCGCTGATCGCCCTGTTCCGTGAGCTGTCCCTTTGTATTCACCCTCTTGCTCAGAAGTCGAACGTGAGATCGGACTGTTGAAGTTGAACAAAGCCACGGGACCAGATGATATTCCTCTAGCCCTCTTGAAATTCGGAGGCTGTACTTATGTTGAGGCTTTACATGAATTACTAATGAAACTGTGGGAGCAGGAAACTGTCCCGACCGACTGGAGCCGCTCCGTTATTGTTCCCATCTTCAAAGGCGGTTCGCGCTCGGAGTGTGACAACCACTGAGGAATCAGCCTGATCTCCATCGCCTCCAAATTACTCGCCTCCATAATTCTTCACAGACTGACTGGAGCTTGTGAAATCCAGGCTCGTGAAGAGCAAGCCGACCTTGGTCGTGGTCGTGGCTGCATCGAGCGCATCTTCACCTTGGGTCAGTTGTTGGAGCATCGTCATACATATTGGCAGCCCACCATAGTCGTGTTCCTTGACATCAATGGTGCCTTCGATTTGTTGATCGATGTGCCCTTTGGAATTGTCTACGCAGGAAAGGTGTGCCAGAGAAATATGTGAATATTATCCAAGCATTATACGCGCATAGCACGGGAAGAGTGAGGGTTTACGGCAAGCTGTCGCCACCCTACAATATCTCCAGCGGTGTGAGACAAGGATGTCCGCTGTCACCTTTCCTCTTCAACTTTGCTATGGACGAAGTCATGGAGATTGCATTTACAGGACATGACTTAGAAAGTGTGGAGCTACTCCCAGGAGAACGACTTCTTGACTTGGAGTATGCAGACGACATTGCCCTCATCTGTGACAGCTCCCGAACGTGCCAATACGCGCTGGACAGATTAGCACTGGCTGTCAGTCGCTTCGGGCTTTACTTTGTACCATCGAACTGCAAAGCGTTCCTCCAAGATTGACAGGGATCGGCCCCTGTGCTGACCCTTGATGGGAATCAGCTAGAAGTCGTTCAGAAATTCTATTACCTGGGAAGTTGTATCAGCGCCCTTGGGATCGAAGAGAAGATCATGAACCGTATAGCGAATGCTCGAAGTGCTTTCGCTAGCCTTCGCCACCCATGCCGTCGGCGCGGCATCACTCTTGCCCTGAAGGGTAGAGTGTACAAAGCAGCGGTACGTTCGACCTTACTGTACGGTTGGGAAACCTGGCCCCTTAGATCGACGGACATGTAGAGGCTAGTTACATTCGACCATCGGTGCCTTCGCAGTTTGGCTCACATCTGGTGGGAACACCGCGTGGGTACCGAGCGTGTTCGACGCCTTGTTTACGGCCCAAGCAAAGGGATTGAACCACTCAGCACCGTTATTTCCCGCACCAGGCTACGATGGCTGAGCCACGTGTTGTGTATGCCAGCCAACCGACTCCCTCGAGGTGCGTGGTTTGCGGGCCGGGGGCGTGGATGAAAGAAGAGGAGGGGTGGCTAAGCGTTGCCTTGGTTTAGAGGAATGAAGTCCCTCACTTCGGAGCTGGCCTCGGTTGGAGCTTCACGGCTCCTTGGTTGGGGTCCAAAAGACGGCGAACACGTTTGGCTGAATACACTTGCTGATATGGCAAGGAGCCGACCTCAGTGGCGTTTGTGCTGTGAGTTTCTTGGTCCCTTCCCTTCCCTTTTAGCCTCCCCTCCATTTATGATCTCATTTTGTGGGGTAAAATAAAATAACTTTTTTCCTAGTAGCTGGCTGGTAGCTTACCTGAACATTGCCTATCCGTTGCTGGTAGTTCAGTTGGTATGCAACTGTTGTATTTATTTTTCCTTTGTGTATTGTTTGTTTGTATGTATTTCCTTTATGTATTGCAGTACAATAGCGGAGGTGTTTCACCACCTCTAGCTGACATGTATAATATATATATATAGCATAATTTTGGTAAGGGTATGTTGGTTAAAAGCGATGGAATAACGGAAAGGTAATACAGCTGATCTATTAGTGTGTGTACAGTTAGGAGGCCCTGTGTTTATTCAATGCAAGGGAAAGCTTCTGTCCGAATTGGCATAGACTAAGCAAAACTTGCCATGTGTAGAAACCGGATGTACCAGGCGAATTTAACAAGTGTATGAGTTGGGGGAAACAGAAGCGCATAGAAAGTAGTGGAATATGGGAGTAGAAGTTCGGCTGAAGGATCAGTCGCCAATGGTGCAGCTTATCGTCAAAACAGATAAGACGGCCGGTGGAGTAGCTGCGCCGGGCTAGAGACTCATAAGAAGAATAACTTAACAGCTTTAGTAGTCGGATGCTGGCGAAGTAGCTAGGAGCTGGTGTGAGACGTGGTGTCAGAGAGGTTGCGACAAGAATAGAAGGGACTGTATACAACAGCTGTATCAAGGAAAAGATTGTGGTGCCAAATTCACAAGTGATCAGTAGTACGCGAAAAATATAGCCAGCACCGCCTGAAGATGCTAAGTATTCCACTCCAAGGGGACTACTACAGTGAAACATACAAGTATAATAGACGGCAGAGAAGAGTTAGAGTGTGTGCCGGATAAGTTGTAAAACCGAGGCCGCGCAATTTCTTAAGCTGTGGCGCATACTAATAGGCACTCAGGGTTGAAAACGAAAGCTAGAATAGAAGGGATTACATACTACAGCTATGGCGAAAGAGCATTTGCAGAACTTGTTCTAAACCAGGCCTAGGACAGCGAAATTATTTGGGCGGCTGCGTCAAAAGATACAAAGTGTCTTACTCCAAGGTAGACTTCTACAGTGCAACATACAAGTTTAATTGACGGCAGAGATGAGTGGCGGTGGAAGCCGGGGGTACTGCGGATCAGGAGACGAAAGCCCCTTAAAGTGAGGCACGGACTCATGGGCTATCAAAGTTAGGAACAAAGGAGAGAAGCGAAGCGAATACGTACTACAGCTGTGGCGATAAACGGTTGCAGAGACTGCTGTAAAACAGACCAGCGGCAGCGGAATGTTATGGGTTTCTGCGCCAAAACATACTTAGTGTTGCACTTCACAGTGAACTTATAGAGTGAAATACAGTCCAAATAGACGTAGAGAATAAGGTAAACGGAGCTAGAATGACTTTGAAGCAGGAGCTGCTTGCTATCATAATATAAGGCATGGACTAATTTCCATTCGATATTAAGAACAGTTGCGAGAATGGACGGGACTACATACTACAGCTCTAGCAATAAAACGGTTGCAATGCCAGCTCTGAAAAAATCAGGGGTACCGGCTTAATTTGGACAGCAGCGCCAAAAGATACTACGTGTTCCGCTCCAAGGTAGACATCTACAGTCCAACCAACATATAAAATAGATGGCAGTGATGAGTAAGGGTGTGCGTAGGTTTTCTTATAAAGCAGGAGTCACTCGGTATCTTTAGCTGGGCACATACTAATAATGATTCAATGCAAAAAGTGGAGCAAGAGACGTGTCTACATACCACAGCTGTAATTATTATGCTAAAGCAGTAAACATAGGGAGCACAGGGTAATGGTACAACCACAATTGTAAAATATAATGAAAATCTGGGAATGAACTCAAGGGGATTTGAGAACAGATGACTATCAAGTCAGTGACAGAGGAATCCCTGGGAGAAATCTGATAGCATTTCCTAAGTGCACCGGGGCTGGGCACCAGACAAGAAACATGTATGCCCATGGTTCCGCCTTAGCTTGGAACCTAAAACACTAGGTAACATGAATAGTAACGAAGTAGAAGCTATATGCCCTGTGTTCTCTTAACACTGTGTGTCGATAAAGTTTGCAATCTGGAACACGTGAGGAAACCGCGATCCAATAGCAAAGACCAGTTGGCCGATTGGGAAAGAATTAATTCACGCAACTCTGGATGCGCACCCAGGGCTTCTATACACAAATACCACGGTGTGTTAGGCCAGGAGTCTGATCATTCTTGACAAAGCTTTGATAGTTCTGTTTACCGATGGAAACAGGTAGGTCGGAAAAGCGTCCAGTTACCGCTAACATAATGCGCGACGCCCCCGCTTTGTCGGCCAACGAAGCAAACATATCGAACTAGTGCGTAACCAAATATGAGACAACCACGTTTTAGTGAATGCGGGTACCAGTTCAGTACTGTTAAGGAACTAAGGTCCCCGCATCAAAGTACGGTGGAGCCAGTTGCCACGACTCACATCGTTAGAATAACAAAAAAAGTGACGGTCGGACAGTGACTTTGTGCACAGTTAATATGTAGGGAAGCTAGAAGCAAGAAGGAAATGTGTAAGATTAACCATAATGGTACGAAAAGTATCAAGCCGGTAAAAAATCCAAATACAGGAACATAACGGACTGCGCGAAGGCGTCACGTTTGACACTTTCACCACCTATTGGCGTGGACATATCTGAGGCCGCCATCCAGGAAGACCGCAAGCATCAGCCTAACGAAGTCTTAGACAATTTATTCATGTTCCTATGCCACGTCACGGATTGGCCACCTCGAACGTTCGCCCAAGTTCGCGCAGCCACAGCCCATAATGTATGACGAAGTGGCCGATCAACCATCGTACCTAGAACATGGCCTAGCCAACATAAGCGACTACGATTTAGCAAACATTTGTAAATGGGACAAGGAAGCATATTGCTAAAACCAACTAGCGGACTTCAGCAATGCTTACTTGGTGTTTACGTTAGACGTGAGCAACAATCCGCAAGCACATATAATCAAGTACAGTCAGTATAACGTCTTCATCGTGCTCTTGCCAGACTTCTGTTACAGGCTTACCCGCCTTACCTGATAAAACCATGCTAGCTTTCCTCATGCTTTAAAGGTACACTCTAGCTTCGGTAACACCAAATGGTTCCACTGCCGTCGAATGCCTTATGGATAGGAAAGCACGCACCATCGATGCAAAGTTGCCGGCAGAGGAATCGTCAAAGTCCTAGTGCAAGCAACAGGGAACACCTTCTCAATTAATAACATGCTCTACTCCCCTGATTATATGCGCGGTCATCCAGACCTGGACCCTGCGGTGAAGGCTGTTTGCCGTAGTACTATAGGGTATAAAGTGACGGTTTGATCGGAAAAGTAAGTATAACACAAAAATCAACGTTGGCCACGCCATGAAGATGCGGCACCCACTGACAAAGGATTTCTGCTCAGAACAATGCTAGATACGTTCGAGCCAATCCCAAACTCACTGGGGGCATTTGCTTGCACAGCACCAAAAGTTTACTCTCAACCACGTGACGGCCCTTTAAGAACAGCGTATCGCAATGATCCGCGCAGTCCAAGCTTTGAACGTGAAGCGAAGGATTTGACACGAGCTTCCCCTTCTGTTCGCTGCCACACCAATGTAGTTCAGTAAAGTTCAGTTGGGATCGGAACAGCAGGAAGGTCCCGTGAAGGTTTCAACTTCAGCATCGTCGGTAACTGCCCTGCGAGCACACTACGAAGGTAAACGCCGTACTGGAATTTCTACTTCCTTAATGGGCTAGATAAGACTGCCGTCAAAATGACGGAACGGAACACTACAAATACGGCACCGCAGTCTGTATTAGCCCAAGTAGTGTGACGACAATGACGAAACAAGCCAGTGGACCAATGAGCTAGGGCTTCACAACGAGCGACGACAGACATGCGGACCAATGGCTACACTCTGGTACGGGCCAAGCCCAGCGGCGCAGCCATCCGTCTCGTGCCCTAGATTTTGGCTCTACCATGCTTAGTCCTAATGCTTCTATAGCTTCTCCAATTAAAGAAGCATTGTAAAACGCGCAGGCACATTTTATAACTCGTATTTTAACAGAATGATCGACAGAAGTGTACGTAATTTTCTAGTCGAACAAAAGCTGGTTTCTTTTCGTTAACCTGCTTGACACCATACGAACAGTTCTTGCGTGTTTTATCTTGAGCAGATCAATTAGTCTGTAATTGCTTTTATTTTCTGAGGTGCTGAATGCTCTCAACGACAGCTCTATGAACAACCAATGCATACTGACGTATCCATCCTAAACAGTGCGTCTGTAAAAGAAAACTAAAAATATTTTGTTATAGTCATCGTAAAGTTACACGTTTCTGATGCCGATTCCCCTGTGATGACGCTAGGTTCAGTTATTGGTCTTCTGATTATGCGTATACATGTACCTCTTTATATGTGTGTCCCGCACTACCTTGTGGGTCAGGCTATTGAGCCAAAAGCTCCGGGTGCAGTACCTCAAGCAAACCATGGAAGCACAACCACTACCAAGCTGGAGATTGCCTATCAATGCAACCGTATGCCCGCTCGCAAAGCACTCAGCATCCGGTGCAGAAATGTGCGCACATTACTGGACCGGAACTAGCGTGCGATTCGAGCGAAGCGCTGAAAGGTCACGAAGGAACTGACACGCTCCAACAGTAATTTCGGCGGCTCTCAGTGTGACGGCTAGCTGAGCAAGATAAATTGCTTGAAGCAGGTGCTGGTACACCCTTTCTACCAGGTGGGCACCGCCACTTCAGCACCACCTGTACGTGAACTTGGGTTGGCAATATCCGATAGTCGCCAGGGCTAGCTGGTGGGTGAACCAACAGACATCAGCACGCAAATGATGACTGCTCGCCTACGATTGGAAGCGGTAAGTTTGTCACTTTTAGAAGCACGTACGGTTCGAGCAGGTTTCTCCTCAGGACCTGCGTGAGCAATCTTACGCGCACCTATTCTGCGTGATAGGTCCCTGCCGAGGAGCCACTGCCTATTTCTGCTGGGTGATTTCAACGCCTGCGTTAAGCGTGATGTGTCAGTATGGACCGATAGCATTGGTTTGCATGGAATTGGTTCAGCGAATGCGAACGGTGACAGGCTGTTCTCACTTTATGCCGCACACGGCCTGAAGATAACAAACACTCAGTTTGCACTGCGTGCGAGCGATATGGCAACTTGGACGCATCCGCGGAATAGTCACGCTCACCTGCTTGACTATGCCATCATACGTTAGCGTGATATGCGTGAAATGCGCATGACAAGTGTACTGCGTATAGCTAAGTGTTGCACTAATAACGACTTGGCGCAAACCAAACTGAACATACTGGTTGTCTGTTTGTGTGGCTGTCTTTGTTCGTTGCCTTTTCCTCCGAGATTTCCACAGTACTGGTGGCGAGAACCTGAGGATATGTCCACTGCCTTGACCTAAACAAGTCAACGAAGCACAATATTCCCTTAGCTGGAAATGGATGGATAATTAATACGCTGCCTTGGTACATACCGGATGGACAAAACACTTATGTGTTATCCTGGATGGATGCCACTATATTGAGGCCTGAACAACTGGGTTCAGCTCGTCTCCTCTTCTCATAACGTTTATTCGGATTTCACCTGCTGACAGTTAATGTCAACACGAATATTTCATCTAACCAGAGGGCAGATTTCCCTGGCTGTGCTATGCACGTAATTTGGAAATATCCCAACACAATACTTTCACACACAATACTTTCACTGTGGCAAGAACATATGGGTTCGGCTCTTTACACTACTGAAATTCTTTTCACTGACCACATCTGGAGCTGCCCGCACTACTTCTACCGTCCATATGGTCGTGGATGCCTGTGTCCTCAGTCAACAGAACTTACTCTGGGAGGATTTCCGGTTCATAATTCAGGACAACTTGCAGCTTTCTCGGGCCTGAAAGATTGCGTTTCGCCATTCTATTTCCTCTAGCAATTGGTTCCATAACACATTACTGGATACCCCTCGGAGACATTACGCGGTTCTACCGACGACAAATACAAAGTATGCCGGCAGGTTCAATTTATAGTTTACCTGCCGTACGGGCCGTGCCATTCCGTCAGGAAGTGACAGGGCTCATGGATGATACGGTCCAGCCCCATCATGCATCAGCCAGCGAAAATTATGGTCGTATACTGACTGCGACTAACAGTACCAATAATCGGTCAATAAGTAGCATTGCCAAGTACAGCTTGTCGTTCGAATGCGTCGATGGAAGTGTCTCAGAACGTGGTGAATTTTCTCCTGGCAAGCGCTCTCCCTACAAAATGCCACGAAAGTCCGTTTAACAACACTGCGACGTAGCGGAGATGACTCGCCACTGAATAAAGTCATTGCCAATAAGCTCACACTGACAAGCTGACCATGACCATGTACTACCATGGTGGATACGACCTGACGCTTTCTTATCTGCATATTTCGTCGCCACGTCTTTTTCTGCGCATTCATCTTTGTTCTTTACGCTAAATTCACATGAACCCAGCGTATCGTGTAATCGCCATTAAGCGTGTCCTTCACCAGCTCTTTTCTAATTGAGCGGTTCTAGTGCTTGAATTGAATTGTTACTGCACTTTATGGCAGAACGAATGTGCCCACGCGAACGTTCCCGTACTCACGACAATGGGTTTCTTCATTTGTATTTCTGTTCTATTTGTACAGTTTCAAATAGAAATGTATGAACAACCTCCGATTGTCACGGTTACAATTGCCATGACATGTCTGTATAATTGCATTTATTTGATCAGGCCTTCGCGGGCATGCCTCGCGTAGTCAAGAATAAATGTTTATTTATTTAGTTATTTATTTAATCTACGAATTTCGTACCCGCCGAGGCTCAGCGTAAACTTTTCATCCTCTCCCTCGGTACTTTGGAGAGGCGTATTGAGGCGATGCCTACAAGACGGTGTGAGGTGAGACGCCCCGCCACCGTGGGCGACCTGTAGCATTACATTCGCGACCAGATAACAGCTGCTGCCAAGAATACAGCCGGGCGCGCCTACTGTAAGCGGCCTGTTTGGTTTGATGGGAACGATGCGATGAATGTTGTCATACTGTGTGAAATGAATGCAGCATTTGCTTCACAACGTGCAGACACCCAATGACTTGGAACGATGAGTAAGTTTGGCACAACTCCATGACGACTGACCCGACAGCACTGTTGCATTAAACATGCAGGTGGGAAGGGCAATTCAAAGCAGTTGGAACGTTTTGCCGAACGCCAACAACACAAGAAATTCGTTGACTCAGTGAAGGTGGAGTACGGGCCGAAGTTGGATCCACTAATGACGCTAATCAATGGTAGTCCATGCGCTACCTGCACACAGACTGCAGACCTAATGCCGATCCGGCGGACTCACTTTGACCGCCTCTTGGTTAAATAAATAAATAAACTTTTATTCTCGACAACGCGAGGCACACCTTCACAGGCATTGTTATATTTGGCTAACTTAGTGTGCTCAAACATTTACAAACGTTCACGTTTGGCGTTACGGTGTAGGTAAGTTTATGGGTGCATATACGTATTTTATTTTGTATGAATGTAGCTTGTGTTTTTGCATGAGCCGCAGAATTTCTGATTATTTGTTATCATCAGGCATGTGAGAATAAGTGATTGACGTCCTCGGGTTGGATAGCATTTGCCAGATATCCACGGGCCGGCGACTTTAGTTTGTGGCGAGTCGCATCTGCCACGTCGCAGTGTTAGTAAGCAGATATTTGTGGCTTCTTAAAGGGAGAACGCTTGCCAGCCGAAAACCCACCACGTTCTGGAAGATTGCCGCCGAACTATTTGCTGGAAGTGGTTAAACCCAAACCACCCAGCTGGCACCATGAGGAGATTGTTTGGCTAGCTGGCCCGTTCACAGACCAACTGGCCGATCTAGGACGGTCTGAAGCAGCACAATGTGAAGGCAAGTCTGGGGGACCCACTGACACTGAATGAGACGCAAAGAACACTTGCGCAGCCGCGAAACGGCTAGTGTGCCGGCGATAAAGAGAGCCCGCCGAAACTTTTGAAACTCAGCGTTCCTGCGTTGTGACTGCGCCGCAGCACTTAGTGTACCGCGTATGGATTGTAGAAGGGGTGCCTCCAGAGCTGAAGAATGACTTTTGCTACCACTGTACAAGGGTATAAACAAGTAAGTTTCCATGAGGTGTTGTGGTATAAACTGCCTACGCTGAGTGAGCAAAGTGCTTACCAGATACCTGCTCAACTGCCTCTTCAGTCTGGTTGTGGAACCGAACGTGGCGGAAGAGCAATGTAGATTCCGGTGGGTTCGCAGTACCATCATGTGGTGTGTGCGGCTTGTCAGCTGCAGCAGAAGTGAAGACACTGACACAAGTTGTTGTACTCTTGTTATGTTGATTTCCCTAAGGCATTTAAGGTCGTTAACCGGGAGGCATTGTAGCTGATGCTGGGTGGGTTTTGTTTTCCCAGTAAATTTGTAAGCCTAATTGGATGTCTGCACAATGGTATGCGGGTGAAGGTGCAGCTGAGCGAATATACGGCGGATGACTCTGCAGTTGTCTCTACCTTAAAGCCAAGCGGTGGCTTAGCTCCTACCAAGTTTAACGTCTATCTTCATGCAAAGATATCTTGTGTTTTTGATGCGGCTCGTGATTACGGTGTTCGTGTAGAACACCGTATTGCTGAACATACGTCGTGCCGGTGGGAGAGCTCTAGTTTGTGAGGCAACTATTCGTATGTTGATGTTTGCTGACGGCTATGCGTTATTTGCACACAGCGCGGATGAGTTGCAGCGCATGACCTATGCTTTGACTTCGAAAGCGGCCGAAATCGGGCTCGCCATCAACACAAGCAAAATTATCAGTCTCTTTCAGCCTTCACCTGAGGTGCAATCTAGAACATTGCCGCAAATCAGCGTTCGTGTTGACGTATTGGAAACCACCCCTACTTCTGCTACCTTGGTAGTATGATTTCGATTGACCACCAACTTCACAGTGAAGTTGGTATCGGCGTCTCTAAAGCAACGGTAACATTCGGGGGGCATAAGTATAAAGTGTGGAATAAATACCAGGTTACCGTTGGCCCGAAACCAATGGCCTACAATACGTTACAGTTATCTTTTCCAAACGGCGTCAAAATGCGGATATTTTATTGGCGGAATGTACAATGAGCAGTTCCCTCAACAATACCTGAAACGGACTCTGCGCATTGCTCAGTACAACAGAATTGCAGACACGAAATTGTTGCGCCGCAGTGGACTTTATGCAGTGCACTGTATACTCCTGCTGAGAAACCTTATGTGGCTGGTGCAGGCGTGAATTATAAATAAATAAATAAATAAATAAATATTTTATTCTCGACTATGCGAGGCACGCTCATAGAGGCATGATCAGATACGACGCGGATACCGACACAGCCATATGGTCAGCTGGGGGTCGCAAATTGGCTTGTGAGGAAACCACGCTTCCGTTACCAGGACAGAAGCAAAGTGAGCTTATTACGTTCTAAGCTTGCTTGCAGGTCATGAACCTCGAACGCGGTTGATCGGTATGCACGTCACGATCTGACCACGAAGGCCGTCGCCAAAGTGCAAGAGAACCTCTCGTGCACACGGAGAAGAAAAGCAATTGCGGTAGCGACAGGCTCCGATGGGTTGCACTCTATTTCCATCGCTTGCACGTGCTGTAGCACATGTGGTCGCGGGTGACTGGGTCAGGCGCGGCCAACGAGTCATGAGCGAGGCCAATCGGGGCCAACACCGAAAGGACGTCGAGTCCTACTGACAGCATAGGCAGAACCGGTGCAGCGTCGGTAGGTACTTTGCATTCGGTTTACTAAATGCGTACTTGCGCGCTGAGTCGCTTACTTTTAGGTTGCGTTTGCTATATTGTCCTAACGCAGTTTAGCTCTTATAAATATTTACCTGAACTAGCTTCTATTAACGTGCACACGTCCCTTAAACTATTCTGGTAGACTTTGATAACATTCTCGCGTTTGTGGCATTTTCTTAAAATATATTTTTTGACGTCTTGAAATTATCGTGTATATGGTCGTAACCATATTATTACATATGCACATTTATTGTAGAGATATGTCGCGTATCTGTGTGCATTATTCAATTTATTTGATTTGCTTTCGTCGTTTCGAGTGCTTGGCTGTTGCTTTCAACCTCCGGTGTGGCTACGCTTAATTTACATGTTGACAAAGTACCTACTGGTATTTTACCTACTGCCTCATCCATACTGGCTCCAGGTGACCGTTGGCCCTCGCTAGAGAGGATGGAATGCACGGTTCTTGTAGCCCTGCTGGGCTCGCAGAACGGTTCCTTGCACTCCGTGTGGAGCGAACTACGATCTAGCCACCGCCTTTTGTGAGACTGATACATAAACAGTGTGCTTGTGTTGGCCTGGGAAGGAGTGTGGGCCGGATCCGCATACCGTCCGGTCTTATTCCTTCGGGTTCACACTAGATTGGGAGGTGTGGTCGGAACCCTGGGTGGTACAGCACAAGTCATCCATGGTCCATCTGTAGGCGCACGTATGCGGTGGCTGGCCACAGTGACAGCCAAATCGGGGACCGCATGTCGCCAATCATACTTTATTGTATAACTAAATAACTACGAGAATCGTTTATTCATGATAGTGCGCGGCAAACTTGTAAAGGCATGCTAATGGTAATACAAGCATGTATGCTCTGTAATTGCACAAAATAAGTACTGGTAAACCGTTAACTTTGGTCTTTGCCTTTGTTTCCCAGTTTTTCCCAGATACTGTGTCAAGCAGCCAAGGAATCGTCCAGCTCTGCAACAATAATACAATACGACGTACAAAGTTCCTTTATCTGGATTTGAGTGAAAGATTATCCTCATTGTTACAACTTACTGACGGAAAAGATTAAGTGTTAACTTGCAAGAATACAAGGTTCCGTGGGCCTGCACAATTGGGTTCTATTCGCTTAATAATATCTCTTACACTTACTTCTTACATGTAGTTCCGTTGTTGACTTCGGATAGCAGATCCTGCTGATGCAATGCAATTTTTGAAAGGACAAATTCCGATTCATCGCTAACATTCACTAAGGCCAGAAAAATTGGGTTCTATAATTTGGCGCTACTAGATAATTTAATGTGCGTATCACTCATCCGGGGATTTTTACTCCATTTTGACTATGGATGCCTATATTACCAATTATGTTACAACTTACCCCGAGAGGACCTCCGAATTGTTTCTGCGACAATATCCTATCCTTCAGGGCTTCAAGCGCACTTCAACTTATTTCATTGGATAGCCCTCGGGGTTTTCACGTAGTTCAGCAGGTAAGCAAAATATCGTATGCAATAAATATACAATTCCTGACCTACCAATCGTGCACAGACCATCGGTAGGGAGAGGACAGGACCCAGGAACAAAATAGACACTTGCCTAACTCATCAGTCAACGAAAAAATTGGACGCAACATGACTGCGAATAACGGAGCAAATAGAAACATAACAATTAGTGTAGCTAGTTACAACTGGCCGTTTAATACATGAGCAGCAGTGCTCCAGAACGTGAGTGCTTTTTGCCTGGCAAACGTTTTTCCTATGAAAAACCACAGACGTCTGTTTGACAACATTGCGATGTGGCGGGATTTACTTGCCACTGACTAAATTTACAACCCATAAATCCCCACATGCAAGTCAACAAGCGTCACATTTTACCATTCGTGAAAATTTCGTTACCATGACATTACTACGTCTGCGTGCACTGTCGTCCGTTATTTCTACAATTGCTTGCATATACTTTGGCCTCTTTCCTTTCTACGATTTCATCGTTACTCTTTGCATTACGTGCAAACGAACACAGTGTAGCAACATATCTCTCAAGCTTGCCTTTCAAGTAGCTTGTAATCGATCCTGCCAGATTCTTTATCTGTTATTGACTGATGTATGACTTCAATATATGACAGACTGATTATATCCTTACAAACGCGTCTTGATCTTACGACATTCCAATTGTGCTTTGTGCAGTTCCACTATTATACAATTTCAATCATGAACGGTAAACAGTTTTTTACTGTCGCTGTTATAACTGCCAAAAGGTATCTGTACGGATGAGTCTATATGATCATGCATACAATAGCGTACTGTCTGTAGATAAGAACAGCTATGTATATATTTATGTGTGTATGTAGGTGTGCCCCATGCTAAGGCTGATGTTGCATTCTTGATGCTTCTTCACCGCAGTTGGGCTAAACCAACTTACACTTAAACTAGGTCTTTTAAACTGGCTAAATTTCATTGCGCTTTATTTGGTTTGTTCTGCCTCCTTGCATAATGTTCTATAAACTGGCCACGTTGCTTACACTAATTGCGCGTATATTTGGTAATTTTGCTGCGTTCGTAGCATTTTAAGTAACTTGTGGACATTTCTTACTTATCACGGATTTGTTGCTAACCAACTCACCTCAAATGGTAATTTAGCGAAGAGTTATTACACCGTATCTGTATGCATTATTGGATTTATTTTATTTCAGCTTGTCGTTTGAAGTGAATGGCTGTTGTTTGATATCCCCGGTGTGGTTGCGCTTGATGTGTATGTTGACAAGGTGCCTACCTGTCTAGTACCCACGACATTGTTCATACTGGCTCCAGGAGACAGTTGGTCGTTGCTGGAGGGGAAGGGGTGCAAGGTTCTTGTGGCCGTGCTAGGCTCAAAGCGCGGTTCCATGCACTCAGTGTGGAGCGGACTACAATCCAGCCACCGCCTTGTGTGCGGTTGATTCCCCAAAATACAGCGTGCTTGTGTTTGCCGTTGAAGGAGTGTGGTCCGGCTCCGTTGATGAAACGTGGTTCCCATCCGCATGCCTCACAGCCTTATTCCTTCGGGTTTACACTGGATATGGGGCATGTGGTTGGAGCCGTGGGTGGTGAAGCGCAAGACATCCATGGTCCCTCGGTAGGCGCAGGCGCACTGTGAATGCACACATTGACAAGCAAATGCGAAACCGGATGCCGCCAACCATGTAGGCAGGGGCGCAACAGCAAATGTGCCGGAGCCGACGGGATCCCACCTGAAGTATTGAAACACGGTGGACCCGCGTTGCTGACTGCGCTGCACCACTTGGTGCAACGCGTATGGATTGAGGAGGAGGTGCCTCCTGAGCTGAAGGATGCCCATGTGCTACCACTGTACAAGGGCAAAGGTAGCAAGCAATGTTGCACGAATTATCGTGGCATCAACTTGCTGAGTGGTGTGGGCAAGGTGATTGCCCGAATCCTGCTAAACCGCCTCGTCAGTCAGGTTGTGGAACCTAACGTGGCGGAAGAGCAGTGTGGATTCCGTTCGGGTCGCAGCAATATAGATATGGTTTTTGCAGCTCGTCAGTTGCGAGAGAAGTGCAGAGAACGACACCAGCCATTGTACTCGCTTTTGGTTGATTTCACCAAGGCATTTGATACGGTGAACCGCGGGCATTGTGGCTGGTGTTGGGTAAGTTTGGTTGCCCGCGTAAGTTTTTAAGTTTAATTGGATGTCTGTAAAGTGGTATGCGAGCGGGGGTGCAGCTAAGCGGAGAGACCTCGGATGACTTTGCAGTTGTCTCTGGTGTGAAGCAAGGCTGTGTCTTAGCTGCTGCCTTGTTTAATATCCATCTTCATGCAATGTTGTCTAGTGCTTTTGATGCGGCTTGTGCTTACGGTGTTCGTGTGGAGCAGCGTATTGATGGCGGGTTGCTGAACATCCGTCGTTTCGGTGCGAGAACTCTAGTCTGTGAGACAACTATCCGTATGTTGCTGTTTGCTGACGACTGTGCGTGGTTTTCACACAGCGCGGATGAGTAGCAGCACATGACTAGTGCTCTGGCTTCGACAGCGGCCAAATTCGGGCTCACCATCAACACAAGCAAAACTGTCTGTCTCGTTCAGCCTTCACCGGTGGTGCAATCTTCAATATTGCCGCGAATCAGCATTGGTGCTGAAGTATTGGAAACCGCCTCCCGTTTCAGCTACCTTGGGAGTGTGATATCGACTGATCAGCAGCTACACGTTGAGTTGCGTATTCGCGTGTCAAAGGCGGCAGCGGCATTCGGGAAGCTTGAGTACCGAGTGTGGAACAACCATCAGCTTAGCATTGGCACGAAGCTGATGGTGTACAAATCCATGGTACTGTCCGTTCTTCTATACCGCAGTGAAACGTGGACGATGTACCGTCGGGATGTGCGATATCTCGAGCGGTTCCATCAGAAGTGTCTGCGACGAATTTTGCGGATCGGTTGAGGCGCCAGAGTTGCAGACACGGAAGTGTTGCGCCGAAGTGGGATGTATGCAGTGAACCGCATATTTTACTGCGACACCTGAGATGGCTCGGTCATGTGAGCCGTATGGATTCGGCGCGGATACCGAAAAACTTTTACACGGTCAGCTGAGTATTGGGAAGCAGGACGTGGGGAAACCAAAGTTACGTTACCAGGACATAATCAAAGTGAGTCTCACACGTTCTAATATTTATTGCAGACCGTGGGAATCGAAGGCGGTTGATCGTGGGGCATGGCGCGATCTAATCACGAAAGCAGTTGCTGAAGGGCGGAAGCGGCAAGCACAGATGCATTGTACTCCACCGACATCGAGCGCATGGTGCTGTAGAACATGCAGTCGCGAGTGCCTTAATCAGGCAGGCCTAGTGAGCCATGAAAGAGGTCACTCTGTGCCACTACCGAAGCGACGACGGGTCCTGCAGTAAACGTAGGCAGCAACGCCGCAGCGTTTGTAGGCAAGCTACATTCGAATATCTAACCGCGTGCTTGCATGCTAAGTCTCTTTAATACAGCTGGTGGGTTTTCACTTTTGCCTTTATGCTTTTCTTTCTCGTAAAAATATCTACGTGTACTCTATTCCATTAAATGCACACGTCGCCTAAGCCAATTGTATTAGATTTCCGTAGCATATTTGTGTTCGTTGTATTCCGTGAACTATACTTCCTGACCTTGTGCACTTAGCTAGGATTTGTTTGTAAACAACTTATTACATATGCTCATTAAATTAAGGTTTATATCACCGTTTCCTTATGCATTAATCGAGTTTTCTCTTTTTTCTTTCTCAAGTGTTTGGCTGTTGTTTGATGTCCCCGGTGTGGATGCGCTTGATGTGCATGTTGACAAGGTGCCTACCCGTCTATTATCCACTATCTTGTCCATACTGGTTCCAGGAGACGGTTGGTCGTTGCTGGAGAGGACGGGGTGCATGGTTCTTGTGGCCGTCTTAAGCTCGAATAGTGGTTCCATGCACTCAGTGTGGAGCGGACTACGGTCCAGCCACCGTCTTGTTTGCGCTTGATTCCCCAAAATACAGCGTGCTTGTGTTTGCCGTTGAAGGAGTGTGGTCCGGCTCCGTTGATGAAACGTGGTTCCCATCCGCATGCCTCTCGGTCTTATTCCTTCGGGTTTACACTGGATATGGGGCATGTGGTTGGAGCCGTGGGTGGTGAAGCGCAAGCCATCCATGGTCCCTCTTTAGGCACAGGCGTCCTGTGGCTGCCCCATGGACGTCGCGCTGACAGGCAAATCTTGATACGGACGCCGCCATATCATGTATAGCAGGATACACTTCATTGGCTACGGTACAGTGTATCCGTGCTGACGCTGATGTTGCATTCTTGATGTATTTTCACCACAGTTGGGCTAAACCAACCTACATATGAGCTAGGTCTCTTTCAGCTGCATAAATTTCATTCCACTTTATTTGGCTAGTTTTGCCTAGCTGAATAGTCTTCTATTAGCTGGCCACGTCGCTTACGCTAATTGCGTTTATCTTCGGTAATTTTGTTGCGTCTGCAGCATTTCCGAGTAACTTGTGGACATTTTTTCCTTATCGCAGGTTCATTGCTAACCAACTCACTTCATATGCTAATTTAGCGAAGAGTTATGCCACCGTATCTGTATGCAATCTTGGATTTATGTTATTACATTCTGACGCTTCAGGTGATTGGCTGTTGCGTGCTATCCCCGGTGTGGCTGCGCTTGATGTGTATGTTGCCAAGGTGCCTACCCGTCTATTATCCACTACCTTGTCCATACTGGCCCCAGGAGACAGTTGGTCGTTGCTGGAGGGGACCGGGTGCACGGTTCTTGTGGCCGTCTTAAGCTCGAAGAGTGGTTCCATGCACTCAGTGTGGAGCGGACTACGGTCCAGCCACCGTCTTGTTTGCGCTTGATTCCCCAAATACAGTGTGCTTGTGTTTGCCGGTGAAGGAGTGTGGTCCGGCTCCGTTGGTGAATGGTGGCTCCCATCCACATGCCTCCCGGTCTTATTCCTTCGGGTTTACACTGGATATGGTGTGTGTGTGGTTGGAGCTGTGGGTGGTGCAGCGCAAGCCATCCATGGTCCCTCTTTAGGCGCAGGCGTCTTGTGGCTGGCCACATTGAGTGACATGCAAATCGGAAACTGGATGCCGCCAATTAGTTGGTTATGTGTATTGGCGAGTTGTTAAGTTGGTCGACTTTGTTACCCTTACTCTGAATTTGTGGTTTTGTTTGCTTGATTCTCTAACAAAGAGAAAGCAACGGAAGACTTTGATTTCATGTTGTACATGCTGTGTGCATGATCCCTTGAAATGGCAATTAGCAGTGCCTTTATTTGAGTCTGGTCATATCCGCCACGTCTTAGTATTGTTAGACAGACCTTTATGGCTGTTGAGAACGCTTTCCAGGAAGACACCCGTTACCTAGAACACGGCCGCCGAACCACTTGCTGAAACTAGGTTAACCTAAAACACCCAGTTAGCAGCGCGAGATTGTTCGGTTAGCCAGCAACATTTATTGCGCAATACATTCCAGTCGACAAACTATACAGTGGAAAATCTTTCTTATCTAGGCTAATTACCGGGCGCTTTTTCGCTTCGCAACATAGACTGTAGGAAGTACGCTACGTAGCTGTTGCCGATTATCAGTCATTTCGCTGATTAAAGCAGACCGTACCTTAATACAGCAGCATAGGAGACAGGATGATTACAAAAGGAAGACAGTTTTATGGAAGAAAGCGGTGTTCCAAGCTAAATGTTGTCGTGGAAACATGTGCACACCTCGTAGACTCACTTGAATTTTGTATAAGGTCATATAGTGTACGGTAAGGGCCAAGCAATTTTTAAGCAAAGCGCAAGTACTAAAGCAAAAATAGATGGCATTAGCATATTGGCACACTGAAACAAAACTTGCAAATGCAATAATCTATATTTATTGATGAAATAAAGTTATCAATGCAATATATGTAACATCCTGTGAAAAATTACTGAATATTTAACTACGCTATTCACGGGTGTTCTAGCTTCATTCAGTAATATTTTGACAGAGAAGGATGCAACAGTAACGAAGCGGCTGTTGTCCAAAGCCAGCGCCATTCATAAGGACCCGCATCTAATGTTGTTAAAGCTTCATGATACTGCCTTTTCGAACATCAGTTTCTTTTAGTAGCACGTTTGTACATCAGATGGACAAGAATACTTACGCCTGCAAACGCTGAATTCTTACACCCTGTCTCGGCATTGCATGAGTCATTGCAAAGGGGCTTAATAAAACGGATATCCGACCAGAAACGGCAGTTTGACCGCATGATACGGGCGCTACCAAAGCTAGCACTAAGTGATAACTCGTGCCTCCAAACAAAACCTGATTTCGGAGAACAATTAGAAAAGGTTGTGTGACCGCGAAGGTTGAATATAATTCTTAGGCAGGCAGTACCGGTAGGAAGCTAATCAGAAGAAACCGATCGCAGCTGATGTGACACCGGGAACGAGAAGACGAACAGTTGGCGCCTTACGGCGAGGTCACAACGACGAAGGCAGCAAGGATGATGCGGAGCGAAGGAGTGTACGGAATCTTCTGTGATAGAGTTGCAGCTGACTTAAATAAAGGGAAGAATGTGATAGGATTGTAAACTTAGCGGCAAACCTGCCGCATACAAACAGAGCAGTTGCTTAAACGGCTACAGAGATTTCGGCTGCTTGGTGGCTGGCTCGTTGAAGCGGGTTTGTTTAACTGATTCAACTAAAGTATCTCATGAGTGCAGCGGCGTCATTAGTTTTGTAAATTACTTAGTTATAGAAAAAACTAAGTATATCGTGGTTTCTACATGTTAGTCAGGCTGTCATTTTTGCTGAGCTTGCTTTGCTGAATTACCCGTTTATCTCTGAATGACAAAGCTTTGCGATAGGCGCCAGCCACAATTGCCAATTTTATCTGGTCCATAAATTCGGTGCTAAGCACGCCGAAGATTTTACACGCAATTTCTACACACTTAACTCCCTTGACGTCTCCTGGTTGCTCTAGCCTTGAAATAGTCACTGAAAGCAAGGGGACTGATTATACGTGGTCATACATCATTATCATACTCCCTAAATTTTCTTATATTTTCTCGATTTGACTGCACATAGAAGAAAAGAGGGTCGTCAACTTCACAGATAATGGCACGCCCGTGCTAGTGGTAATTTTGCCCTCTATTTTACTGCGTTTATTTGCATGACGGTAAATATACTGTACACACTGCTACAACCACATTGACAGAAATATCCAAAGTTTGAGCTAAAAGTAGTGTAGTAATATGTATATGTGCCCAAAATTTGAAGAAACTATTGAACGAACTGCAATGCTTGGGGACCAGAAAGTGAAGTATAGCAAGTAGGTTTAAGCACACCGCACTAAGCAGAACTACAGGTTTACGAGAACTACAAGTCTGTATAAATCTACTGATAGTACGCCAAATCTGCGTGCAAAAAGAACCAACTTTGGGACAGCGCAGCTTGCCGGATCCTGGTGCGGTGGGATAATGTTGAGGTCCTTGGTAGGTTTCAAGTTATGCAGCTTGCCTTGGATAATATTTCAGGCTGGTATACTGTAAAGCTGCTTTTCATAAAGTAGGTAAATTATTCCGCTCTTCGTATTGGAACTGGTGGTCAAACTTCGAAGCCCTTAGGCAGGATGATCGAATTCTTCGTATATTCAGCCAGAGCTGTCTAAGCGTTGTATACCATCCGAGGTTACACCCGGGTGCAAATGGAAGAAGAACGCAAACAGATTTCTACAGGTTGCGATTGATAAATTGCCTTTTCACAACCTTGAAGAGCGACATGTTTATGACACTGTTCTGAGCTTACGCTAGGCTTTCCCTAGAGTATTGCGTCCAGCCTTGTCCGGCCAGCCCCGTTTCAAACAAACTGGAGCTGGAGGTTTTACGGGTGGGTACTAGGTTGTTTTGAGGTTACGGGGACAAGTTTACCCCAGCAGCTGCTTAGTTTGGGAACGTATTTAATACCTTACTGAAGGTCTACAGCAGAATTGAGCCTAACCCCTCGTAGCTTAACAAGGTACGTTGGTCCACATCTGTTCTGGTTATCTAGTTCGGCCTAACTGTCTGCTCTCCGCGGTCATTCCATGAAGTTAAACAAACCGCGTTCTGATCGAATCAAGGAGAAAAGTCAGCTGTCACGCCAGCAACCAGCGCTCGAACATGCTTCCCAAAACATTAAAAAGAAATCTACGGTTAAGGAATTTGTGCGCCAGCTTGCCGTTCATGGTTGGGCACAGAAAGCCTTTCACATCTTCTGAATGGCTCCAACCATCAGGCTTCGATTTTCTCTTCTCCACTTGTTTTCATGCAATAGCATTATCCTCCTACTTCAAGTGAAATTCTGTGTTAAGTTCCTTTGGTTTTGCTTCATGTTTCTCTCATACTTCACTTGACTGCTTAAGCAAATTTTAGGGGTGAGGGAAACGTCGTCATTACTTGGTTGACCAGGCTGTGATACAGGGATTCCGTTTTATGTCCATCAGCTCCATTAAACTCTCCGATCCTCTTCACATTTTTCTGCTCAGCGGTCTGCTCAAAAAGGAAAACATTGGTGACAGGGTTACGCTAGTTACGGTGAAGGGATTACTCTAGCTTAAGATTTGGCTACTGTTGCCAAATTGTCACACTCATGGGACCTGCTTTTAAAGCAGCAAATGCCAAATCCTACCCATGGTGGCGAAAGCGTCGTACTCAAACCAACTGTTGAGTCCTTAGCCCTGCAATGTGCAATCAAAGCAGGTGACCTTGGCATCATCCTGACGAATAAATGCAAGCCGTCCGCGCAACCTAAGCACGTTACTAATAAGGTATGACAAGAGTTATTTCGGATTCAGGGAGCTCTGAGTTTTACCAGACCAGGGGTCTTTCTCCCCTTGTATAAAGCAGTGGTCAGACTACGTTTGGAATAGTGTGCTCCAGCCTGAGCGCTTTTCTTGTAGAATAACGTAACTTGTGTAGCGGTCATAATATTTCACATTTGTCTTTTCTAGCATACATTATATATGACATCTTTAGTACAATTGATTTGAATTAACGGTTACGACCTACTTCTTCTCGGCCTGCGCGCCGTCGTGCCTATTCTTTGCTGTGCTGCTTCTATGTGGTTACGGCGCCGTTTAGTCAGCTTACGCATCAGCCATTGGACTCAGAATTACCAATAAACGTCTATTTCCTTCATGCTCGACGTCTGTCACAGGTATAGCGCAATCTAAGGTTTGAACTCAACGGTGATTAAATAAATAAATAACTAATTGTTTCACGACTATGCGCTACGCCTATGTGGAGGCATGGTTATGTAGGTGAAACTATACAGATATTTTATGTCAGTTGTAACAGCGACAGCAGAAACTTGTTCAAACGTTCATGATTGGAACCGCACACTAGTGGAACTGTGAAATAATAGTTGGACTGTCGTGAGAAAGGAACGCGTTTGTAAGACCTTACTCTGTCTGCCATATTTTGTAGTCACACATCAGCTACTAATAGATTAAGAAGCTTGAATGACTGATTAGAAGATAAATAAGCTACAAGATCGATAGTGGTGTGAAAATATACCGAGTTCGTACGTAATAACGCAAGTACCAACGGTGATATCGTAGAAAGAAGTGACGATAGCAGGTGCCTTTGTAGAAGTGCGAGCGACGAACGTATCAAGAATGGTGACGCTAATTAACCTGCTAAAGTGGAGTCATGGGCTGTGCTTTTATTCGGTGGAGAGGCACATCCCAACGTCGCAGTGTTGTTAAATGGACAGTTGCGGTCTTTTTTGGGAGAACGCGGGCCAGGCGAAAACCGGCCCCTTTATGAAACACTGCCGCTGATCCATTGAATGCCAAGTTGTAACTGGCTACGCTAATTGTTGAGCGTTCATTTGCTCGGTTATTTGCACTCTAGTTGCGTCTCATTGTTTCATTAGATGATGCGTTAGGCAAGTGCCTATTTAGTTCCAGGGTCCTGCTCTGTCTTGACCAAATAGCTTGGCCTGATTGGTAGGGAATTAATTGAATACATTTTTGTGTGTGATGTGCTGCTGATCTGCAGAACCAAGTGAGGCCTCGGAGGGTGTGTAAATGGAATATGGTTAAACGCTGTTGAAACCCTGAAGGATGGGATAATGTCCCGAGAAACGTCGAAGATCCACCTGTGGTAGGTTGCCAAATGGATGGGTGATATAGGCATCTACGGCTAAAGCGGAGCAAAAAGCTCCGGTTGGGTGATAAGCAACGTAATTTATCCAGTATCGTAAACTGGCAGAACCCAATTGTTCTGGCCTTAGAAAATGTTAGCAAGGTATCGAGAATTGTCTAATAAAGTGTTACAATGCATCGGCAGGGGAATGTGCCATCCGAAGTCAACAAGCAGACTCCAGGTAAGAAGTAGGTGTAGGAGATATTATTAAACGAATAGAACCCAATTGTGCAGGCCCCAAAAGCTTGTATTCTTGCAGGATAACTACTAAGTTTTCCGGTCAGCAAGTTGTAAAAGCGGCGGATAATCTTCCACATATATCCAAATAAAAGAAAATTGTGCCATATTGTAGTATTGTTGAAGCTGTAGACAATTCCTTGAATGCTTGACCCCGTATCTGTGGCAATCTAAGAAAAAAGGCAACGAACAAAGGCAGCCACACAGACAGACGAAAGAACTGCCCCGGAATTCAGTTGATCAATTTCGACCATGACTGAACTATTATATCCCTATACAATGCATTGGCTATTTACATATTTTATATACACATTTATCATCATGGATCATGACTGAAAGATTGTTCTAAATTAGGCATGAAGATGAGACAGAGATTTATAGGGTCCTAAAGCGCAAATGCCAAACCTGTAGAACACCAGTGAACGACGGACGAGATGTAATGAAAATGGAAAAAGCTGTCGCTCTGACAGAGCAACAGGGACACGTTGCCTCAGTTCAAAATTGGTATAAATACAAGAAGGCAGGGCAGTCAAACACCTGTAAGTTAACGACAAATGGAGAATGAACGCAAACATAGAGCACGAGTAGAAAAGAAACGAGTCGGTAAAAGAGACCCTATTGAGCAGAAGTGAAAAAGCAAACAACGTTCTCCAAGTGATAATTCTTTCTTGTTAAAAATAAGATAAATAAGGACCGGCAATGCTCTTGAGGTAAGGGTTACAGGGCGTTGCGCCAGCATAGGTAGTTGGAATACCGAGCAAAGCACTTAGAGTGCGGGGCACAGTGTTCTGACTGCAGAGCGTAGATTGTTTAGGCATTGCATGTCGGTACGTAGTCAGGAAGCAGGAGGCGGTTTAGACCAGGCTAGATCAAGGCCGGGCACAAAGAGTTATCCGGCCAAATGAAGATGGTATGCAAACAGAGAGCGCGGTAAGGAAGGCATAGGTATGGGAAGCAAAGAATCTATTGTGGAGAAGTAGAAATGTCTGCAAGTATCTCGAGGTGTTGTGAACAGAAATCGGGATCCGTCGACGGTTCCACCGTAAGTTCTCAGTAGTCAAAAATCAGTAGACGATTGAGGCTAGACTAGAATTTCGGTTTATAGAGTGAAAGCCTTCTTCATTATGACAAAATGCTAACAGTGAGCGCCGGCAGGAATAGACCTGTTAAAGATGATAGTGTGATGTATTAATAAGACTGAACCATTAGTAGCAATGAGCTTGAGGTGAGGCTAACGAAGTTTTGTATTGGCAGACTCTAGCTCAGTTAGTGCGCAGAAGTCCAAGAAAAAGCAGAAAGCAGGACAGCGTTCAGCTGAGAAGGAATAAGTATGCGAGATGATACTAGGCCGCCAACTTAAGGTGGGGGTCATAGTAACGTCATCGGCAAAGCAACAGTTCGGGATAAAATTGACTGTATGAATAGGTAGTTAGAATGCCGATCAAAGTTATCAGGTTGAGGGAAATAGAGTACTGAGACTGCAGAACCTAGGTCGGTTACTTCTCGGATGGCTGGAAATAGCCACGAAGCAGGAGACTGGTCAGAGGAGGCTAGGTCATAGCCGGGCACGAAAAATAATCCGTCTAGGTAAAGAAGAAATGAGAATGTGATAGCGCAGAAAGGAAAGCGTAGGTTGGGAAGGAAAAGGCTCTATTGAGAAGTGGAAAAACCAACGCTGTTCTCGAGGTAATGTGAACAGACCGTTGGGTATGCCGAACCCTGCTTATTAGGGTCAAAGTAGTCGGAAGGTAGGAGGTCACTGAGACGAGAATATAATGCTGGCTCCTAGAGGATGCTAGACGCGTTCACTGCCTAAAGTTACAGTCAATTTTCTTGCCTTTATTTACGTGCTATTCCAAAGCGCCTAATAATCCCGTCTCGCCAGATCGGCCTCTTGTTATCCGATTTCACTCAGAGTTCTTCAAAGATTAAAAGCCAGATGCGGCTGATCCAACCCTCTGTCTACAACACCTGGCAAGCCCAGTGGGCTTCGCCACTCTTTATCAGTAAACTCTTTGCAATCAGACCCGAACATTTTCTAAGAGCGTATTCTGATTTTAATCATTCATCAACTGGTGGGACAGCACACACTGCCCTGAAGTAAACTAGACTCACTGACCAGTCTATTTCCCTCTACCTGCTCCTACGCTATCAAGACTTAAGCGGTATACGCGATGATTTCCTTACATTTAGCGCCTGCTAGGTTTGCTCACCCATGGATGTAACAGCCTTATTTCCCGCCTTTATTATACGTTCTACTCCAATGCGCTGACTAATCCAGTTTTGCCAGATCGGTCTGCTCTCCAAATTCTATTAAACTTCTGAGGCAGTACTTCTCTCGAGTTTGCTGACCCAACTATTTGCGTTACTTGGAGATCCTCGTGGGTTTTTCACTCCTTATCACCGATTCTTCGCATTCGGCTCTCCTATTGGTACGCTGCTATATGGACTGACTGCTCTCGCTATGCACTGTTATCCATTTGGTCTCAGGTTCACTTAAGCTGATACTCGCTTCCTGCTGGCTTTCACCAAGGATACTTGAAGCCTTTGTTCACCATTTCATCACTTTGTCCATGCACCTTTCCAATACCCGTACTTTTCGCTGAACACTGTGCACACGCTTATCTTGCTTTAGACCATGTGCTTTACAGAACCTTCTTCGTGCTTCGTAGTTAGTCTTAGCCACACACTAGACGTGATGTAAGAAGACACCTGTAAATCATATAGACTGAACAAAATTACATAGTAGGAGGAACTAGGTACCAGTGTATGCAAGCACCCATTTGCTAGTGTTTACCGATGCAGTTTAGTCTCTGTGTCTGCCCGGTTGCCTCTTGTTCGTTGCTTGTTTTTCTGAGATTTCCAGCTACGGCGGCCGGCGCCTGACGGTTCATCAGCTGGCAATGACTGATCCATCCAACCGATTTGAAATAATTGATGTCTTCTCCGGGACCCCAACAACCAAGTATCATTTCGAAGATTTCAAGTATCTTCCAAATAGATCATCCTTTAAGTAATCTGATGAGATGCCGCACACACGGTGTCTAAGCAAGTGGGTTTACGTTCCCTTGCGATCACAGTGCCACAACTTACTCACTAGAACTGTCTTTACACGGATCGCTTGTTTCACTATGGAAACAGCTTCTTCTCTCACAATTACTTTACTTGACCTGGACAACTTTGCCACATTTCACTGGTGTCCGAATAATTGGGTTCGGCGCCTTACATCCTGCAAGCCTTTTTAATACTTCTTTTACCTAGAGCTTTTCTGCTGACATACAATGGAGCCATTACTGGACATAAAGAAAATTTCTCTTGGCAGTAACACATGCGGAGGAGCTTCGCTTTCTTTTTCTGTGGACAAACTGTGCTTTTACGCAGCTTAAACTCAGAGGTTCGGCCCTAGAACACTGAGATTCTACTCATAGTCCAAAAAGCAGTAATGTGAACTTCCTGCGGCTCCTGCATTTGTATGAGGAATTTCGGTTTCTCCAGATGGAACGAATATAGTCACATGCATCAACTGCACTCTCCAACTGACATGTCCAATGTGAATACGTGGACAAGAAGCCCTCAGGCCGGGTCCAGTTTACCACAAAGGGAAAGCCAAATTCCATTAATTTGAAATCCATACAAGCTTGCGAAATCCTACGCCCTGCTTTCCTGGACATTTCATCTCTTCCAGGTTTCAACAATGAATGGCGTACCTGGATTAAACAGTACGGTTAGTCAGCACAGAGAATTGAAGCTCACATGACTGCGAGCAGCCGATTATACGAACAATAAATAAATAAATATTTATTCTCGGCTATGCGAGGCATGCCCGCGAGGGCCTGATCAAATAAGTGCAATTATACAGACATGTCATGGCAATTGTAACAGTGACAATCGGAGGTTGTTCATACGTTCCTATTTGAAACTGTACAAATAGGACAGAAATAAAAATGAAGAAAGCCCATTGCCATGAGTTCGGGCACGTTCGTGTGGGCACATTCGTTCTGCCATAAAGTGCAGTAACAATTCAGGCATGAATAGATCAAGAACTAGGACTGATCAATTATAAAAGAGCTGGTGAAGAACACGCTCAATCGCGATTACACGATAAGCTGGGTTCATGTGAGTGTAGCGTAAAGAACAATGGTGAATGCGCAGAAAAAGACGTGGCGACGAAATATGCAGATAAGAAAGTGTCGGGTCGTATCCATCATGGTAGTATATAGTCATGGTCAGCTTGTCAGTGTGAGCTTATTGGCAGTGACTTTATTCAGTGGCGAGTCACCTCCGCCACGTCGCAGTGTTGTTAAACGGACATTTGTGGCTTTTTATAGGGAGAACGCTTGCCAGGCGAAAACCCACCACGTCCTGGAACACTGCCATCGACGCATTCGAACGACAAGCTGCAATTGGCAATGCTTCTTATTGACCGATTATTGGTTCTGTTAGTCGCAGTCAGGATACACCCATAATTTTCGCTGGCTGATGCATGATGGGCTGGACTGTATCATCCATGAGTCCTGTCACTTCCTGACGAAATGACACGGCTTGTACGGTAGGTAAACTATAAATCGAACATGCTGGCATGTTTTGTATTTGTCGTCGGTAGAACCGCGTAATGTCTCTGATGGGTATCCAGTAATATGTTGTTGAACCAAATATTAGAGGAGAATGGCCAAACGCAACCGTTCAGGCCCGAGAAAGCTGCAAGTTGTCCTGAATAATGAACCGGAAATCCTCCCAGAGTAAGTTCTCTTGATTGGGGACATTGGCATCCACGAACATATGGACGGTAAAAGTAGTGCGGGCAGCTCCAGATGTGGTAAGTGAAAAGAATTTCAGTAGTGTAAATGGCCGAACCCATTTGTTCTTGCCACAGTGAAAGTATTGTGTGTGAAAGTATTGTGTTGGGATATTTTCAAATTACGTGCATAGCACATCCAGGGAAATCTGCCCTCCGGTTAGATGAAATATCCGTGTTGACACTAAATGTCAGCAAGTGCACTCCGAATAAACGTTATGTGAAGAAGAGGCGAGCTTAACCCAGTTGTTCAGGCCTTAATATAGTGGCATCCATCCAATATAACAGATAAGTGTTTTGTCCATCCGGTAAGTACCAAGGCAGCGTAATGATTATCCATCCATTTCCAGATAAGGGAATATTGCGCTTCGTTGAAGTGTTGAGGTCAAGACAGTGGACGTATCCTCGGGTTCTGGCCACCGTTTCTGTGGAAATCTCGGAGAAAAAGACAACGAACAAAGACAGCCACACAAACAGGCAACAACGATGCATCCGGAACTCAGAGAAATAGATCAGTCGCAAAAGTGCTTTCACTAATGAACCTCACATTATATGTATCATTATAAACTAAATATCTCATGTACATGTGTTCCATAAAAATTTAGATTAGTCGTACCATGAACAGTGACGCCTCAGAGAGCTGCGCGATATCGGGGAGCGAGAGGCCGATCCGAAGGGTTTGGATTAGTCGGTGGATTGCGACTAAGTCGTTTAATTAAGTAGTGAAGACGAGTGGTGAGGATCAAGGTTAGGAATGAAATAAGCTGTGATAATAAAGCATGAGCAAGTTCAGCAAAGTTCTCGGGGAAGCAATGCTTTGGGTATGCAGCACTTAGATCATATACGTCTCAGTAGTATGGATGAAGTCAGAAATACGGTCAAAAAAGAATAGATTAAGGCAAAGCACAGAGATGGCCATCCAGTTGAAAAGCAATCAGAGACCAAGATAAGGAAAAGACAGAGTAGGATTGAGAAAGGCTTTAATTGAAAGAGTGAAAAAGTCAACGAGGCTTTCGAGGGACTAAGCAGTCAATTAGGACAGCCGAACTAGGAAAGGTAACGTCTCATAATTTTGAGTGAATTCGGAGTGCAGGGGGCCGATCAAGCGAGGCTCGAGTGGTCAGCGCGTTGGGATTGGGACTTACAATGAAGGCAAGAAAAAGGCTAGAAAAATATAAAGTGAAAAAATCTAGCAGGCCCTAGAGGTAGGGAAAACGTATAGCTGAGTCTGCAAAGACTGTACCGCTGAAGTCTCAGTAACAAAAGAGTAGTTAGAGAAACTGACAGGTCAAGTGCGGCTAAATCACGGTAAGGCAGTAAAGCTGGCCGTCCGATTGAAAGAAGGAATGAAAGCAGAAAGCGAGAAAAGAAAAGGTTAGGGTCGGTATGAGAAAGGTTTACTGATAAGGAGTGGAGGAGCCCACGAGGCTTTCCAGGTGATGTAAACTAGACGTTGAGTCAGCCGAACCAAGGTTTGTAACGTCGAATAACTCTGAGTAAAACTGGAAAACAAGTGGCCGATCTGGCGAGACTAGATTAGTCGGCGCGTAGGAATAGCACGTAAAAATAAAGGCAGGAAAAGGTCCGCAACAATAGAGGGTGAGCGAGTCAAGCAGACTCTCCGGGTAGGGGAACAAGAGCGTTGAGTCTGCATAGCGTATACCACTTAAGTCAGAGTAGCATTGGAGCGGTCAGAGAAAGAGGCTAGTCAGTGGGACTAGATCACCTCAGAGCAGTGAGATCGGGCACTCCAGTTGAAGAAGAAATGAAAACAGAGCGCGATAATAAAAGTTAGGGTCAGGATGGGAAAGGTTTATTGACGAGAGATGGGAAAAGCCCACGAAGCTCTCCAGGTAATGTAATCGGGTAGTTGAGTCAGCCGAACCAAGAGAGGTGACGTCTCAGAAGTCTGAATGAATCCGGAGGGCAGGAGGCCAATCGGGTAGGACTTGATTAGTCGGCGCCTTTGGATATTGACGTTTAGTAAAGGAAAGAGCCAACAGTAAATGGTGGGCAAGTCTAGCAAGCTCTAGATTGAAGGGAAACATTATGTTTAGTCCGCGGGGAGTATACCGCGTAAGTCTCAGTAGCATAGTAGCAGGCAGATGGAAACCGACTGGGCAGGTGAGCATAGATCACGACAATGCAGTAAAGCCGGACGTCCGATTGAAAAAGGGAATGAAAACAGAAAGCGAGAAGAAAAGGTTAGGGTCGGGGTGAGGAGGGTTTATTGATATAGAGTGGAAAAGCCCCACGAGGCTCTCCAAGTAATGTAATCAGAACCATTAGGTCAGCCGAACCAAGGGAAGTGCTGTCTCAGAAGTCCAAATGAATTCAGTGAATAAGAGGCCTACTAAGCGGTATTGGATTTATCGGCGCTTTGGGACTAGGTCGTACAATGCAGGTAAGAAAAAGGCTATAACAATAACGAGGGAACAAGTCTAGCAGTCCCTCAGAGTAGGGGTAACAGAGTTAAGTCTGCGGAGCCTATATCGTTTAAGTCTCGGTAGCATGGGAGCAGTCAGAGAGAAACAGACTAGTCCGGTGAAACAGGATCACCGCAGGGCATTAAAGTCGGCCGTTCGATTGTAAATGAGATGAAAACACAGAGCGCGTTAAGCAAGACAAGGTGAGGTTCGAGATAAGAATGGTTTATGGGTAAAGTGTGGAAAAGCCCACGAGGCTCTCCAAGTAATGAAAACAGATCCATTCAGTCAACCGAGCAAGTACGGAAGCGTCTCAGAAGTCTGAGTGAGTTCGGAGAGCAGGAGGCCCATCGGGCGGTACTAAATGAAGTCGTACTATTGAAGTGCGTAAAAAGGCTATACCAAAGGAGAGTGAAAAAGTCTTGCAGGCTCTCGTGGGGAGCAAAAATCATCAAATCCGTAGAGCGTATACCGTTTGTGTCTCTGTAGCATAGAAGCAGTCGGAGATAAGGAAATGGAGTCTTGGCAGGGCACTGAGAGGTGGCCGTCCGATTGAGGAAGGAAGGAATATAACGAGCGCGATAATGAAAGTACTGGGTCAAGATGTATGGAAAAGAAACTACGGAGGCACACATAGCAATCCGTCAGCCAAACATTGACCGTTAACGTAACAGTGATCTGAGAGAGTTCGGAGAGTAAAAGATCTTTCAGGCGATACGTGATTAATCGGCGTACAATGAAGACAGAGAGCGCAGTACGGAAATGACAAGGACAGAATCCAGAGCTTTACTGATTAGGAGTAGTAAAGTCAGCGAGACTCTCAAAGTAATGTGGACAGGGTGTTTGATCTTCTCAACATTGGCCGGTAACGTCACAGTAGTCTGAGAGAAGTCGAGAAGCTGTAGACTGATCAGGCGAGACTGGATTAGTCGGCGGATCATGACTGAGTCATTTACTTAAGGTTTGAGAACGAAGAGAGAGGGTTAGCGGAGATGAACAGGTTAAGTGATGAAAGGGGCTATACTAATAGAGAGTAAGCTAATCCAGCAAAATTCTCGGGGTAAGGGATTCGGTGCGTTGGAAATGTAGTGCCTAGATCATTTAGGTCTCGGTAGTATGGATGCAGTCAGAAAGCAAGAGACTAGTCAGATGAGATTAGAGTAAAGCAAGGTACAGATTTGACTGTCTAGTTAAAGAAATGCAATCAGACACGACGACAAGGATAGGGCAGGGTAAGGATGAGGACGGTTTTATTGATAAAGGGTGTAAAATTTAACGAGGTCTCCGAAGGCATTTGGACAGTCTACTAGGTCAACCGAAACAAGGGAGGCAACGTCTCAGAAGTCTGAATGAATCCGGAGAACAGGAAGCCGATCTAACAAGACTGGATTAGTCGGCGTGTTAGGATTAGGACGTATAATAAAGATGAGAAGAGAGCCATATCAATAAAGGGTGAATGAGTCTAGGAGGCTCACGGAGTTAATAAGTTAATAAAGATTGAGCAAATCTTGCAGGCGCCTGAGGTGAGGGGAACATAGCATTGGGTCAACAGAGCCTAGCCTGTTTGTATCTTCGTAATTTTGAAGGCAGCCAGAGGGAATTAGACTGGTCAGATGAGACTCGGTCAGGGCACGGTACTGATAGTTAGCAGTCCGATGGAAGGAGTGAAGACAACGAAGTAGGGAAAGAACAGGGTCAGAGTGAAGAAAGCTTTACTGATTAGGAGTAGCGAAGCCAACGAGACTCTATAAGGTAATGTGGACAGGGTAGTTGGTCTTCTTAATATTGGCCAGTAACGTCACAGTAGTCAGAGAGGTCAGAAAGCAGGAGCCGAAATTCACGAGGCTGTATTAGTCGGCGCATTGAGATTTAGTAGTACAGTTAAGTTGGGAAGACAAATAGAGAGTGTCAGCATAAGTGGACATGTTAGATATGGGGGAGTTTAAATTAGTTAGTTAGGTATAAGCACTCGGGGTGAGGGAAGTAGTGTTTTGGTTGTGCCGAACCTATACCGTTTACAGCTCAGTACTCTGTAGGCAGTCAGAAATTAGGAGACTGGTCAAATGAAACTAGGTCAGCACACACCGCTGGGTTACTGATAAGGTGGGGAAAGGCAACTAGTGAGGGAACAGAGTGTTCAGTCTTCCGAACAATGACCGGTACCGTCACAATATTCAGAGAGGTTCAGCAGAAATGGACAGGTTAGAGATGGAGGTGGCTTTGTTAAAAAAGGGTGAGCAAGACCAGCAGGCTCTCGGGAAGAGGGGCATAGCCAGAAGGCTACAGAGTCGTGACCGTAGTCTGTGGTAAGTCAAAGAGAAGCAGGCCAGTCAAATGAGACTAGGTCAGGGCAGGGCACTGACAAACGACAGTCCGATAGCAGAGGAATTAAAAGCGGAGAGCGTGATAAGGAGAGGACAGGGTCGTTTTGAAAGGAGCCTTATTGGTGCTGGGTGTATAGGCCAACAAGGCTCTTGGCGCATTGGTATTATTCCGCACAATTAATGCTTTGTATGGAATTCTATATGTGATCGGGGCCGTTCTCCCACAGCTCGTCCTCAGGGATGCAGGTGCCTAAGATGTCTGCTACCTTGGACTTA
>OX104070.1:27147683-27192935 GCA_944474145.2 Dicrocoelium dendriticum
AATTTCCGTAAAGTAAATTTTCTGACCTCGTGAACTATATTAGGATTCGATTGTAAACATCTAACTTCATATGCCCATTTATTTAAGGGTAATGTCACTACGTTCTTAGGATTTACTTGATTTATTTTACTTGTTATATTTCTTTCAAGTGATTGGCTGCTGTGTGATGTCCCCGGTGTGGTTGCGCTTGATGTGCATGTTGACAAGATGCCTACCTGTCTATTACCCACTACCTCGTCCATACTGGCTTCAGGAGACAGTTTGTCGTTGCTGGAGGGGACGGGGTGCACGGTTCCTGTGGCCGTGATATGATCTAAGAGTGGTTCCATGCCGCCAGTGTGGAGCGGACTACGGTCCAGCCACCGCCTTGTGTGCGCTTGATTCCCTAAATACAGCGTGCTTGTGTTTGTCTGAGAAGGAGTGTGGGCCGGCTACGTTGATAAAACGTGACTCCCATTCACATGCCTTCCGGTCTTATCCTTCTGGTTTACACTGGATATGGGGTGTGTGGTTGGAGCTGTGGGTGGTGCAGCGCAAGCCATCCGTGGTCCCTATGTAGGAGCGGGCGTCCTGTGGCTTACCACAGTGACTGGCAAATCCGAAACTGGATGCCGTCAGCCATATATATATGTATATATAGTGTTCCATGCTGAGGCTGATGTCGCATTCATGATGCTTCTTTACCGCGGTTGGGCTAAACCGTCTTACGCTTAAATCAGGTCTTTTTAATGTGGACAACATTCATAACATTTTATTTTATTTTTGTTCTGCCTACTTGATAATCTTTTCCCAACTTACCCACGTCGCTCATGCAAAGTGTGGTAAACTTGCGTAAGTTTATCGCGTGGTATATTTTAAATAACTTTCGGACATTTTGTACTTATCGCGTATTCACATTTAACCAATTTCTTCCATATGCGCATTTGGCGAGTATTTATGTCGTCATATGCGTTTACTTTATTCGATATCGGCATTTCGAACGCTTGGCTGTTGTTCGCCATCCCAGGTGTGGCTGCGCTTGATGTGCATGTTGACAAGATGCCTACCTGTCTATTACCCGTTACCTCGTCCATACTGGCTTCAGGAGACAGTTTGTCGTTGCTGGAGGGGACGGGGTGCACGGTCCTATTGGCCGTGCTAGGCTCGAAGAGTGGTTCCATGCAGTCAGTTTGGAGCGGACTACGGTCCAGCCACCGCCTTGTGTGCGCTTGCTTCCCTAAATACAGCGTGCTTGAGTTTGTCTGTGAAGGAGTGTGGGCCGGCTCCGTTGATGAAACGTGGCTCCCATCCACATGGCTCCCGGTCTTATTTCTTCGGGTTTACACTGGATATGGGGTGTGGGATTGGAGTTGTGGGTGGTGCAGCGCAAGCCATCGCATGGTCCCTATGTAGGCGCGGGCGTCCTGTGGCTTGCCACAGTGACAGGGAAATCCGAAACCGGATGCCGCCAACCATATTGCATACACATATATATTTCCGAATCAGGCATACAATTAGACCACTTTATATGCAGTTAACATATTTATCTGGGCATATAGCGACGTTCCAAATGACACTTGCTTACCTGAAACTTGCTACAAGCTGCACCTACCACCGCTGCTTTTGCACAAGTCCATATTCCGTTTCACTAACACCAGTTATTAATGCTGTTCCCCGAATGATTATTTCCAATTACGCATTTACCTACACAGCTTTTCAGTAACAAAAGATGTCCGTTTTTCGTCATTCCTTATCAACTTTGAGCATCTCATACTGCATTTTATCAACTATGCACATAGTGATGCCTTTGTCATCGCAGTTACTCCTTTTGCACTTATTCAGAGTTAACAACATATTTAATTGCAGGTTACCTTCAAGGCATTATCCGTAAATTTCACGCTTATTATTTACGTATTTCCGTTCATTGGTCTTGTTCGAGTGTTCTGGGGGGGGACGGTTGTGTGGGGCACTTGGGATAGGTGCGACGCCGCCCCAAATACAACGGGTTCAATGGTTGCGCGGGGGATTTATAAGTTACTGGAAAGAGGATTGGGGACCAAGGGGTATTGTAGGGAGTGAGGAGGATGGGTGTTATTCGGGTGGTGCAGGGTGTTATTGGGGACACATATTGAGGCAAAAGCGTGTTTGCGGGTTGTGAGGGATACTTGGGATTTGGCAAAAATATGGGACACGTTCCATTGAGTTTGTTTTATGCGTAGGGAGGGTGCACCTTAGATTGGGTCCGGCTTCTGGGTGCTTATGGGGTTTTTGTCACACATCGAGTGAGGACAAATCTCACCAACCAATTAATAACACTCACAGGGTAAAAGTCGGGGGTAGATCGGGTAAAAACAGGTTTTTGGGGTGTAAAAGATAGTGGAATGGGTCGAGGGGGGGTTCTCGGGTGAAGTGTAGTCTGGGAGGAGTTGCACACCCCCATAGCTCACTGCAATAGGAAAAATTAATTTACGCCAGTTATATTAAAGAACCTGTTACTCTATACCACAGTAGAGGACAACCCACTTTGATCGTATTGGTTTTTCCGCCTGAATGTGTATTGCTTTTATCAACGGTCCCCCACAGGTATGTACGCATTGCATGATAGGTAGACAGGATACGGGTATTTGGGGAGCGGGTTTTTAGGAACAATGGGGGTCAAGGTCTTGATATAGGGTAGTCTTTAGGGGTGACTTGTGAGGTGGGGGGCCATATGATGTTTAATGATAACGACGGATCCGAGGATCGAGACTTGGGGAATGGGTGGGTTGTATTGGTACTGTTGGTATTGGTGAACACGGACACGGTCAACTTGGGAAGGGCGGGAGTGGCTGCCGGGGGAACTTGGAGCTAGGGGAACGTTACTTTTTTTGGTCGCCTCTAAGGGGTGGGGGTTTTGACAATGCGACATACAGAGGTGACGGAACTGAGTCCGGCGTCGAGATTCGCGGATGAGGGGCCCATTAGCCCAGCGTCGGCGGCCACCCGGCCACGGTGCGGGTGAGCGCTTCGGTTGTACTAGAGTATGCCTAGCAATTCGAGGAAGTTAGTAAGTACACCCCAGATCGCTGTGGGGCCTTGGACGATTGGCCAGGGGTGCTATTTCCATTTGTCAGTTTGACTCTTCGTTTAATATACGCCACGGTGGTCCCCCCTTGTTTAGGTGTCAGAATGTTAGGTGTTCGGTCAACCACACTAGGTTCTACTGTGCGTGTGGATGGGGCGTGTGGCGACGTCTGTGAGTTGGGGTTGGTTATCTAGAGCCGGCGCCTTGGGGAGTTGTGTCATCTCATGGTGGATCCCCAGCATGGAACCTGGGGTACCTGCATTTTGTACTTTTGGTTTGCCCCCTGATCATTATCGCGGTCGCCACGTATTGTGAGGTGGGTGGAGTGCCGATGGGTAAAATTATAAGGTTCTAAGGGGCCTATTAACGAGTCCTAAGGCGTGGTGCAACTTAGCCGCTCGGCGTGGCCTTGAGGTAGGTGACACGGTCCCTTGCTTTGTAACAGGAATAATTTTCAATCATTTACTTGGGCAGACAGGAGTATATTAGGGCAAGCGTGCCATGACTGGCACGGTTCAACGGGACACTGGGTACTAATCAGGAGATCGCCCGGCTGGGTTAACGATAATGAGGGGGATGAGGAAACTGGAGGCCAACCAACTGCTTATGATTCGCGGACTACCAGTGCGGATTTGCGTGTTGGGGCATGTACTGGGGGCTCCGAGGGGTGGTTTTTCCCGACTCAACGTGACCTCAGCAAGTTGTATGGGCTAGGTGTTGCCTCGTGCATTGTGATCGAAGGGTGCTTGGTGTAGGAGTGCGAATTTTTCACGTTCCGTGCCGGAATGTGCATTGGCAGTTCATGTCGTCATTTTGGGGGACTAACCTTTGTAGGGAAGGACCGTGGGGGCCTTTATTCCACAGTAACAGGCGTTAACTTTGACGGTGACGACGGCCCAGCAACGAGGAACCGGTGTGCCTGGTTGTCCCACCACCACTCCTAACCTCTCAAAGGCGCTCGTGTTTGACACTCGAATCGAAGGCAACAGGCTTGGGGCGGCTGTGACATGCCATATACGTGACAGAGGGCACTTGCCGAGGGCGGGTCGGATATGGACACTGGGGAACAGCCAGGTAGCCAAAAGGAATAAACGTATAACACGCGGACTGGCACCCCCTGTGTTTCGTAACACCATAAGGTACTGCCGAAAGGTGGTATTGACATGCTTAACGCGTAAAAGAGTGCCTAGCTGATGGTTTCGGCCATCTGTCCTATCTTATGGCGTTCCTAGTAGGCCATGTATGTGTCTAAAGAAGCCGGCATAAAACCACACTAACCCCATAGGGTCTGTCCCATGAAGAGAATCAGTCGGGACGCCTCAATACCAACCTCCGCTTTGGCGTCGTTAGTCACAGGTTGCGTGTTTTGACAATGGTAAAATCGTCGAAAAACTTTGGAGTCATGTTTAATAATCAGCCGCCGACAGGTCCGTTTTAGGAATACTCCATCACACCCACGTACCCGACCTTGGCTGAGCGCCCTGTATATGAGACACGGCCTCCCCACCACATACCACCCCCCCCCAGTACTCGCACGGGCGTAGTAAAGACGATAACGGACCTGCCAACCCTCACCTGGTGGTATGTTTACAGAAAACGCACACTGAGTCTTCTGCCTCTCTGTTTTCTTCATTTGTCCGTTCGCTTGTGACCTTCTAGTGTATTCAGGATTTGCACCAGTTAGCGAAATTTCACCAGCTCTCCACGGCCTTCACCGGCACAACCCATCGACCCACAAACACCCGTCCTCCCACCCGCGTGGACTACCGTGCGAAAAACTAACCAGACTCCGGGGTAAATTGAAACTGCCACTGTTAACAGTACTGGCTCGATTCAGTTGGCTAAGTTCGGTTTTGTTCAAACTCCGGGTGGCGGCTCACAAACATTTCCTGACGTTTCGCCTTTCTTAAGCTCAAGGGCAACTGGTGTCATACGTGCACAACAGACATCCTTTTGGCGGGAAGATAGGCCGGGAAATTGCGGGTACAGGAACATAAGCTGTGGGATGACTTAAAGCTGCCCGTTATGACTAGACCAGAAATACACAAATAGGGATCGCCCGAGTCTCAGTGGGGTTTTCGGGGTGCGTGAGCCGGCCGGTCAACCTCCGCACTACTAGAGCACCCCCGGTTCGGGTGTGGCGACTCGCTACATAGGGTCTTAGCACCCTTTTCAGGGGGTCGTCGAACGCTATTGGTGCGTCTGCCCTGCGGTACATAATCTTACGCCTGCGCGATAGGCCGGCGGCAGGACAGGGGCTTACAGACTGCCGTCCCAAGTTGGTTCTACGACTTGCTCTGTATATCCTTTGGGCTTTGTCCTACACGACCGTCTCGGTCTGGGCGACCCCCACCGGAACGAGGTGCCCTCTTTCCAGTCCGTAATACACTGCTGTGACTGTGGTCACCAGCACCTCATGACGCTGCACGTTGCAAACGTCCCCCACACCAAGTGAAACTCACGTCCGGACGGGGCGGATGCTCTTTGTTCAGGGTTTAGACCATAAACGGTCAGGGAGGCGTCTATGGTTTATAGTTTCAGGCATCAACTCACCCGAGGCTCGTTGAGGCAGGTTGTAGGACCTCTCCGCTGGTGTGTACTGTGTTGATGCAACCTCACCGCTCTCTAGGTGTGGTTTGGGAACCGACTGAGGATGCGATGTGTTGCCGATCAAGTCCCATGATCATCGGGCAGGTAGAATTACCAGGGTAGCAGTAGCGGTGTGTCCTGCAACGACGCAAGGCTGTTCGGATTTAGTGGTGGAGGGTGTGGGTTTGGGGGGAACATCCGGCTTTGACCCGTCCCGACGTTGACCCGTGTGTTGTTGTGGAAGGCCGCTTGACCAGGGTTTCTTGAGGGCGGGGATGACGTAGCCCGAAAGAGGACGTATCCGGGCCCCGTTGACTGCAGCTCCCCATGGTCCTAGCTGGGAGTCGAGTTTAGGCAAGTTCGTAGAGGAATACTGGAGGGGCGGACACTCTTTTCCTCAGTGTCACACACTGGGGAGGGGCAATATGGAAAAGAAGAAAAAGTTTGGATGGGTGAGGGAGGATCACGGATGTGTGGGTCTCATATCTGACTCACGCCCAGCGTGAGAGTGGAATCCTCGTGGGACGCTCTGGGTTCGTCGAGCCACTTTGTGGCCGTACTGTCGTAGGAGCCGTGAGCCCGTACCCGTAAAGTTCCTAATATTTGGCAGCGCGGGTTCTGGATAATTACACTTCGGTAAAGCACGCGGGAGACAGCCCCGCCATATGGCCGACCTTGGGAGGGCACCCTTTTGGGATGCACCCAATTCCCCCCACAGTTGGGACGAGATGTCTTTCGGCAGACTGGAGTCTCGTGGACAAGTATACCATAATGACTGGAGCACGTCCGGTGGCCTGAGACACGCAGCAACCTGTGATACATCTTGAGGGCCAAGTGCATGGTAGTTTTTTGGGCAATCTAATTCTGCACATACCCGGGGGGGTTGAGGCCAAGAGGTATACATTTTTCTAATTACCTCAAGCTGAATATACGGTTACCATACGTGCTCAAATTTATCGTGAACAGCGCTGCAGATTAGTGAAAAGATAAAAAACGGCCTGCACCTGATGGTTGCATCAAGGGTGTGTCTCCTATAAGCGATTACTCGTGAGCGTTCGCGTAATTCGCCTGACTGTACCTGGTATGTCTTATTGAGTGAGGCTCGCGGATGGCTGGGGGCGTGTGCGGATTAGCGAGTTAGGGAGGGATTTCCTAGACTGCAGGTGAACCAAGGACGGGGTATATGACCGTAGGACACACGAATCGCACGGAATGGGTTGAAGTCGCGACTTGCGCCACCCATCGAGCGGCACACTTTATCTACACGACATGGTCTGTCGGTGCTACGTCCGTAGCACCAGGTAGCAAAATGTGCAATTTTAATTTATATTCGTCCGTAATCATATACCTGTCGCTGAATTCAGAGTTTACCACGGAGATACTACGCCAACGTAATCTTTTGGGAACGTGATTGGGGGGATGGGATTGGGGGTTTAAGCGTGGGTGGATGGCGCCAGGTGGGTAGAGGAGAAGAAAGGGGGACTGTGGGTGTCCCGAAACGGTCTACGACTAAATAAAAAAGGGTATTTATTATTGTATGAATTTCTCAGGATAGTACTCAACCCCAGTTCCAACGTCGAGGGGTCTGGGGGTCGGGCCGTAACGGGTACTGGGGGGATTTGTAAATTATTGTCAGCAGGGTTCAAGTGTTTTCGAACTCAGTTGGGGCGAAGCGTGCCGCCGTATCAGCTTGACTGGTGTAACACAAGGACATGAGAACGTTCGATGCTTACCCAACCTCGCTCCGCTCGACCACACGGCGTACTTGGCTATGAATGTTTGGCTGGATTGTTCCGGGGGCGTAACGTATATATAGCTCGTTTGGGACACGGTTCCGGGCCTCAGTGAGCGATGGCGCCCCGCCCCCCTCAGCCCGTGCGCCTGTTACAATGTCCACGGTATATATATCACAGTCCTTAGCCCTGCCGGGTATGCCTCGCGCGCACTCGTGTGGACCGTCTTTGGCCACATGATCGGTTTACCTCTGCCACACCAATCCACATGGTAGCCGTGGGAGGCGTTTTTGCACGCTGGTGCCATACATAAGGTTGCCACAACCAAGGTCTGGGGGTATGCCAATCCTTCAGCTAACAATTAAATGCCTTCTGGATGCCGGAACATCATTGGTCGCGCGAGGACACACTGCCGTGCTCTCTATCCACTAGGGGGTTGGCGCCCCTAACTGGCGCCGCGAGGCCTAATGGCGAAGTCCGCTCATACCTAGGTGCCGTGTTGGCGGAAACTCCTAACGGGACTGCGTGTCTCCGAAAATCGTGTTTGTCAAGCACTTTAGGTCGGGTCGGGACTGAATTGCTCTACCGAAGAAGAGTAGTGTAATGGGGGGTAATAGTTTTATTGAGTTGGAATTTATGGAGGAATTGTTTAGGTGGATTGAGTGGTGAATGGTGCAAAGGCTTACACACACAACCAATTTGGGGGTAGAGTTGGGAGGATGGTGGTATTTCTAGGACCAGAGTGGATTGGCCATGGGCGGCTGCGCGCCGGATAGGGAACCGAACCTTGTCTATTTCCGTTAGCCACTGGGTACTGACCGTGGTCGTTGTCCGCACGACTGCTCGGATGGGAGGACCCTTAGTGGGGAACATGTTTTCGTTGAGCCATACCGGGTGTGGTATAAGATCTCCATGGTTACTACGCACCCCGCCGTTACGAATAAATCTTTTGCTTGGGTCCCAAATAACATAACAGCACACTACAAACTGCTCTGCACCAATATGGCACTACTAATAAGAAGCCCTCAAGACACGTGCAGCAAGTATATGAGGCTTCCCTAGTGCCCATTTGGACGCAAATATCATGGAACCCAATTAGCATAAGTTAAGGCCGTTCATGTAGGCTCCTGGCACCGATAACATAACTGTCGCTGTAGGCAATAATTAGGCTCCATGCGGAACATACATAGGCTTAAAGCAAGGTACAGATTTGACTGTCTAGTTAAAGAAATGCAATCAGACACGACGACAAGGATAGGGCAGGGTAAGGATGAGGACGGTTTTGTTGATAAAGGGTGTAAAGTTTAACGAGGTCTCCGCAGGCATTTGAACAGTCTATTAGGTCAACCGAACCAAGGCAGATAACGCCGCAGAAGTCTGAATGAATCCGGAGAACAGGAAGCCGATCTAACAAGACTGGATTCGTCGGCGTGTTAGGATTAGGACGTATAATAAAAATGAGAAGAGAGCCAAATCGATAAAGGGTGAATGAGTCTAGGAGGCTCACGGATTTAATAAGTTAATAAAGACAAAGCAAATCTTGCAGGCGCCTGAGGTGAGGGGAACATAGCATTGGGTCAACAGAGCTTAGCCTGTTTGTATCTTCGTAATTTTGAAGGCAGCCAGAGGGAATTAGACTGGTCAGATGAGACTCGGTCAGGGCACGGTACTGATAGTTAGCAGTCCGATGGAAGGAGTGAAGGCAACGAAGTAGGGAAAGGACATAACCAGAGTGAAGAAAGCTTTACTGACTAGGAGTAGCTAAGCCAACGAGGCTCTATAAGGTAATGTGGACAGGGTGGTTGGTCTTCTTAATGTTGGCCAGTAACGTCACAGTAGTCAAAGCGGTCAGAAAGCAGGTTCCGAAATTCACGAGGCTGTATTAGTCAGCGCATTAAGGTTTAGTAGTACAGTTAAGTTGGGAAGACAAATAGGGAGTGTCAGCATAAATGGACATGTTAGATATGGGGGAGTTTAAATTAGTTAGTTAGGTATTAGCACTCGGGGTGAGGGAAGTAGTGTTTTGGTTGTGCCGAACCTATACCGTTTACAGCTCAGTACTTTGTAGGCAGTCAGAAATTAGGAGACTGGTCAAATGAAACTAGGTCAGCACACACCGCTGGGTTACTGATGAGGTGGGGAAAGGCAACTAGTGAAAGGAACAGAGTGTTCAGTCTTCCGAACAATAACCGGTACCGTCACAACCTTCAGAGAGGTTCAGCAGAAATGGACAGGTTACAGATGGAGGTGGCTTTGATAAAAAAAAGGTGAGCAGGACCAGCAGGCTCTCGGAAAGAAGGGGCATAATAAGAAGGCTACAGAGTCGTGACCGTAGTCTGTGGTAAGTCAAAGAGAAGTAGGCCAGTCAAATGATACTAGGTCATGGCAGGGCACTGATAAACGGCAGTCCGACAGCAGAGGAATTAAAGCCGGATAGTGTGATAAGAAGAGGACAGGGTCGTTTTGAAAGGAGCCTTATTGGCGCTGGGTGTATAGGCCAACAAGGCTCTTGGCGCATTGGTATAATTCCGCACAATTTATGCTTTGTATGGAATTCTATATGTGATCGGAGCGGTTCTCCCACAGCTCTTCTTCAGGGATGCAGGTGCCTAAGATGCCTGCTACCTTGGGGACATTTAGTAGTCTACTTATGGCCTTGGAGAAGTGCAGGATACTACCAGGTGCTCTGATGGCTTCTGGCAACTTATTCCAAACATGCGCATACCTAGAGGAAGAAGTTAAAATGTATAGAGCAACGGGTTTTGGGTAGTGAGAAGGAGTGTGGCTTTTTGCGTAGAGGATACCGTGTGTCTCCCAGCGGTTGAAAATAGCTTTCAATACTTGAGTCCGATGTTTTGCTTTGCTTATATAGAAAAACGGTTGGTTTTCAGTCTCCGCAGCCAAAGTGGTTCCAGACCAAGCTGCTTACAGCGGCTTTGATAACTGAATGTGTCTGATCCTAGAAGGCGCTTAGTGAATGAACGCTGGACTTTCTCAATGATCATCCTGTCACTTTTGCGTGAATTACTAACCACTAGCGAGCAGTACTCTATTGTTGCCTCCTGTGGACTTGAAGCAGTTGTCAAGATGAGCAAGAAGGTGACCTTAGTTGGTGCGTGTGACAAACGTCACGTCAATGTGTTGTTTAACAGACATTTGTGTCTGGCTTAGGGAGAACGCTTGTTAGGCGAAAACCCACCGCGTACTAAAATGCTGCCGCTGCACTATTCGGTGGAACAGGTAAAACCCAACCACCCAGCTGGAACCACATAGAGTGTGTTCAGCTAGCCAGCCTTCTATGCTTGAATGTTCAGCTATCGTGTGTTCTTGCATAAGATTATCTTTCGCCTCCGGACTCGAACTTATTAGCTAACTGTCCTCTACAAGGATAACAGTAAAACACATTCCCGCCATTCTATGTGATAAAGGCTTCCTTAAGTCCGGCATACAAATTTTCAGCTTGTGCAACACGAGAACATAGCGGCACACATTTTCACAGGCAGTGGACATTTCTGCTGTCTGCAGTGACCAAACTAATTCGAACCTGGAGAGGTAAATACGACGTGGGTTAAGCAGCTTTGGGAACCAACAAAACTAAAAAGCATGGGAACGGTTTGCCGTTTGCTATCGGTACTTTGACGTTGCCTTGACGGACGGTTTTCTAATAACTTGTAAGGGGAACGGAGAGCACAATTTAGCCTAGTGGTACGCCTGCCGGATCGTCACTTAAGAGACCCGGGTCTGAATTCCAAGTGCGCCGACTTTTATACTCGCTCCTGCGGTAAGCCTACGAAACTTGGAATGATACAGTGAGGATGGCGATGATCCATGCTCATGGATGAGAGGCAAGAATAATACCCTAAAAGAGTTTATCCTTGTATCACTGCAGGAAGTCGTTTCCGCATTCCAACAACATTCTTGTGTCTTACGCTACGTTCGGCTAATACACCAAGGCATACAATTGCGCAACCATAGGTATCTGTTTTACGTGCGTGCCAGTTTTCCTTTATTTCGTGATGGTATGACATTAGCAAGCTACCACTTGGCGTAGTGGCCCTCATCAACTATGGAGGCTCACACGGTGTAACCACTTACCGTCCCGCATCCGGGTTTATGTGGTACCACAGAGTGTTCAATGCACACTTCAGACATAGAATGGCTCATATCCTTTGCTGGTTAACGGAAGGCATTGATAGAGTAAAATAAGTATGAAAGGCAGCCCTGCTTTGACACATTCACATGAATTCTAACGTTCGCGGGATGGGAAAACTTTCCACTGCTGTTTCTTGTTTCATGAAAACGCTTCTGTGCGTCTATTTACGATGTCGAGTGGTGAAACTTTGTCTTGAAATGCTCTCTGGATATAAACACACACTGAAAACCAAAGGTCCAAAACAATTATAGTACATTAATATGATACATAGTTTAAAGTTAGAGTATACAATATTAGTTATATAATACCCATACCTGTTTTGCAATATTTAATTAATATTATTACGAGGTTATATCGCACAGGCTGTATATATTTCATACATAAAGCACAATACAGGTGCATTCGGAAGCAATATATAAAATACATTTATTTATTGGCTTCCTTAGATTTTAGAGAGCAAGAGGGATATCCTTCGTCAGATCCGTCGCACTCCATGTAGTTCAGTGACTATAAAAATTGCTATGAAACAGCTTTCCAAAAGGGGACCACGACGGTCCAGTGGAAATCAGCAAGATACTTGCTCACTACTCAGCGCCGAGTCAAGTACCGCTTTTGGAGCAGCCCTCGGTTTATGCACCACCAACCGGCGCAGGTATACTATTCTAGATAGTAACAGCACAGGTTGACAAGGTACATCAGCGCACGCACCGCGCCGCCGCATTTTGAACAGACTCTACCGGTGGCCCGGAGCGGAACTATAGTCGTAGAGCTTGAGGCCTGCGTCTGGACGTCTATATTTTCTCGTAAAACGCTAACGAATTAAATTAGGTCGTCGAGATTGGCTATAATTGTGGAAAACAAGTTCATCTGTCGGCGCCGATAAGGATAATATGGTTCCCTGGCACCAAGGTGGGCTACCATGCACGCCTCTCAACTTTGTACATCTAGGAGCACTGGGTCTTTGTAAGAGGATAGGTCGCTGGCAGCCCATGTTAAGGAATGGGGCACAAACGCAATGCAATAAGGAGGCTAAATACTTCAGCCGCTATTGGGGTAACCTTCTTATAGCGTAGAGCATCCTATTGGTAGCAGCGACCAAGCTAATTTTGTCCCTGGCTGTGATTATACCCGGAGAATTTAGTACGACAATGTCCTCCAGCAGGCCGCGTCCTTAAGCAAGAACTCGTTAGGGTATTAGGCGTCGAATAAAGCAAAGGTCCATTAGAGAATGCAACCTACTTTTTCAAACAACGGCCGCTTGCATTTGGTCAGCAGATACAACTCTGGAAATAGTTAGTTATTGTTTAAATACATAGGCTTCGGTTAAACGGTCTGTAAAGGTTGCTGTATTAGGTCATTTGGGTAGGCACTTGAAAGCGCAAGGCCAAGGGGAGAGTCAGGTGGTACTCCAAGTTTCACGGAACTAAGAGCAGAAAACGACTGCTTACCTTTCACTTGCTTGTTACTCCTGATCAGCAATTCATTGATCCACGAATGTTCCCCAAGACACTAACATAACGGAGTCTATACACTAGTATCTTTCTGGGATTGTGTCGAAGGACTAACAGGAGTCAAGGAAGTACGCGTTTAAATGATTATCGATATCTAACAAGTGAACACCGTTTCTTCGACGCAAGTATTTTATAAGTACACGAAAGGGACTTCCGGCATCCACGCGGAGCGGATGAAAGGTAAGATGCTCCTTTAGATGCCGTTGCAATGCTCGTTTGAGGAATCATTCTGTGATGTTACAAGCTAGCATGGTTACGCGGATGCGTCTGTAATTGGAGAAGTCCTAAGTATTCTTTCCTTCTTATACGGGCTTAACAATGCACATTTTCCGAACAGGCGCTAGGGCGCCATCGTCAGGGGAAAGCTAACTGTAGCAAATAAGCGCGGAAAGGTACTCGGCCACTACGTTTACGAACAGTGTGCGTTGCCAATGAGACCTTACGGAAGAGCTTTGGCTAGCTTCCTTGAACCCTTTCTTAACCAATTTGCAATATATTCTAATTGAGCTAAGTCAGATTGGAACAAACGAACGACACTGTACTAGGGAAAATAGCCAAGGCTTGACAAGTTCAGTGGAATGGTTTGATAAAATAGCACAAAGGTTAAAATATGGTTGCGCAAAGGTGATAAACGCATCTGTGGAGTCAGCCTATTATCTGCCTTAACGCAAAGGCAGATTCTTCTTTCGCGATTTCCGCAGCTTGGTAAGCATCATGTTTGTCCGCGCCATGTCGTCACTCAGTGAACAGAAACCAGCTTAAGAAGCGTAGGGGCTGTAAAGCATTGTCGAGTCCTTTTGGAATATGGGTAGCGTAGGCCCAGAAATGACAAACGTCAGAATAAAGTTCCGCTGTTGACAAATTCGAAGGAGTAAATAATGCTGACGATTTTCCAGTTGACTGTATTGGGTGTCAACTTAATTATTAGGACCCGTCTGTTCTGTGCCGCGGCTAAGTTGCATGTGGCGGCAGGCGGAACCAAAGATTTTCAAAAACTGGAAAGACAGGATGAGGTTATTCCATACACGGCGATATCTTCCGCTGTACACCCACAAGGCCCACAGGCGACTACGGTATTTCAGGTGGCACAATCCTATCAGATTTTTAGTTGCCCTTCGCTGGGCGGTCTCGAGCACAGCCAGCGCGCGTTTTAACTAGGGTGGCTAGGCCTGGATCAAGTACGCCAGATGGGACCCACAACTATATGGAACACTCCGGAGAAGGTGGTTGGATCGAATCGCCTGCATGCCCTCCGCAACAGACTAGCCTGTTGCTTAACGGTTTTGGTATCCTCCAAGGTCTGCGCCGAACAGTCAAAATCCTGTTGCATACCAAGATGGTAGTAAAGGAGGCTGGCGCTTTTATCCTTGTCGCAAGACTACGAAGAGGCCAAGTGAAGTAAACAGCAAAAGCGTCACCTGGGATCGACACAAACCATTAGGAAAGCGTGGTGGTCGAGCGTCCGGTAGCAATGTCACAAACCAAGACTGAATTCGTCGATGACCAACAAACGCATAAAATCAAGTGAAGTAGATGACATGCTTCCATCTAACTGCAGTTTGAACTCGCTGGGATTCGGTGTCAGCAGAATCTATGAACCTATGCAAAGCATGGCGGCTTCACCTGGGTCATATAAGGCTACCACCTACAGCCACGAGACGACTTGCTAGGAAGAGTTGGTTCAAATTAAAACCAAATGCCTACTAAACGCTCCTAGCCATCATCCCGTAAATATAAGGAGTAAGCCATGCCTGAATGCGACCCGAATAAAGTTCGCAGTAAATGCCGGCTATAACCGTGGAATATGCGTCTGTTCGTGTTTCCCAAAAGGTTCTGTGTCGGTGTGTACCTGGATCGTGTTAGCCTGAGGTGTACTAAAAGGCATGATGATATTTCGTAGGCGGTCGGAAAGCCACCAAGTAAGTGTCGGAGCTGGATGGATGGTGTGCTCTTGTTACATCTCGTAGCTATCTGGGCGGTACTGTCATAGCTGCCGAAAGAGGACCGCGCGTGAGGCGACTAGATAAAGGGCATGAAATGTACGACGGCTGACTAATACAACCATACCAAGGAAAAAGGGGAAAGAAACGAAGACGTGATGACGCGCACAACAGAAGCTACGCTGGACAACAACGCACTTGCGGACCCCGACGCGCTACCAACCACACTCGTTTACACAATGTTATATATTTACGGTATTTATGCATGAAGCTTACGCATTTTCGTTGCGCATTACGTTTGTTTTACTTTACAGTGGCATCCATTAATACCCAAGTCCATTTGCTGATTTGGGTCGGCAACATTAGAACCAACCACAATCCAACCCAAAATTGTTAATTTTTCTTTACCAGTATGCCACTTTTACCCCTATTTACTGACTACTTTTGTGGTAGTTTGTAATATAAAATTATGTTGCAAGTATATGACTATGGTTCATATACGTCAAGCATTAAGTTTTATCATATACTTACTTACGTAGGAAATTCCTACATAAACTTCAGCAACTCCAGATATATATATAAGGCTTCATGTCAAAAGCCCTTGAGTTGCTTAATCTATACACTTATTTATCATATATTGGTTAGGGTTAGGATCTTTAGAAATATTAAATATCACTCCCAAACGTTGCAGGATAACAAGCGCAGATATCAGAAGGCAATGGAAGGCGTATATAGTGGACTATACTCTATTGGATGCTACGGGACAAAAATTATCCAATGAAGTGCTTACAGGCTATACTATGCACACCATTATTAAGGTAAAGTACGTTAGCTCAACCGTTGTTGGTTTTTCACGCATTCGTTTCCTTGGTTCCACAAGAAAATTAGGCTCTGTTTACAGCACTATGTAATCCTGTAGTGCTTAGCTTCCTCTGACCCACTAACGTTTGCACACATGACAACCGGTTGCTTGGTGGTGGAGGCTCACGTTCGTTTACCGGTACAAGGAATTGGACGTTCGTTAGGAGAAGGCCTGTATCATCTATATTACCTGACCTGACCTTATCTGTTCGTTCGCTTGTACATTTTAATCCTCAACTACCAGATGTAACATTGTTATGTGCTTGTACTGCTTTTCCTTCCGGCTTAATTTCTTACTAATGCTATGCCTGGCACCGCCCAGCTCTTGACTCACTTGCGCCCCACGCTAACAGGCTCTCAGCAGCTGTCATGCCGTAATGCTCACAACCTACCAGCCTTCCAATCTTTTCATCCCTGTACCAATGCCGGATATTTCTTCAGCCTTAGAATTCTACCAGTAGCTACTTCCGCACTCTGAATGTTCTTGGCTGCTACCTTTAGGATCCAGCTGTTTCACTCTATTATGACTGTCAATTTTCGAGGAGCCCCTAGCTCCCGACTTCTTTCTATTTCATCCTAACTGGCATTCGTTTGAATTGTGATGCCGCAGCGCTCACCACCATGCGGCTCTCTGGCATTTTCTTCCCAGCACTACACGCCGTTTGTTATATTTCCCTTCCATTCCTATTATTAGTAGTATGTGCTTCCGGATTCTGAGTGTTGCTGCTTGTCGCTTCTCAACGCCATTCGTTTCATTACAATAGGACTGCTAGGCTACGAGGAGCTACGTAATTTCTGGCTCAGTTCCATCTATTCCCAAAAGGCTTCCGTTTTTATTGTGATGCCTTACTGCTCATAACCATACAATGTTCCAACATTGCAGCAATTCACTCCATGCATGCTGGTCTTTCTACCTTATATTCTTACCAGTATCTACTACCGGATACTGAATATTGCTGTTTGCTGCTTCCTAGCTACACCTGTTACACCCTAGTGCGACTGCTGTGGCTTGAGGAACCACCTAACCCCTGGCTCACTTCCAGTTCATCCTAACAGGCATTCATTAGACTCGCGATGCCGTAGTGCTCAAGGCCGCCTAACTGGCTACGCGCTTCTCTCTCCAATACATAAGGTATGCTGTTTCGCTACTGGGCTCTTACACCCAGCAACCTCCGTATTTAACTTAGTGTCTTCAAGATTTTTCCTATCTCTGCCTGCCTATTATACGGCTGCTAAGTTTCTAGGCCCGGACTAGCATTTGTCTCAACTCTTACTCCAACACCACTAATATGCTTTTGATGCAGCAGTGCCCACGTGCATCTGACCTACCGCCATTTACAGCGCGCCACGTTCTGGATGCACTTTCGATCTTATTTTCTTTTAACTATCGGTTTCCGGATTCACCTTGGCTGTACGCTTGCCTTTTCATCCATTCGTCTGAAGTTAGTGCTACTGTTGAGCGTCGACGAGCCATTAAGCTGCCCCCAACACCGCTTTGACTTGACAGGCCGCCGTCCATCCTTTGAATCCTTAGTGAGTAGGCCATCTCCCGCACCACCGTTGCTATCAGCGTACGTCATGTGGGATGCTTTCAAGGCGCTGGCTGGCCGAACGACCTCCTCGTGATGGCAGCTGGGTGGTTCGTGTTTACTCCCTTCCAGCAACTAGCTCGGCGGCAGTGTTCCAGGACTTTCTGTTTTCAGCTGGCAAGCGTTCTCCCTATAAAAGGCCACAACGGTCCGTTTAACAACACTGTGCAGTGGCGGCTGACTCTCCATCAGGTAAAGTCACCCACTGCTTTTCCGGAGAACCGCTACAAGTGCACAGCCACCAAGCATTCATTTAACACTGCCGACACGTTCAAGCACGATCAAATGGGCAGAGAAACCTTTACAAAGCCCATAAGCACAGCTAAACAAGCCCAGTTGCGCACTTGCATACCTTCATAATATCATATGCGACATTCCCATCATACCATTGTACATTAACTGATCACCTTTTGTACTCTTAACATGATCATGCCTGCGTAGGCGTGCCTCCCTTAGTCAGGAGATCTTTTATTTATTTATTTATTCACTGTCTACACTCGGACACTAAATGTAGCTATCTGCGTGCACCGTTACCGCGCTGGTTGCCACTTGTAGGACTGAAAGCCTTGATGCGTCACCTAGTCTGTTACTCCTTATTGTTCCATACTAACTGGCTTCCTTTTGTCTTGTGTAGCCGTAGAGCTCCCAGCTAAATAAGCTACCACTGGCATCCGTTTAGTACTTTTGAAATAATCTTTCGGCCCTACCTTCTGAACACTTTCTATTTCCGTATTCTGGGCATTGTTGTCTTATTTCTTTATTACTTCTTCTTGCTGACTTCATCTTCGACTTATAAATCATAGGTACCCCGCCCGATGCTAAATTACGATTTGGTTGCCAAAGTTCCTTGGCTCCCCAGGCCAGACCCAATCGTTCTTACGGCAGCCGCTTCAGCTTAAGCACTGCATTCCGTTGCATTTTGTTATTTTCCGTTTTTCCGATTCTCAAGGTTGTATTCACTTGCGCTCAGTTACTCTACTAGCAGCTGCATCTTCTTGCATTTGTCTGCCATGAACAGTTTTGTGTGTACTCATGTATTCAGTTTTCCTGGCAAAAATTAAATATGAGGTAACGTTTTCAACCACCTATCTTCTCTCCTATTGCAATCTATATACTTTTTGCCTACTCATCGCGTCTCCGTTTTGCTATTTGTTTGGCCTCCTTCTGACCGTCGGCCGTCTTCCTGATATTGTCAGACACAACGGTTGGCACCTCCTAGTTCGTGGAAAACTTGGGTTGGCCCATATAACGACAAAGGCGGTTACTTTCATTAGGACGCGATTTGCTCAGCTGAAGTGCATGGAATATTATGCTAAAGTTAGCACAACTAACGTGCCGTCTGGTTATCGATTGGCCAACCAGGAGAGTTGTCGCCCTCCAGCGACCTTGTCTCATCACAAATACAGTTCGACCTACTACCTGAATTGACGATAAGTATCTCAGTGGTCCTCTGGAAAAAGACTGATTAACCTAGAAAGTCAAATGTCTTAAGATTACCTTTAGGGCACTCCTTGTTTCTCCATCCTGTAATCTTTTAGAATGTCTGTATCACTTACCTTCGCTGGCTTGTTTCTGTATTCTGCGACACTGTAGGAACCCATTAGTGACCAAACTCCTTCATGGAATTGTTACATCTGACCAACTAATGCTTTTCGTAGCGCCCTTATCTGTTGATCGTCTTAACCTCAGCACCTCCACTTAGTAGCAGTTAGTGGTCGTAGGCTCCACGCATCTCTGCGCATATCCGGAGCCTGCTACGAGCCGCTCTCTTATCTCTAAGCTTCATTCTTTGAGACTGTCTGCGTCATATACCTCCGCCTTTTGTTGATTTATTCTGGGACACTGTGGGTATGCACTAGCCACTAGAAGGCTTCATGCAAATGCCATTGCTGACCCCCGATACTCTCACTTATAGCTACACTAACTGTTCTTCGTCTTACCTCTGGCACCTCTGTTTAGCAGCAGCCATCCTTCGTAGCCTCCAAACATCTCTGCGCGTGTCTTGAGCCTGCTAAGTGCCACACTTTTATCCCTCCAGGCTTTAACCTCTGGGACTGCGTTCGTCACATACACTTGCTGTCTGTTGACTTATTCAGGTATCGACTAGCCACTATAAGGCTTTACCCAAATGCCATTGCTAGCCTTCGGTACTCTCCCTTTTCTAGTAGCCTTATCGGTTCTTCATATTACCTACGTCACCACTTCTCAGCTGCAGCCAGTTATGGTTGGTCTCATACATCCTTGCGCTAGGAGCCACTCCTTATCTCTCCAAAACTTAGTCTCAAGAATTGTTTGCAACACATACCCTCGCTGGTTTGGTGACTTATTCTGTCACTGTAGGTATCCACTGGTAATTAGTAGGCCTAATCCGAATGCGCTTGCTGGCCACTGATACTCTCTCTTTTAGCTCCACTATCTATCGCGCTTGTTATCTTCCTCACCGTTTTGCAGGGATTCGTCGTAGGCTCCATATCCCTTCTGCGCAGGTCTTAAGCCTGCTAGGATAAAGTCCTTGTCTCTCCATCATACATTCCTCTGGAGTGTCTAGCACTTACCTCCACTGGTTTGTTGATACATTTTATAACCCTGTAGGCATACACTACGGATCAAGCGTCTTGTTGGAATGGCTACATCTGGCCACTGGTAACCTTTCCTAGCTCCACCACCTGTCGATCATCTTAACTTTGGCATCTCTTTGGTAAGTAGCTAGTGGTCGTAGCCCCCATGCATCTGCACTTATCCGGAGCTTGTTAGGAGCCGCTCCGTTTCTCAAGAACCTGTATTCTTTTGGACTATCTTCATCCAACCTTTACACCAATTGAACTTCAGATCTCTCGCTCGGCAACCTATTGAATCAAACGCACGTTGGGTAAACACTCCCCGTCGTGCCGACTCTTCCACGGATAGCAGCGTTATATTCCGTAACGTTACTGAAGCTGCGGCCGCTCTCCCAAGGGAACGCATCGCAGCTGACATCAAGTGGCTGAAAGTGTGTGTCAGCAAGCTGCCTACACTTGGCTTCCCTGATGTCACTGTCAAAAAGCTGATCAGATTCGGGAACGCCTTTATCGCTACGCCAAATCCATGACCAAGACTACTTCGCGTGGAGGAAGGCAAATCAATACTGCGGTCTGCATTCAAACCGAAGGGTAGTGGTCAGCGTTCAGTCATACCTACCACTGGCAGATAGATTGAAGTTATGGGAGGCTATCAAAGACCTCAAAACTAGACGGGCTGCTTTTGAGCAAGGTCTCCGTCTGGTGGGTTTTCAGGTGGTCGGCCGGAAGTTATTTTGTTCCCTATCAGAACCCTTCCCGATGACGCACTACCCAGGGATGGTCGTGCCGACTTCCTTGAGATAGTACTTAGCAACGTGCGTAGCCTAAGGAACAAAGTGCACGAGTGGGGTCTACTGGTATACAGATCTCGTCCCGACCTACTTGCTTCCACTGAAACGTGGTTGTCTCCGGATATCACGGCCGGTGAGGTATGTTTACCTGGAAACGCGCTGCTTCGAACTGATCGCTCCGTTGGTCGCCAAGGTGAAGGCGTTTTACTGTATGTGAGCTGTAAGTTAGATGTATTGAGGACTTGCACATTCCAGTCGTCGGATCAGACTGTTGAAGCCTTATCGGCTGTTTTGTGCACTTCCTCTACCCAGTTTACAGTTATATTGGTGTACAGAAGTCCTGGAAGTTCCTCCAGGGGATACTTGTCTTTATTCGCACTCAGTCTGCGAATAAGTGTTTAGTTCTAGGGGATTTCAACCTCCCGGAAGTGTCTGGGGATCTTTCTTGCAATTCATCATCAGAAACATTCGGTGCAGACTTTCTTGAACTGACCCTCCAAGTGCATTTACACCAGTTCGTGGCCTTTCCCACTAGGTATTGGACAACTAAATACCATCTACTTTAGATTTGTTTTTCGCTAAGTCTCTCTACTTCGTGACTGACCTTTCATACGGTGCACCTCTAGGGTCCAGCAATCACGCGTACATATCCTTTTGATGCACTCTTTCAAGGCACCAAGAGGCCGCCGTTTAAGTACTTCCGAATATTTGGCGGGCGGACTTTAGTGCAATGCGAGCTAGGGCTTCAGTTCTGAACTGTGAGATCTCGATGGCTGACTCTGTCCAGTTAGCCTGGGGTAAAGTTAAAGCACACCTTACAGAGGTTTCCACGCGCTATATTCCACTCATGAGCGAAAGTGGGTTAAGTGCACAGCCTCCATGGATAGATACCACAGGCAAGTACCTACTCAAGAAACGGTCTAGATGCTGGCAAATCTACCAAGCAGCTCCATCAGCCAGTACCTATGGTAGTTATCGAGAGCTTAGCAATAAACATGAGCAACATCTCAGAACTGTTCGTCTCCAGTACTAGCAGGGTTTAGAGGACTCGGCCTCAGCTAATCCCATGAAGTTTATTGCTTATATTAAAAGAAGCAGCGCGGCAAAGCTGTCTATACCAGCGTTATTGCAAACAGACGGGACCTGTGCGCAAACTGACTATGACAAGGCTTGTATACTGAGTGATCAGTATACTGGGGTCTTGGCTCTGGAGACCTCTTTACCACCGGTTGAATTAGTTTCAAGACTTTTAGAGGATTCTTACTTAGCTGAGTTTAGCATAACGGAGCCTCAGGTCTTCGAGCTACTGCAAGGAATTAATCCCTCTAAAGCTCCCTGCCCTGATTCCATTCATCTGAAGCTGATGCATGAATTGGCCGCTGAGCTGAGTAGATCTCTCACATGTGTGTTTTCAATATCGCTAGACAGCTTCATCCTGACTTCGGAATAGAAGGAGGCAAACGTCTGCCCGATTTTTAAGGGCGGTTGCAGCGTTCTACCCGCGAACTACCGGCATGTCAGTTTGACAAGCGTAGTAGTCAAGTTGTTTGAAAAGCTGATAATGGGTTCAGTGGAGAACCACCTGAATCGATTCAACCTTCTCAGTATTGCGCAACATGGATTTCGCAAGGGTTTTTTATGTCAGACTAATCTACTTGTAGCTCGTGAAAGCTGGGCCGAAGCGGTAGACAGTGGACACGCTGTGGACGTGCAACTCCTGGACTTTTCGAAATCTTTTGACACTGTTCCACATTTTCGGCTCTCACTAAAATTAAGGTCTTCCGGGATTTCTGGTCGCGCCCTTCAATGGGTGTCTGCCTTCTTTGAGGGGAGGGAACAGTGCGTACGGGTGGGGCGTAGCCTTTCGCTCAGGCAAGCTGTACGTAGCGACTTTCCGCTGGGCTCGGTAGTGGGACCATTGTTGTCCGCGATCTATGTAAATGACTTGCCGGGAGAGCTAGGGGTGTCATCACTAATGTTTGCTGACGACCTTATGCTCTGGAATATTGTGGATATCCCGGGGGTCCTCAGGCAATTCAGCATGTTTTGGATAGGCTCTGGTAATGGTCTACCTTATGGTTGATGCCCATAAATAGGGCCAAGTGCTCTGTTCTTCGAATCGGAGCTGCTAATCCTCCCACCCGATATGTTGTCGACGGTGATGAACTCCCTGTTGTCACTCAGCAGGTTGATTTAGGAGTCGTACACGCACCAGCCCTTCATTCTGGAGACAATTGGAAGAAGGCTGCTTGTCGTGGGTTTCGTATGATGTGGTTTATCCGCCGCTCTTTTGGAATCCTAACGGCCAATTTGTTTGCGAAGCTAGTCTCGGCATTAGTTCGACCCCACCTGGAATATTGTATTCAGGCTTGTCCACCACGTCTTAACCGAAACGAAAGGGACTTGGAGAGGGTGTTACGAGTGGGCACTCGGTTAGTGCACGGTCAACGGGGACAGACGTATTCTGAACGCTTGCTTATTTGGGGGATGTACGCCATGCACTACCGAAGGATAAGCGGGGACCTGATTCACACTTATCGTATTTTGACTGGTAAGCGTGGCCTGGAGTTATCAGGGCTATTTAGTCCCTCTACGTTACCTTATCTCCGCGGTCAGTCACTGAAACTGCGTAAACAACGGTCTGATATGCTTAAGACGGAAATCCATCTGTCGCGCCGATTTATAGATCGCTGGAATTCGCTTCCAGATCACTTGGTTAGGGAACCTACGGTTAAGGGCTTTGCACGCCAGCTCGATGCTCATGGGCGGCGACAGCAAACTTTTCCTTTCTCTTAGCTGACTCACCATCACTTTCAGTTCTTTTTATTGACTCAAATATCTTGGTATTCCACTTGCTTAGCTCTTTCCACTTTCACTTTTTCCTTCCGAGTTTACTTTTTCTCATTCTTAATTCACGTAACAGGCCCAGCAGGGACTGCCAGGGCAAGATACGTGGGCATTAATTGGTTGCACAGGGTGTGATGCGGTCTTTGTTCTAAGTCCATCAGTATTTCAAAGTCCGCCAACTTCTGGTTCAACGACCCGCCGAAGAAGGAACACTTACGGGATAATCCTTTCGTTCCAGTCCCGATTGCACCTGAACTTGAACCTGATAATTATGGGCAATATACCGCTGTGCGCCAAGTTAGAAGCGGTAACCATGGCGGACGATATGGCTTCGTTTTGCATTTTGGCGTTCCGTTTCCCTTAAATTTGCTAACATGGAGGACCATATGAACAAACTTTGACTAGCGGATGCTACGTAATTCTACAAGCGGCAAGTGTTGACTATTCTTACCCTCAAAATTGACGGTAACTCAATTTCTTGGCGTGCCACTCTGATCGAGCTTTTTGGCTGCATATTGTGAAAAACAGTGTTTGAATAAACACTCGTAAGAAAATTTGACTGTTGTCAAATTTCCTCTGAGCCATGTTATCTTGGATCGATTAAAGCGGTTCTGATCAAAGCGTCTTTGGCGCTTACTGGTAATTTTTCCGGGTTTTCCCAGCTTTAATCCCGTTTTGCACCCAGGTATTGCCTTTTTATTGAGGTCGTTTAACTATTGTATACGTGTTCTGATTCCACTCTGTTTTCCACTATGTCGGTCTCGCAATGCACCGAGGCTGTTGTTCCTGGTGGCTTGGGTTCTAAAGTTATCACACTTGTGCAGTCCAAGCTGCAATATATCAGTAACTGATAATTCCGGCGGTATGCAGTGCGACGTCTGCAACCGATGGTACCACTAGCTTTATACGGACCTAAATACCGAGCATTACGCAGCGCTGGCCTTCAGCGAAATGTGGCTTTTTAGTTGTGCAAATGGCTGCAGCCGCCGGCAAAACCGCACAGCCTTTCGTACGAGAGACGAATCTCTTGATACCCGGCTGCGAAATGTAGCGCGTTCGTTCTCGATGCTCTCAGATCTTCGCCTTAAGATCGGTTTGCTCATGACGACGCTTTTGGTCTTCAAAAACACAGGTTTGATCACTTACACTGAGATCAACTTGTGGCACCAATCATGTCGCCCGTCCAGGTGGCTACCGACCACAAAAATGAAGCTGCTTCGGATGTTCCATCTAAAGCTATCCTGATCGACTCCGAATTGCTGGTTCAAAGGTCCCTTCGAGTAAAGCGAGTGAGAGCCAGCAAACCCCGTAAGCTCTCTGCTAAACAAGAAGTTATAGTTGTCGCAGCTCCGGAAACAAGCCAAGTGTGGTTACTTGTCAGACCATCTGACGGTTGTGCGTAGTTAGAGATTCCAACACGCAATACTTGTCAGCCGAAGTTGCCGGATATCTTGGTTCTCACCGAGAAGGCATGTAGTGAAGGTTTGCGTGACACTGCTCAAAGCGAAACATCGTCACGGGACCCTGCTCCCGTTATCAAGAAGAAAAAGCAGACCAAATCTGCCACAAAGCCTTTCGGTGGAATCTATGATCCGAACAAAGTAAGACATCGACAATGGAGCGAATAACACGCTGCCGTTGTTACCTCATCGGAGGGGCTAAAGACAGTCCCATCATCAGTGGTGAAGCCACCTGCTCCAAGTAGCTATTCAAAGACTCTTGGGGTTGAATCACCCCGTCGTGGCGATACTTTCACGGAAAGTAGCGTTATATTCCGTAACGCGGCTGAATCTACTGCTCTCCTTCCTGCTGATCGCATGTTGGACGACCTACAATGGCTTAAAATGTGCGTAACAAAGCTTCTTCCGTCTGGTTTTCCAGGCTTTACTATCCATAAGTTGATTAGACTGGCGAACGTCCCAGTTAATGTACCAAACCCTCCACTGCGGCTACTTCGTGTAGTACTTTCTATCCCGGAAGAACGCAATGCTCTCATGCGGTTTGCGTTTAAGCTTAAAGGTACAAGTATTAGCGTTCGGCCGGACCTTCCGCTGGCCGATAGGCTGAAGCTAAGGGAGGCCATCGAAAACCTCAAAAGCAGGCGTGCGGCCAGTGAACAAGGTCTCCGGTTAGTGGGTTTTCGGGTGGTCAGCCAGTGGTCAGTTTCCGCCCTACCACTGCCCATTCTGGTAGCGCACGATCCAGGTCTGAATCTGACGAATACCTTCCGATAGTGCTAAATGATGTGCACAGCCTAAGGAATAAGGTGTACGAGTTAGGTCTGCTTGTAGATGGATCTCATCCCGATATGCTCGCGTTCACTGAAACGTCGCTGTCTCAGGACGTCACAGATGATGAAATTCATCTATCTGGCTGCGCACTATTTAGATGCGATCGCTCCGCTGGCCGACAGGGAGGCGTCGCTCTTTATGTGAACTGTAAACGACCTTCTGAAGGCTTGCTTATTTCAGTCAGCGGACAAAACTGTCGAAGCTCTATCGGCTGTTATTAGCATATCCTCCGCTCAGGTTACAGTTGTAATTGTGTATAGAAGCCCTGGAAGCGTATCCAAAGAGGTACTTGACTTCATTCGCTCCCAGCCCGCCAACAAATGTTTGGTGTTGGGCGAATTCAACCTCCTAGAAGTTTGCTGGGCAGATCTTTTTTGCGACTCAGCGTCAGGCACATTCGGTGCTGATTTGCTTAGGCTTACGCTCCAAGTATCTTTGCATCAGTTCATTGACCTCCCCACTAGGTACATAGACGCCCAAGTACCGTCTGTCTTAGACCTTGTATTTGCTAAGCCACTCGATTTTGTTGGTGACATTACTTACGGAGCTCCACTGGGTTCCCGTGATCATGTTTGTCTGCTCTTCAGTTGTGCTCTGTCCAGACGCTACCAGGGTACTGTATTGTTCCGCCCGAATATATGGCAAGCAGACTATCAATCAATGAGAGCCAAGGCTTTGGGTTTCCGTTGTGAGATCTCAGAGGACAATACTGTCCAGGTTGCCTGGGATAAATTTAAGTTCCACCTTACAGATGTCTCTGCTGCCTTCATCCCAGTCAGAAGGAGAAAGGAGACACGAGCACAGCCTGTCTGGATAGATCCCACTGGCAGGCATCTGTTCACAAAGGGGTCTAGATGTTGGCGGACTTACCGAGATGCTCCGTCTACCGATACTTATGACAGGTACCGTAAGGCTAGAAATAGGCGTAAGCAACACCTAAGGGATGCTCGGCTCAATTTTGAGAAAGAATTAGCGGACGAAGCTTCAGAGAATCCAAAAGGATTCTTCGCTTATGTCAAAAGACGCTGCGCTTCGAACATGTCAATTCCAATATTGCTGCGTGCTGACGATACTCATACGCATACGGATTATGACAAGGCCTGCGTACTTAGTGGGCAATATGCAGCAGCGGTTATAAACAAATAAATAAATAAATAAAGCTTTTATTCTCAACAATGTGAGACACGCCTTTACAGGCATGATCATTTTGACATAAAAATGCATGATCAAGTATGTGCAAACATCCGATATGTTTGCCAATGCAGTGTGTTTGTATAGGGGGGTATGTAAGTATGTCATTGTGTGTGTTGTAGCTGTGTAGTTTGTGCTTGTAATTGTGCCGCTCCAATATTCAGTGTTTGATATCGTCATCAATATGCGAGTAGGAGATTGGCGTCCGTAGGTTGGATAGAATTATCCGGATATCCACGGGGCAGTGACTTTATTTTGTGACGAGTCACGACCGCCACGTCACAGTGCTGTTACGCAGACATTTATGGCTTTTTATAGGGAGAACGCTTGACAAGCGTTGAGCTGGTTTGCACCATCCCAGAGGGTCCAAGACTATCTTAATTTATTGTAGCAAAGACGGAATTCCGTAGGCTGGTACAAGGACTGAACTCTTCTAAGGTCTCTGAAACTGATTTAGTTCACCCAAAACTGTTGCATGAGTTGGCTGCGGAACTAAGTGGACGGCTCGCTATGGTGTTTCAGAAATCGCTTGACAGCTGTGCATTGCCTTCCGAATGAAAGCAAGCTGTCATCTATCCCATCTTCAAAAATGGAGACAGGAGTTTGCCTGCAAATTACAGGCCAGTTAGCCACACGAGTGTAGTAGTCAAACTCCTTGAGCAACTGGTGAGTGATTCATTAGAGAGTTCTCTGAGCAGAGGTAATCTACTTAGCAATGTACAAGACGGATTCCTGAAGGGATTTTCGTGTCTAAGGAACCTGCTGGTGACTCGCAAAAGTTGGGCAGATGCAGTGGATAACGGCCACTTACTGGACATATTTTCATCGACTTTTCGAAGGCATTTGACAAAGTGCCCCATATGAGACTAGCGCAAAAGCTGACCTACGGAGTATCCGGCCGCGCCCTTCATTGGGTGACTGCCTTCTTGGAGGGTAGAGAACAGTGTGTACGGGTAGGCCGGTGCCTTTCGTTTAGGCAGTCTGTCCTCAGTGGCGTGCCGCAGAACTCGGTCTTTGGACCGCCGCTGCTTTCTATCTATGTGCATGACCTACCCACGGAGCTTGAAGTACCATCGCAGCTATTTGCTGATGACCTGAAGCTGCGGAACATCGTCGATGTTCTTAGGCGTTCCGAAGCTATTCAGCGACCCTTGGACAAGCTTTGGGACTGGTCTAATTTATGGTTACTGTCCATAAATCAGGCAAAGTGTTCCTTTCTTTGAATTGGAGTAGGTAGTCCTCCTACGAAGTACTTAGTCGATGGGGTCGAACTCCCCCTTGTATCTAGCCAGGTTGGCCTAGGAGTCCTACACCCTTCGGCTTTACACTCCGGCGACACCTGGAAGAAGGCCGCAAGCAGAGGTTTCCGCAGGTTGTGGTTAATACGACGTTCTTTCGGTGTTTTGACGGGCGGCATCTTTACGAGGCTGTTCTCGTCTTTAGTTCGGCCTCATCTGGAATACTGCGTCCAGGCTTGTCTGCCCTGCCTCGTCAGGGACATAATGGAGCTGGAGATGGTTTTATGAGTGCTTACCAGGTTAGTCGAGGGATTACTGGGACGGACGTACCCAGAGCGTCTACTTAGTTTGGGAATGCATTCAATGCACTACCGAAGGCTTAGAGGAGACCTAATCCTAACCTAGCGTATCTTAGCTGGGAAGGTTGGTCCAGATTTATCTTGGATATTCAGTCCCGCTAGATTGTCCGTTCTACGCGGTCACTCCTTGAAGCTTGACAAACCGCGGACCGATCGGATTAGGGCGGAACTCCGGCTAGCACGTAGAGTCATCGAGCTTTGGCACATGCTTCAGGAAAGTGTTATCATAAAAAGCTGCGGCTAAGGGGTTTAGCGGCAACGTGACGCACTTGTGAGGCAACACGAAACCTTTTCATTTTCCTTTTAACTCGCATCTTCCTACTTCGATTTTTTCTACTTTATGCATTGGTATTATTTTCTTATTGCAAGTGCACTTCCTTATTCCGTACCTTCGATTTCTCTTCTTAGACTTTGCTTACTTCACGTGACTGCCACAGCAGGGACTGCTAGGGCAGGAAACGTGGGCTTTAACTGGTTGGCCAGGGTGCGATACGGGTGTTCCGTTTTAGGCCCATCAAGAACTGAGCACTTCATCACTTCCTGGCTCAACGATCCGCTCAAAATGGAACACACGGGATTCTCCTAGCGTTTCAGTCCCATCTGAACTTGAACTTGACGTGTAGGTATTTTCCTTACAAGCAGGGTGAAAATTCAACTCGGTTCCAGCAGTTTCAAGTTCGCTATCATCATGACGAGCGCTTTTTGATCTACCGTCAAACGTTTCCATTGTCCCGTCGCTGAGCTTCGTGGAAAAAGCATCGTTAGAAGCTTGCGGTTGGCGTTTTTCCCGCAAACAAATGGTTGGCATTAAACGAGGTCTGGGAGAAAGGTGGTTGGCCATGTTCCCCTTTTACTTGTGCAAACTCATTTCAGTCTCTAAGCACATGAAAGAAGCTTATGCAAACACGTGAACATGCAGTGACCTTATTGCTGTCCTTTCTTTTTAGTAAAAACGCAATAAACGATTATTACGTCGATGTACGGGGAGCTCTTCTCGCTTATTGGAACACGAACCGGGACGCTGGTTGAGCTAAAGCGTACTTTGTCACTGGATCCTCTGTCGTGAACCTTTGAGGTTTCTAAAGCCTTGGATGGTTACTCGCCTTTTGATCACTGGACGTTAACCAGCTACTCGCCGCTTGCGCTCCATTAATCATGTGCAAAGGCGCATTTACTTTGACGTTGTGAGTTGATCATTTCGGTGGAACTTGTTTGCGTGCCCTCGGTTTCTTGGTGGTTGTGCCTCTGCTGTTTCGCAAGGAACCTGTCGTCACATGCTTGGCGTTCACGTTGACTTTGTTTCGCCCTTTATGATCTGGTGAATCCCTTTCAATACATACGTAGACACTTGGTATTTCCGACTTGTCCTTTCGTCGATTGCTTACCTGGTCACCGTAAACCGGTTCAAAACTATTGCTTCTCTCTTACATTTATTTGAGTTTCTAACTTTTCTGTCAATATGACTGTGAACGCAGTCCTAACTCTTCGTGTCCTTCCAACGACTGGTTTGTTATATATCGCAAAGCTGAGTATCTCAACGCGGTTACAGAAATTACCGGGGACTGCAATGCGCAATTTGTTGCCATTGGTTCCTGGTGGACTGAGCTGATTTGCATCTGCTGCCGTATGCACTTATGGCTAGTAGCGAGAGCATACCGCACAGTCGTGTTGCCTGCTGTGTGCGTAGCACTGAGCCTTATACGTCGGTAACTAGCAGTCCGATGTCTCTGGAAAGCCTGATGTCTGCTGTGTTCGCTGGACGGGACATGTGGTTGCTTTGTTAAGTTTCTGGACTGCTTAGGTCTCCGTCAAGGGACAGTGGAAGATACGATTTCCGGACCCGGCGTCTGCTCCCAGTCTACTGTCAGTACAGAATTTAGTAGCAACACTGTTGGCAACGAACCCTCAGATACCGTGTTTGATTCGTTTGTCAGCCAGACAATTGGGCTTCTGCTCTTGTCAAAGCAAAAGGGAAGGAGGTTAAAAAGTGGCAAACCCCAAGGGGGATGTACCATGTCCGTCAGGGGCCGTATCCCCATTTCCCTCCATTTCTACTTCTGCTGTCATCCAAGGTTGATTCGTTTACGACCTTGGAGTCTAAAAACCAGGCGCTAATGCAAACCCGCCATCGTCAACAAAGCGTTTGATAAGTACTCCGCGTTGCTCAAACTCGTATACTAATTGCAGGGTTAGTTCCAGTATCGCCAATAAGTCATGCTGCTCTTCTGAAGAAGCATATGCTAGATAATCTTTATTCTTTAAGATATGCTTTAACAAACTTTACTGCTAGTCTTTTCCAGCGCCACTGTGCGAAAACGCATTAGACTCCGTAACTTGTCGACGGAGAGGGATGTTGCATGTTGCTCGGTCCGCTCCAGAGGTATGCCAAGCTCTTCTACTTTTTGCCTTTAAGCTCAAAGGCACTGGTATCATGTTGCACTTAGATCTCGCTTTGATGGAGACGTTGAAATTGCGGGTGGCTGTGCGATTTTGAAGCCGCCGAGGAGCAGCAGCAGAGGTCGCTTATTTGCTTTTCGGGTAGTGAGCCGGCGGTGCAGTTCCTCCCTGCCAGAACCGGTTCCGATGGCCCACCATCCCGGGCTCAGGATACCAAATACATACAAGTGATCTTCAATAATTCGCGTATCCTGCGAAACAAGCTCTGCCAAGTCAACGCCTTAGTTGACAACTGCGGTGAAAATGTTCTTGCGTTCACTGATACATGGTTGTCCACCGAGGTCACGCAGACTGAAGTGTGTTTAGCGGGCTACGCACTACTGTAGTGTGTGGCCTCGCAATGGGGCTGGACCTTACCGTGGTGCGATAGTTTGCGCGCTTCAGAGATCCATGGAACTATGCTGGGTGTTGCTTATACACCTTCAGAGCACTCAAACCAGATTGGTCAATGGTTGGGGCCAGACGAACTCAGCTTCCAGGTTTGGGTTGGAATGAGGCGGCTCCCTATTCCTTAAAACGGACACCTTTTAGCCCAACTCCGAACTCGCTGCTCTGCGGTCAGGTTTTTGAACCAAAGGCTTCGGTTGAGAACACGGATCGTTCTCCTGTCTAGGCCTGGGAAAACTGACAACACCCTACCCAGGCAATACAATAACTAGCTCTTCAAACAGTTTTCTGAAACTCCGGTCAACGCAGAGGATGAGCAACAGTGCCCTATCTGCTGCATCGAGCAGGGTGGATAGGGGTTTGGATGCTACTGTTCAAACCTACCCGTGTTATTCCCCTCTTACGCCTTTTACTCTTACCGTCCAGTTCCAGCTTCAGTTTTACCCCCCAGTTTTCAAACCCTAATTCTTTGCACTCCCCTATTTTGTTTTGATAGACTTTTGCCTTTTCAACTCATGTGAATGTGTAGCGTCATTCCTACCCTGTCGACAAGCTCATGTGCAAACAAGCGACCAAGCCAAATTCATCGTCTTCCATTTGGAGCCCTCGGTCAACTCTTACATTAGCATGCCTCAATGTACGCACATTGCTACAGATCGGTCCACAGACAGCATTTGCCCAAACATGAGAGACCCTGTCGATCGATATCTGCTGCCTATCGGAGATCTGCCTGCAAGACTGGAGCTCTGTGCTCACTTTCCGTTCCCCTTCAGGTGACACCAGCAGCACTTTCTCATTGCGCCTATCCAGTGACGATGCAGCTTCGAGCACCGACCAAGCCGGTGTTGGAATCGTTCTGAGTCCCCCGGCTAAAGTTGCTCTGGTTGACTAGATCCCAATCAGTAGCCGGACGTGTACGGTCCGTTGGCTGCCTCATTCAAAGCTTGGAAGTCGCGCGGGATTAACAGGTGTCCACCACTCATCCTCGCTGCCTATGCACCCACAAACTCTGGCGCTGAATCGGTAAACGACGACTTCTATCGCCAACTGAACGAGCTCCTTTGCCACAGAAGAAACTCGAGCACTGTAGTGCTGGCTGGGGATCTGAACGCTCAAGTTGGAAAATTATGCACTGATGAACTGCATCTGGGCGGCCAACCGGGTGTGGGCTCCCGTAATGATAATGGTGAGCGGGTACTTCATTTGTGTGAAGATGCTGGCTTATTTCTTGCGAGCATTAATTTCCGACACAGCACCCGCCGCAGGGTGATTTGGCGCACAGCAGCCTCGAACCAGCTATGGACGCAAATCGATCACATTGCTGCGTCCAGAACTGTCGCTCGATTTGGAGCACAGGTGTGGACACCGACCATGCACTTGTATGTGCTGACTTGCGGATGCGATTTGGCGGACGCCCGAGACGACGTTGTGAGCGCATTGACACCGGCCAGCTGGCGAAAACAGCTTTTCTGAATGCCTATCAAACTACGCTGTCATGCGAATTGAGTAAGCACCCACTGGATGCAGTTGACGCTCAGTTGTCTCATTTGCACCGGACCTTACTATCAGCAGGCAAATCCTCATGTGGTAAGCATAATCGCCAACATGGACATTGGGTCTCTTCGCAGTCTCTGGAACTTATCCGTGCTCTCCAGTACATTCCGACTGGAAGCGAAAGCAATGAAACTCGCAAATAAGTCCGGTCAAAACTTCGTGCTAGCCTGAAGACAGACCGCGAATCCTGGTGGCTTCATCGTGCTTCAGAGATGGAAACGGCCGCTTTCTTTGGTAACCATCGTAAGTTATTCCGGCTGATATGGGAAACGGGCAGAAGAAGACTTGGGGTTAGTGAAATGAAACGTGACGAGAGTGGACAGCCTATCCACAGCTTGTCAAAAAGCCTGGAACGTTGGGCTGAACACGTTGAAAAGCAAGTTAATCTGTCTGAATTCTAAGGTATTTTGCCAGCGAGTGATCGCCCTGATCCTTTGGATCCACCCTCTTGCTCAGAAGTCGAAGGTTAGATCGCACTGTTGAAGTTAAATAAAGCCGCGGGACCAGATGATTTACCTCCAGCCCTCTTCAAATTTAAGAGATCTGCTCTTGTGAATGGTTTATACGAGCTAGTACTGAATCTGTGTGAGCAGGAAATGCTCCCAACCGACTGGAGCCGCTCCATCATAGTCCCAAGTTTCAAGCGAGGCTCACGATCGGAACGCGGCAGCAATAGGGGAATCAGTCTGATCTCCATCGCCTCCGAATTGCTTACCTCTCTCCTCCTTCACAGATTAAATGCCACTTGTGATAACCATATTCATGAAGAGCATGTCAGATTTCGTCGAGGTCGTGGCTGCATGGACCACAGCTTCACTTTGCGTCAGTTCTTGGAGCACCGTCACACATATTGGAGGCTCCGTTGTCTTGTTCCTTGATATCAATGTTGCGTTCGATTCTGTGGATAGAACTGCACTTTCAGACGGTCTACTCAGGAAAGAAGTACCTGTAAATATAAATATTATCCGAGCATTATACGCGCGTAGCTCAGGCGGATTGAGGGCTTATGACAAACTGTCGTCGCCCTTTATTATCTCCAGTGGTGGGAGGCAAGGATGCCCGTTGTCACCTTTCCTCTTCAACTTCCGTATTTAGGAAGTCATTGAAATCGCGTTCACAGGATACGATTTAGAAGGTGTGGAGCTGCTCCCAGGAGAACGACTTCCTGAGTTGGAGTATGCTAATGATATTGCCCTAATCTGTGACAGCTCCCAGATGTGCCAAGGGTCGCTGGATACATTAGCACTGGCTGTCAGCCGCTTCGGGCTGTGTTTTGCACCATCGAAGTGCAAAGCGTTCCTCCAACACTGGCCTGGACCACCTCCTTCTCTGACCCTTGTTGGGGAACAGATAGAACTCGTTCAACATTCAACCACCTGGGAAGTTGTATCAGCGCCGGTGGCATTGAAGATGAGATCACGAACCGTATCGCCAAAGCTGGAGACGCTTTTGCTAACCTTCGCCACTTATGGCGCCGGCGCGACAGTACGCTCACCGTGAAGGGTAGAGCGTACAATGCAGCGGTATGTTCGACCTTACTTTACGGTCAACGGACACAAAGGGGCTAGTTACGTATGATGATCGGTGCCTTCACAATTTGGCTCATACCTAGTGTGAACACCGGGTGAGCAACGAGCGTGTTCGACGCTTTGTTTACGTCATAGGAAAAGGAGATGAACCACATGGCACCATTATTTCACGCACCAGGCTCCGATGGCTCGGCTACGTGTTGCGCATGCCAACCTACAGACTCTTGCGACGTGCGCATTTGCGCGCCGCGGGTGTGGATGGAAAAAGAGCAGGGGTGACCAAGCGATGACGTGGTCGAGAGGAATGAAGGCCCTCACTGCTGAGCTGCCCCGGTTGGTGCGCCTCGGCTCCATGGTTGCTGTCAGAAAGACGGTGAACACGTTTGGCTGGATACACATACTTATATGGCTAGGAGCCGACCTCAGTGGTGTTCGTGCTGTGAGTTTCTTTGTCCCACGCCGTCCACCCCTCCAACCACGATCTCATTATTTAACCTTTTATTATTTTGCGTGGGAAAATACTTTCTTAGCCACATAGTAGACGGCAGGTAGCTTAACGGGACGATGCCCATGCATTACCGGTGGCTCAGCTGACTTGTACCTGTGGCATTTTCCCTTTTTCCTTTTTGTACCGCGTCACAGTACCTGTGTTTCTCACCTCTGGCTAACTTGTATAACGGTGATAATGATGGTGTGACTGCATCTTCGATCGTCGCGCAGGTGGCGTTGCTTAGTACGTCAACTCAGCTCTTAGTAAATTGACGACGCATACTTTGCGCGCTCGCGATCCTTTTATATTTCATCCGGGCAACTGAAACTTGTGTTGGTCGATAGAAGCCCGTTACGGGTGAAGGTAGTCTAGTTGATGTCATCCGTAAACATTCGACGAATAGGTGTTAAGTGCTGATGAACCTTCTTCCCTTCAGCTGAACTGCCAGAATCTCTTCCGCGATGCTGTTTCAATTTGTTTTACTACTGAGTTCTCTATCTAGTCTTGCATGCTCCCCTGCATCAGTTCGTTGAGTTGCCCACTAGATTTATGATGGGACAAAACCCGTTCCTTTTGCACCTTTGCTAATAAATCCCTTGACTTCGTCATGGACGTGGTATACCACTTAGAAGTCGAAGTACCGGAGCTCTTTTTTTCTTACTTGTGCGTGAAACAGGACGCTCGTTAGGAGGAGGCTTGTATCGCCCTTTGAACTTGACCTAACCTCACGGTGCTGGCGACTAGGCTCTTCAGTAGGTTATTTGCGGGTTTGGCGCATAATCGTCCCAACGGGGTCCATATATATGGCTTCCCTAGCAGGGAGCTTAGTCTCTACCCTAGGGCACATTAGGAATAAGGGTATTCATGCTTATAGGCTGTGGGGTGTAGGCAATGATGACAAACTGACGCTTAATAGCCACGCGCGACTTCAAAGCTTTGAGAGAGTCTGCCAGTCGGACCGCACGCATCCGTCTACTGATTGGGATGCAACTCGGGATGCCAAATTGTATCCACCAACGATGATCCATGGCGCATGTCGTCCGCATCACTGCAGGCAAGTGCATTGCATATATATACCTGGCCTTTAGGCCGCCAGTAGACATGCCCCGCCCTGATTCCTTGTTTGGTGGAGCAACCCTGTCTCCGCGTGCTTTTTGCCCTTTTCACGGGTTATAAGCCATTTCTCAGTGTTCAAGCTTTGTGAGTTACGTGCGAGTTACACGCTGACCCGCAAGATCGGGAATATTGGTGAATGGTTTGGACGTCATAAAACATCACTGCATTGTGCTCCATATACTTCGATTAGCCAATTCCGTCAAACATTTGTTATCATGTGACACTTTACTATGTCTTTCTGATACCACTGTACTTCACGCACATTGGTGATCACCAGCAACTTGCATACACCATTGCAGTAATCCTGCCTCACCTTTATGCAGTCTATGTCTGTTGATGAGAACTACCTCTTCCGCCTGTCCGCAAACCAGCGGATAGCAGCAATGAGGTGCAGCAGAAATGGACAGCACCTCATTTTGGAAAGCAACTGCAGGTGAGATTGCCTGCTCATAAGCTCCGCACTTGCTGTCTGTTTTCTTCCATGCTTCAGTTGTCCATATGCAACCTAGTCACGGATTGCGTGGTAGCACGGTCATACTAGGTGGTCATGTTTTTCTCACCGGATCCAGCGGCCTATTTCTTGCCAGATACTCATCTCCTGCACATATATTTTGTGAAAGATCCACACTGACTGCCTATAGGTGCACAACCACGGTACTTCTTGAATATGTAAGTTAAACTTGCGCTACATCTATGCATATTGGTTTCCTGTGTGTTCGTGGCACAATTTCTAATACACCGTTCCTCAGTACTAGCGCATTGTGGGTCAGTAGCGCAGAAACCGCTCCCAATAATTACGTGAATATTTGAAACCGGTACAAACGTCCGCCTTGGATTTCATGGCATGTTTTCCTTTCATTACCATATTGCAGTGTTTATGCCGTATTTCCGTGGTTAAGAAGCGATAGGCATGTGCAACATTTGCATTCCATGACCCGAAAAATGAAATTCCGTTTGACTTGCGTAAACCTTGTACCAATGACCAATTTTGTTTACCAGCAAAAGGGAAATGCGCCGCCCAATGCCTTCCAACTTAGCACCGCCACTGAGCCACCTCCCACGTATCGCGTCCGCCAATTGGAGCTGCATTCATGTGTAGTCACAGGTAACGATTGCCCCCCATGATCAATTTTGTTTAACAGCAAAAGTGAAATGCGCCGCCCACTGCCTTCCAAATTAGCACCGCCACTGAGGCACCACCCACGTATCCCTCCGCCGTTTCATGCGTCATGGATAGCTATCCACAGGTGACATAGCCTCCGCCCCGCAGATGCATGCCATTGCATGACACCCATCAGGAGCTTCAGACATAACGATGCCAATGCGCCTCTTCCCATGTATTGCCTCCGCCATTGGATGCATCATGGATACCTATCGGCAGGTAACATTGGTTTCTTATGATAACTTCTCTTTCAGACCCGCAGTGATTTGCGTCCCACATTGCCTTCCGACGTAACCACGCTACTGAGCCTGTTCTCAAGTAACGATTCCGCCATGTGACGTATAATTCATACATACTCACAGGTACCCTACCCTCTCTTTGTTGATCTCTTTCACAGCCACAGTCATATGCGCTGCCCATTGCCTTCACTCCAACGACCCCATTTACTTGCATCCGCGACCTGTTAACCGTGCCTTCCAGCAACGCGACACCGTAAGTTACCCGAAGGCAAAATAGTAACTCGCTACTAACCACCCTGATTAATGCCGCGTCTCCCCATTGTTGGGACTTTGTGAAGTATCCACAAACCATTTCTCAGTGTTCTCGCTTCGTGGGTAATGAGCCGTTAAGCAGCTCACCCGCGAGGTCGGGAATATTTGTGAATGGTTTAAACATCATATGCCACTGGTGCATCAACTTTCCATGGTGCGGTTTAAAAAGCCATTTCCTTTTCTCTCTATGATGGTTAACGTCACCGTGTATCTTTGACGCAGTGTGGCTTGCGGTACACCCCTACCAGGGTACCATTCCTATTTACCAGAAGTGGAGGCATCAGCATCAATGAAACGCGTTGCCATACCACAGGTTAGTAACCTCTTGTGCACGTCGCACTCCTGCTTGCCGCGTGCATTTGTTCCCCCATAGACTATTCCGCTTTAGCACTGATATACACCGACAGGCAAAAGGTTTACTACAGGGACACTTGTCAGCGTACATATCAATGTATTGTACGTCACGATTTCCTGTAACATGTTTGGGTAACCGTAACATCTACCATCTCACGGCACGTATCGTTGCAATAGCCACGACGGCATACATGTCAGCGGTAATCCACTGCTACAACTATGGCGTTAACGAGCATGCCGACGGTACATCCACATGTACACTTCCTAAGTGCTCCTTATTACTGCGTTCAGGGGTCTTCACAAGTGCACTCAGTCTGTGTGCATATCTCCTGTTCCCTATGCATGCCCCTTTTCCATGCGTTGCAAAGATGCCAGAGGCAAGCATTTCGGAGGCGATGGAGATCAGACTGATTCCTCTATGGCTGCAACATTACGATCGTTAGCCTTCTTTGCAAATTGGGTCTATGACGGAACGGCTGAGATAGGTTAGGACAGTTTTCTGCTCCAACAGTTTGATTAGTAACTCGTGTAAACCATCCACAACAGCAGGTCCCCGAATTTGAAGAGGGCCGGAGGAAGCGCATCAGGTCACGCGGCTTCATTTCAGTTTCGCAGTTTCATTTCACGTTGGACTTCTGATCTAGAGGGTGACGCCGTAGGGACGGTCCACGAAGCAGAGCGATCAGTGGCCGGCGAGGAATGTAACCATTCCAAAGGTTGATGGTGAGTGCTACAATACATCCTCCGCTTACCCGTGCCTCCCATTGACTTACCCCCTAAGGGCACCACTGAGCCCTTTCCAAGGTATCGCCTCCGCCTTGCCATGCCATGCCATGCCATCAGATGCTTCACAAAGTCCTGTTGTCTCCATTGCGTACGTCATGCCATTATCCTCATGCATCATTTATTTCACTTACCGGGCTAACCTTCCTTACATTGCGCGGCTGCGGTACCTCACTGACGCACGGAAGGTTTCAGTGTACACGTTTCCCTCCAAAGAACCCATTTACCTGGATGGGCAAGCGGTTAACCGTACGTTCCCGCAACCCCGCACTGTCAGTTACCTACGCCAAAAAGGCAAGTCAAAACTAAACACCCTAATTGATGCCGGGTCCCTCCATTTCAGGTGCCTTGTGAATTATCCACAAAACATTTCACAGTTTCTTTACTTCCTGGGTAACGAGCCTTCAAGCAGTTCACCCGCGAGGTCGGGAGTATTTGTGATTGGTTTAAACATCATATGTCACCGGTGCAGCAACGTTTCCTGCCGCATTTATGAAGCCATTTCATGTTCCCCCTATGAAGAATAATGTCAACATGTATCTTTGACGCAATGAGGCTTGCAGCACACGCCTACCAGAGTACCATTTCCACTTACCACAGTTGGGGCATCAACGTCAAGGAAGCGGGTTGTAATAGCACAGGTTAGTAACCTCTTGTGCACGTCACACTCCTGCTTGCCGCGTGCATTTCCCCCCATAGACTGTTCCGCTTTAGCACTGTTATACACCGATAGGCATAATGTTTACTACAGGGACTCAGATCAGGGTACATATCTATGTATCGTACGTCACGTTTCATGTTTAGGTAACCGTAACATCAACCATCCTAATGTGAGTACCGTCGAAATAGCCATGACGCCATATACGTCAGCCGTAAGCCATTGCAACAACTATGGCGTTAACCAGCATGCCCACCTGACATCCGCAAGTACCCTTCCTAAGTACCCTCTATTACCGCTTTCAAGGGTCTTCACAAGTTCACTCCATCGGCGTACACTTCTCGGGTTCCCTATACAGGCCCCTTTTCTACGCCTTGCCATCCATCGCACGCTTGCCTACCTGTTAGGGAAGTTTGTATTTTGTACACCGACATATGGTTCTCGCTTGAAGGGAATGGTAGCACCGGCGTGCTGTCCGTGTCACCCTCCAAAATTGCTTCCTTGCCATAAGCTTGGAGCGCTGCACCGCTCAGCAAGCGCATCCCGTGCGCTTCAGTACACGTAATACAAAGCGCTCTTGTTCCCCTTTGAAGCAGTGTGATGCGGCCCCATTGATGAATTATGCACCCCTCCACATGCCTCCAGGGCTGATTCATTTGTATTTGCGCTGCATACCCAGCGTGTCGTTGAATTTGCTGGTGATGATGTTTTGAAGGTAACCTGTAAGTAAATGTAAGTTGGTATATCTGAATTAGTGCAAAAGGGGTAACTGCCATGACAAAGGCATCACTACGTGGATGGTTGATGAAATACAGAAGATGATGTTCAAAGTTGATAACGAATTACGAATAGCAGGCATTTTCTATTACCGCAATGATGTGTATATAAATGGGTAATTGGAAATGAGCATGCACTGAATAGCATTTATTATTGGTGTTAGTGGACGGGATTATTTAATTGTGCAAAAGCAGTGCTGGTAGGTCGAATTTGGTTCGAAGTGCTAAGGAAATAGGAATAAGTTGGAACGTCTTCATATGCCCAGATAAATATGTTAACTGCATATAAAAAGGCCTAAGCTGTTTCCGGATGCTACTCTATATGCATATATATATATAGGTGTTTATCTTTGTATGCAGTATCATGTACGGTAATGAAATGTATGTTCGTAGTATGCATGAATAAACACATATATATGTTCATGTATGCAAAGGTATACGTATATGTGCCATAAATCAATACCTATATATACTATATATATATATATACATATGGTTGGCGGCATCCGGTTTCGGATCTGTCTGTCACTGTGGCCAGCCACAGGACGACCGCGCCTACATACGGACCATGGATGGCTTGTGCTGCACCATCCACAACTCCAACCACACACCCCATATCCAGTGTAAACCCGAAGAAATAAGACCGGGAGGCATGTGGATGGGAGCCACGTTTCATCAACAGAGCCGGCCCACACTCCTTCACAGGCAAACACAAGCACGCTGTATTTGGGAATCAAGAGCACACAAGGCGGTGGCTGGACCGTAGTCCGCTCCGCACTGAGTGCATAGAACCACTCTTAGATCCTACCACGGTCACAGGAACCGTGCACCCCGTCCCCTCCAGCAACGACAAACTGTCTCCTGAAGCCAGTATGGACGAGGTAGTGGGTAATAGACAGGTAGGCATCTTGTCAACCTGCGCATAAAGCGCAGTCACACCGGGGATATCAACTAACAGCCAATCACTTGAGAGAGAGTCAAAGAAAATAACTCGATTAATGCATAAGGAAACGGTGACATAAACCTTAAGTTAATGAGCATATGAAATAAGTTGCTTACAAACGAATCCTAGATAAGTTCACGAGGTCAGCAAGTATACTTTACGGAAATGCCACGAACACAAATATGTTATGGAAATCGAATACCATTGGCTTAAGCGAGGTGTGCTAGTTAATGGAATAGAGTACAGGTAGGCATTTATATGAAAAATAAAGGCATTAGGACAAAACTGAAAACCCACCACCTGAAATAAAGAGGCTTAGCATGCAACTGCGCAGTTAGTAAATCGAATGCAGCGTACCTACAAACGCTGCGATGGTTCTGCCTACGTTCTCTGCAGAAACCATCGTCGCTTCGGTAGTAGTCCCGAGTGGCCTCGCTCATGGCTCACGAAGCCTGCATGACTCAAGCACTCGCGACCGCAGGTTCTACAGCACCATGCGCTTGATGTCGATGGAGAACAACCCATCGGTGCTTGCCGCTTCCGCACGTGCCGCTTCTTCTCTGCATGCACGAGGGCTTTCTCCTGCACCTTAGAAACTGCCTTTGTGATCAGATCGCGCCATGCACGCCGACCAAACGCCTTCGATTCCCATGATCTGCAATCAAGTATAGAACGTGTGAGGCTCAGTTTAATCATGTGCCAGTATCTGTTGTATCTACACGTATACTAGTCCCCTGCACGCAGGGTCTTGAACAAGCACGACAAAGCCCCGAACGAGGAAGCAGAAGTCTACTGGTACGCAACACAAACTTCTATTCACGCCAACGGTACATACACTCAGTACATTCAAAACAACCCTGGTATTGATCACGAACGGACGGGCATCCAATCACAAGTTACGAAGTGCGGCCCTGCTAAGGCCCGCGCGTACGCACAGCCACATAACTCCTCCTCTTCAGCGGTTAGTTCCCTGCGGTGGCCCTCGCTTCAGGACACTGCTTCGGTTGAAGTGCTGAATATAGCTGTCTGGCGTTGACTGGTCGGCCGTCTGCCAACTAATAAGTTCTTGGCCCTACCGCACGAGTAATTCTGATGGGTCTCGTCAGTGCCGGTTCCCCTTTCCGTGTTTGCCCCCCGTTATCCTGACCAACGTTCCAGGACGCAGCGATGTGGCCCGTTTTTCGTATGATGACTGATAACCCCGGCGACGTTCCAGTTGGTGGGGTCGTTGTTTTCTGCAGCCGAAATAGCTGCGTTTAATTTTGTACGCAACTTCCTGCCTAACATCAGCGCACCTGGCGCGCGATTAGTCGCTCTGTGGCGCGATGTTCGGTAAGTAAACAGAGCCTCCTAAATGGCATCTTCCCACTGCCTGCTGGACAAACGTGCTGTCTGTATAGTTTCCTTTAGCGTGCGATTAGTGCGCTCAACCATGCCGTTGGCAGCTGGGTTGTATGAGACAGTATGTACGTGCTTCACATCACGAAGTTGTAAGAAACGTTTAAACTCATAGTTCGTGAATTGTGGTCCGTTGTCTGTCACAATTTTCTCAGAAAACCCAAATCTAGCAAACAGGTGTTTCAGCCCCCGTATAACGGTTGAGGTGGTCACATCGCCACACAAATGGATTTCCGGCCACCTACTGTAATAGCACGTGGCAACTAAGCAGTTCCTCTGGTGCTGTGGCGCAGAATGAAACGGTCCCATGATGTCAATCGACACCTTCGACCAAGGTTTCACTGGATAAGTAACAGGTTGGATGGGGGCATCGATTGGTTTGGAGCTCTTGTCGGCCTTCTGACATGCATCGCAAGACCGGACACACGCCACTGTCATTTTATTCATTTTTGGCTACTAAAAGTACTTTTGAAGTCGGCGCTTCGTACGTGCGACACCCGGATGTCCCTCGTGTGCGTATTGGATAATTTTTGATGTCAGTTTCTATGGAGCTACGAATCGCGAGCTTCGCATAAGGCATTCATCAACCATCGCTAGCTCATGTCGTAAAACATTGGATTTGAAATCCAATGGGGTTTCCCCGCGTAGGTTCGTATCCTGCCCGCGACGCCACTGTTGTGTCTACACGTACACTGTCCCCTGCACGTAGGGTCTTGAACAAGCACGATCAAAGCCCCGAACAAGGAAGCAGAACTCTACTGGTACGCAACACAAAGTTCTATTCACGCCAACGGTACATACACTCAGTACACTCAAAACCACCCTGGTATTGATCGCGAACGGACGGGCATCCAATCACAAGCTACGAAGTGCGGTCGTGGTAAGGCCCGCGCGTATGCATTGCCACAGTATCGTACCTTTGGTTTCCCCACGTGCCGCTTTCCAATACTCAGCTGCCCATATAATAGCTGCTTCGGTATCCGCCTCGATTCCATACGGTTTACATGAACGATCTATGTATGCATAAATATGTACATATATATGTACTTTCATTGAGGCACCTGAGATGGCTCGGTCCTGTGAGCCGTATGGATTCGATGCGGATACCGAAACAACTCTTATACGGTCAACTGCGTATTAGGAAGCGGCATGCTCGGAAACCAAATTTACGTTCCCAGGACATGATTAAAGTGAGCATCACACGTTCTAATCTTGATTGCAGATCATGGGAATCGAAGGCACTTGATCGGCGTGCATGGCGCTATCTGCTGACGAAGGCAGTAGCTGAAGTGCGGGAGAAAGACCTCATACATGCAGAGAAGAAGCGGCAAGTGCGGAAGCGGCAAGCCCCGATGAATTGTACTCCATCGACATCGAGTGCATGCTGCTGTAACACATGCGGTCGCGAGTGCCTGAGTCAGGCAGGCCTAGTGCGCCATGAGCGAGGTTACTCGTGACCACTACGGAAGGGACGACGGGTCCTGCAGAGAACGTAAGCTGAAAGGGCGCAGCGTTTGTAGGTGCGCTGCCTTCGACTTACTAACCGCGCAGTTGCATGCTAAGTCTCTTTATTTCAGGTGTTGGGTTTTCAATTTCCCCTTATGCTTCCCTTTCTCCTATACATGTTTACCTGTACTATTTTCCGTTAACTCGCACACCTCTCTTAAGCCAATTGTAGTTAAATTCGATAACATTTTCGTGTACGCGAAATTTCCGTAAAGTAAATTTTCTGACTACGTGAACTATAGTAGGATTGGATTGTAAACACCTAACTTCATATGCCCATTTATTTAAGGGTAATTCACTACTTTCTTAGGATTTACTTGATTTATTTTACTTGTTATATTTCTTTCAAGTTATTGGCTGCTGCGTGATATCTCCGGTGTGACTGCGCTTGATGTGCAGGTTGACAAGGTGCCTACCTGTTTATTACCCACTACCTCGTCCATACTGGCTCCAGGAAACCGTTTGTCATCGCTGGAGGGGACGGGGTGCACGGTTCCTGTGACCGTGGTTGGATCTAAGAGTGGTTCTATGCACTCAATGCGGAGCGGACTACGGTCCAGCCACCGCCTTGTGTGCTCTTGATTCCCAAATACAGCGTGCTTGTGTTTGCCTGTGACGGAGTGTGGGCCGGCTCCGTTGATGAAACGTGGCTCCCATCCATATGCCTTCCGGTCTTATTCTTTCATGCTTACACTAAATATGGGGTGTGTGCTTGGAGTTGTGTATGGTGCAGCGCAAGCCATCCATGGTCCGTATGTAGGCGCGGTCGTCCTGTGGCTGGCCACAGTGACAGGCAAGTCCGAAACTGGATGCCGCCAACCGCATATATATGTATATATATTGTTTCATGCTGAGGTTGATGTCGCATTCATGGTGCCTCTTCACCGCGTCTGC
>OX104070.1:27193432-27235238 GCA_944474145.2 Dicrocoelium dendriticum
GTACTCAGCTGAGCCCTGCACTAAATCACTCGTCTGCCGATAATTCCATACGTCCTCACCACTTAGGTGAGAGAAAATTCATGTTTCTGCACGCGCAGTAGCATTTTGCGAATTTCGCGAAACTTTGAATGATGTGGAAAACTGTAAATGACTGGCGTTCACCATAAGTGAGCCACGGTAGGTACATGAACGCGGTCATCGGCCTTCTGTCACCAGACTAACTGTATAGCATTATAGCTCTCTGGATGTCAAACGCACCTGCTGCGGATGCTTCTCTGTACAGGAGACTGTAGAGCGCTTTACGCATTGATCTATGTTTTGGGCTTCCAAATGCAGATTATCTTTACAAGATTGCCTCGATTGCATGTTTGCTTTTACCACGTCAAGTATCCACTCCGTTAACCTGGTTGCTACGCCATTTATTGCTATTAACTGATTAATGCAATTACGGCGCTGATAGTTATGCTTGTGTGGCTTTTTAGTGACAGCGTTTTTGTTAACTTGTCGATTGGCAACCGTCGAATCTTCAGACTGGGCTACTGTCTTGTTACTTGACTGTTTCCTTGCATGTTGATTCTTTCTTCTTTAGCATGTGCTCTCCATTTCCAAACCTATGACTGCTCCAAATTCTTACTGGTTGTCAGCGTCATAAAATAGCCATTTTCTGGCAGTCACTGACATGAAGTTCCCTTTCCTGCTCTAGGATTGATCGCGTTGATGTATAGGTCTTTAAGGATCGCTAATGCTAAGCATCGGCACAAACCAGGGCGCCAACACAGTATGCAGTTGCGCTGCACGTGATACGACTCGGACAAGCTTCGAATCTACTGACTTTCGTAACCTTGTCAACCAGGACGATCTGGTCACCTTTGCCCAGACACAGACAGGCGCAATCCATTGGCAAAATTCTTTTCTGTTTTCGATGCCACTACAGTCACCACTGATGCCGGACTCAGACGCGTAGAAAACAAGAGCGATTAGTCTGTCATGTGGCGCGACTCATTGAATCTGTCAGAATTCGAGGTCAATTGGTGCTGGTTACCTTGTGGTGCCCCTGGTCCGCGCTGGCCTGGTGGTGGTCGCTTGGCAGTAAAGCGTCAGTGCGGCGGATCACGGGTGTACTTTCACTGAACACTCCGACCCAGGGGATCAAAAACGTCTAATTTCTGTATATAGTAGGCATCAATACGTACCCAGCTCGAAGACATGCTGTGCGATGCTAAGCGTGCTTCTTCTCAAGTCTCGACTTACTTTATCGATGATCACTTTGACCCTCTCATCAGTTTCCTAACGTTCGGTACACGTTTAATGTTGGTCATTTTTAGAGTGCTTCCAGTCGATGGTTACCGCCATACATCTTATAGCGTATTCTACGAAGTAATAAAATTAAACACTCGATCAATAAGCGCCATACTCGCAACCTATGTACTTGTGCTTTGTGATAAAATCGGTTGCGCGGCTGGTTATTCATGTATCTTCGTGAATACAGGCCGCTCATGGCTGTTTCGGGAGGTAGGGGGTTGACGGGGTAAGCATGGCCTGCGTAGCATGGATATTGACAGCACAAGACACTGGTATTATTATAATGCGATCGCAATTCACATATTTGCTCACTGTTCGGCTGGTAGTTGGTCTACTACTCAGCCTACGCCCTATCAATGCAGCACATTGGCGTCGCATTGTACGCACATGCACACTATATCTGGAAATCCGCTTTATGTGTACCATATGGTGTCTATGTTCGGAGGCTAATTATGTTCTCGTTTTTCGCATTTGTGTCACTCTGCTGCACTTGATATCGAATACTGGCGGATGGAGTGCTGCGAATGAGTTACTTAGCTCTCATACTGTATCTGTCTTGGTCTCTGTTTCCAATCTTTTCCACATTTACTATGCACGCACGCTAATACCATGCATATCAGCATAACAATCCACTCTTCGGCCTCACATGTCATTCGAAATTGCTCTCTCTTTCACAGGTGGTTCTGCGTTTGACTGAGAAAAGCTCCTAGCTTCGCTGATGATGATCTACTGCGGTCTAATCACAGTAGGATGACACTTTTGGAGGAGAGCTGACCCATTCTGCGCACATTTCTATGTCTCATTCTTCCGAAACAGTCACAGAATCTTTTTGCTATCATTCGCTTTCCGCTGTGCCCGGTGCATTGAGATAATCAAGCCGTTTTATTTTCCGTTCCCTGCAATTTGGGGTAGTTTTTGTCCCCAAAAAACTAAAACTGCTCTACTTATCACTTGAGTGTCAAACTCGTTTTCTGTCCGAAAAAGACATCCAGGATGAGAAACCAGGTCAGGAAAATAGATTCGAACCGGTGACCTTATAATTGCAAGCCAGGCGTGCAGACCAATCTACCACCAGGTTTCCCGGTCTCTTATCATGTTAGCAAGCAGTTTCGCCCTGAAATCTTTTCGCTATCAGCAAGCATCTATAACTTCCTGAGACTGCGTAATGACCCAGTGTCCAGGTTGGCGATTTTATTTGCCACATTAAGGCATACCCGCTGCTAACACAGTCTGCCGGATTTTCGACCAGTGATGTTCATTTGCGTTCGATGAGCGCTTATTCAGCTCGGATACCAGCGTCTTCAAGTAGTGCGCGAAAAGTGTGCCTGTAAATTTTGAACACGAATATTTTAACAATTCAAATAGCTGCATTCACGACAGCATTCTAAAATTAAATCTGTGGTTGTTGTTATGTGAAACGAAATATTGAATGCCCATTTCAATGTGAGCTTTACAACTGCGAGAGCGGCAGCGATTGTACGTCCTCCACGGACAGCAAAAGTAGTTGCTACGCCACTGGATCCACGCCAACTACACCCCCATTTGTTTATGCATACTATTGGGTCAAACGAGGGATAATTCCAAAAGATCAAGTCAGTATCCAAGTCGTACTGGACAGCTATTCGAGCCTTTCTGGCACGCAAATTAAACTGGGCTTGCTGTAGGAATGGTTGCATTTAAATCTAAAGTACAGCTTCCGAACCGGCTGATGTGGGATCCGAACTTGACAGACCAACTTCCAATCGGATAACGAATTAACGCGCCAGTGCACTCAAATACAGCGGACAAACATCGCACAGAGACGGTTTCCATTAGACACGCGATTCATTCGTTCAGCTTCAATGATGACATCTTGTCTGGCAATGGACGCGTTTGCGAACTCGCATCTATCAGTTCCTCTCACTCTTGGAAAAGCGTGACATGACGTGCGCAGTAATTTCCTTTATCGTCTGCACTTATAGTATTTTGGTCAAACGCGTATTGTGGTAACGCTTTTAGGTTGCGGAGTTCTTGAATTAATAACCCGTCATTCTTGGATGCCAAAAGGGATTGAAAACGTGTATTCCCATGATTGTATTTTGGGGCTCCCAGATGTTGTACACGAAGTGGTCTAGAGTCAGCCGGCGATTCAAAAAATAATGTTGGTCGATGATGAAGTGTATGAGGTGTTTGAAAGAATAGTCGATACGGCTGATGATGTTATCAGCTGATCGGAAGGTTGTGTAGTAAAATGTAAAGGATACACTAAACCTATTCACTACTATTCAACGATGATATCCCATACTGTGATATATCTGACGGTTCCTTCACCCGGCAAGCTCACTTGATCCCACAATGCGCTTTCCAAACATCCTAGTTTTCCGAATAAGGTAACCGTATCTACATTATCTCAGGCTGATCATGAAAGAGTACGGCGCAGCGAATAGCAGCACGAAAAGGGCCATAAGTTGAACATATCACTCGGGCATGCCTCACTGGAAGCCGGTCCCGTGTCACTCCCTTGCGCTAAACATCAGATATCGCTTCAACCCCCGTACGAACACACAAACTTTCGAATGTGCACACGTATTTTGAGAACAGTGAATGCCCACACGTCCCTACGCGCTGTCATTGACGTGTTATACATCTAGATACATAAAAATAGGCCAGCAATGTGATCAAAACCTGTCATTTTTTGTAGTCAATAAGGAAAATGTACACGCATATATCGAATAGCATTACGACATCCCACAACGCTGATATCCTTGGTGGCTGCTCCGGCAATGCGTTTAAGGAACTGCAACCTCCATTCCATCTGCGTCATGAGTTTCTGGGGATCTCCGGTCAGAGCTTCCTCATTCTTCACCCTGACCTTCACCACCTGCCAAACATTCTCAATCGAATTGAGGAATATATATATTATACACAATCTATGGTGCCATCCGAATCATGGCTGAATAGGAAAACAGTATGAATAATAGGAAACGAGCAACAACAAAAGCTTTTTTTGTCTATTTTACCACTCAGTTTTTGAAATTTTTCAGTTTGTTCTTTTTAGGGGGAGGAAGAAAGGACGCCGATGCACACGTCCGCCATTGACATCGATCTTGAGCCATATCTTCCAAGTTCTTCAGCCAGCAAGTATTCGCCTCTCTCGGACCCCAACCAGGTAGTCGACAACAACCGGCGGACGCCAACTGTTTCGTCAACTTTTTCATGCGGCTTCTCCATGTTGTAGGCTGTCCACCAGACCGTCTCCTCTAGCCCTGTCCAGCAAGTGCAAACAACGCACGACGCGGGTAACGCTGGACAGGCATGCGCAATACATGTCCCAACCACCGCAGTTGATGCAGTGAGACGAGCTCCTCGAGCGAGTAACTTCCACGTCCCAAGACACTGTCTAACTTCCACATTGCTTACGTGGTGCTGCCAACACACACGGGCAATGGACCGCAGACAGCGGTGCTCGAAGACGGATAGCCTGCGCAAATCATCTTTACGAATGGGCCAGGTCTCCCATCCGTACAACAGTACAACACGAACAGTTGCACAATAGACCCGCCCTTTGATGGAGAGACGAATGTCGCGGCGACGCCACAAATGCCTCAGTCTAGAAAAACCGAGGCCTGCTCTCAAGATGCGCATCGAAATCTCGTCTCCAACAGCCCCGCCAGCAGCGATGCAACTTCCCAAATAGACAAAGCTCTCCACAACCTCTAGTGTCTCACCAGCAAGAGTGAGTGCAGGCAGATACATCTGCCAGTCTTGGAAGAGAGCCTTGCATTTGTATGGCGAAAAGTACATACCGTACTTTGATGCTTCGATCGCCAAGCGGTTTAATGCAAGCTAGACGACGTGTGGATCGTCACCCAGCAAGACGGTATCATCAGCATAATCCAAATCAACAACTCGACTGCGTGTGAGAGGCTCAACACCAGCGTTCAACGAATCGCTCAGAGCGTTCTTCAAGACATCCTCAATGGCAAAGTTGAATAGGAACGGAGAGATAGGGCATCCTTGTCGAACTCCACTGGAGACCACAAAGGTAGGCGAAAGCTTACCATAAGCCCTAACCCTGCCCGAGGTCAGAGAGCGCGCAGTATGGAGATCAACTTCTCGGGGACACCATTCCTTAGTAGGCACTGCCACAGTACCGTTTGATCGATAGAATCGAAGGCTGCACGGATATCCAGGAACACAGCAATCATTGGTTTCTGATACACATGGCGGAGCTCGAGGATCTGGCGAAGTGTGAAGATTTGATCGATGCAGCCGCGACCAGGGTGAAACGCAGCTTGTTCTTCTTGTTGCATCGCTTTGCGCGTTAGGGATAGCCTGCGAAGTATGATGGACCCCAGCAGCTTGCAAACGACGAGGACTAAACTTATTCCTCAGTAGTTGAAGCAGATTGTGCGCAGGCCCTTTTTGAAGGTGGGGACAACTATCGATTCACCCCAAGATGACGGAACTTTCTCTTTCGACCAAAATTTCGAGAACAAAACGGTGAGTTCTCGAACCAGCGAAGCTCCACCATTTTTAACTAGAGTCGGGGGAAGACCATCGGGGCCGGGGCTTTATAACGCTTCATGTGCCGGAGCTCCTGCTCGATTTCCTGGTAAGAGGAAGGATCTTTAGGGGTAGACCACTCGGACCCAACGCGAGCGCTAGAGGTAGAAAATGGAGCTGGGGACCAACAAAACTGCGAGCCAAAATATTCGGCCCATCGCTCCAACCGTCGTTGAAGATTGGTGATTAAGGTGCCATCCTCATCGCATATTGTTTCACTTCGGTGACTCGAATGAGATGGAAAAGTTTTCTCGTATTACCAGAGAGACTAGCAAGCTCCATCTCCCTAGGACGTTCACACCACCAAGCTTCGCGGTCCATTTGCAGACTCCTGAGCAACGCTCGACCAAGGTATTCTCTTTCTTTACTGTGTCTGGAATCCGACAGGATCAAGCAGCGTTTGTCCATCAGCGACAAGGAGTTAGCGGAAATCCAATGCTTTGGTGGGTGACGGGCAATTCTATAAGTGTCGATACTGGCGGAAACTAAAGCATCTTTGATATGCGTCCACTGTGAATCGCGATTACCGTCAATAGTTGAGCCAAGCAAAGTTGACGGTGAGGCTTGGTACCTGGTTAAAATCGCAGAGTTTTGTAGATTCGCGACGTCCGGTCGGTAGTGAGCGCGCTTAGGTGATCCTCCGAAACACATGCATATCTTAGCATGAATCACTGCGTGATCGAAGTCTAGAAAAGTTGACCAGTACGATCGGCAGTCCGTTACGCTTCCGCGCCATCTGTAACTGATTGCTATGTGGTCAAGTTGAGAGCACTGTGAGGTCGGGCGCCAGGTGGAAGTGTCTCTTCGAGTGCCGAAAACTAGTGCTCGAAAGATATAAGCGATGATCAGAGCAAAGAGCAAGCAGTCTGTCTCCATTGTCTGATCAACTACCACCGAGACTAAAGCTACCCCCAAGGCGGTACTCGATTGGTGGAAGGCGGCCAACCCGAACGTTAAAGTCCTCGTGCCAGAGCATCCTTCTAACGATGTTCAAGGGACCGGAAAGTACGATTTAGAATAGTGGTGGTTCATTCGCGAAACACTTTCTTTGGGTAATGTTGTGGCACTATCGCTCACCAGGATACTTCTCTCATCGAAGTATGGAGGAGAATCCTAAAACTTGTGGTTCAGTCAGAGCAACAAGCAAATGATGTTTTGGATCGATGGCGGAGAAATCGGAAACATCTTCCTTCGGAAATTCGGTTAAAGGTCGCAAACACTTTGCACAGCTCAAATATTAAAGCAACTGAAGCAGCAAGCATCCTGACGAATGTACAGAAGTGTAACTTGACTGCTGCTTTAATTGACTCTGAACTAGGTCTAAACGAAGGTTGGGACTCACCTTGGCCGAATCAAGTTACAAATAAGGTATCATTGACCCATCGAAAGAACGATTAACTGCCGACCTCCCATCGGTCGGCATTCTCCCACACTTGACAGCTTCACCTCTCTGCGGGCTCCTAGAGACCGAGAAACTGGCCTGCTTGTATACAAATGCTCAGGGTCTTTCTAACAAACTGGCTGAACTGAAAGATCGCCTAGCTTCCGGCTCGTATGATGTCATTGGTATCACCGAGACATGGTTGCACACGGGAATGACGGACGCTGGAGTGTCGCTACCTGGCATGTCTCTGATCCGGAACGACAGGCTCACAAAAGGAGGAGGGGTAATCCTGTACTACCGACACGACTTACAGTGCGAAGCCGTGGAGAATTCAGACTCGAAGTTCCCCGACTCTCTTTGGTGCCGGTTGCAGTTAAAAGGCAGGGACGCTTGCCTTATTGTCTTGGTGTACCTCGCCCCTAACTCAACACCCGAAACCGACTACCACTTAGCGGCTGCTTTAAGGTGCAGTTTACAACAAAAGTACACTCACGTTTTTATCATGAGTGATTTCAACGTACATTGTTTAGAAGCCCCTGCCACAATCGGAGAACAATTCAAAACCGATTTACAAGATCTAGTAACCACTGTTCCTCTTTACAACCACATCACTTTTGCCCACTCGGTTCAGAACTGGTAACAGGCCATCTGTGCTGGATCTTGTGCTTACCAACGAGGAGCATATGATTGATGCGTTGGTTTTAGACTGCCCGTTGGGTCGCAGTGATCACGCAGTCATCAGTTTCAACTTCGTCTGCTATGCAGAATATCGGAATGATGACGATGATGCTGTGCGAACCATCACAAGGTACGACCGACTCGCCCAGCTCGTCAGTGCCACCACATGGTCTTTTCTCGAAGAAGAACCCCCGGAAGTCGCCTGGCTCGAGTTCGTCAACACATTCAGTCAGCTGATTGCAGAGGCTTCAGAGCTAAAAGCTTGGAATAAGTGCAAATCAATTTCTTTCGTTAGGAGCAGAACCCGAAAATGGATGACAGTACACAACGCAGCACGGCGAGTGTACAGAGAAGCTCCAGCACCAGAAACTTGGGACAACTACGTAGCCCAACGTAACCACTGCACGCAACTTTTAAGAGATGACAAAGACGCCTATTAACAGAACATCACAAAAACCTTCAGCGCTAACCACAAACTGCTGTACAAGCACGTTAATAACCTACGAAAGGTGAGGCAAGGATTTCCTCCACTCAAGATGGCTGATGGTCCAACAAGAACGGCGGTGGAAGCTGCAAACGCGCTGCAGATGCAATACGCCAGCATGTTTCAAGGAGTCTTGCCACCAAGCTTTGTATTCTGCTCACCACATCAATTTTACCGCAGAGGCTGTATTGCAAAAGCTGACATCTCTACGCAAACACAGCTCGCCGGGTGTCGACACCATTCGTTCAGAGCCATTGGGAGCAGCAGCAAACCAACTGGCAGGACATTTAGCTCAGTTTTCCCAGCACTGCTTAGACCAGAACCAAGTCCCTGCCATGTGGAAGCTTGGAATAATAAGCCCGATTCACAAAGGTGGAAGCAGAACTGATCCCTCTAACTACCGCCCAGTAACCCTTCTTCCTATACTCTCCAAATCATGGAATCTATAGTTGCCGATGTACTGGTGTGCTGTCTGGAAAACTACAACCTCATCACTCCTGAACAGCACGGTTTCCGTCGACAGCGGTCATGTACAACTAATTTACTAATTGCACGCAGTAGTTGGACCGAGGCAGCCGACGCTGGAGGTGTTGATGTGATCTACCTGGATTTTTCCAAGGCTTTCGATCGTCTAGACCATCGGATACTACTATTCAAGCTGCAGCATTACGGGATCGGTGACCTTCTTTTAAGCTGGATCGCCAACTTTCTATTTCAACGGCAATTAGTGGTCAGAGTTCGGAGCTCTTTATCGGACCCCATACAAGTCGAGTGTGGTGTGCCGCAAGGCTCGGTTCTAGGTCCACGTTTGTTTTTGGTGTTTATTAATGACCTTGCACAGGGAATCGCTTCAAACTTCCTAATGTTTGCCGACGATATCAAGATCTGGCGCAGGATGCAGGCGAACACCGACCAAAATGTGCTTCAGAGTGATTTAGATAAACTGTATCAATTGTCGACCCAAAACTTATTGCATTTCAACGCCAGTAAATGCAAGGTGCTTTCCATCCGACATCAAAGCAGCTACTCATACGGACTCGGAACGGATGTACTGCAACAATCAACTCTCGAACGTGACTTGGGTGTCCTGGTTCAAGATGACTTGGGTTGTTCCAGGCAATCCGAAAAGGCCTCGAAGACCGGGAACCAACACGTCGGGCTGTTGAAGCGAGCGTTTGGACAAATAAACAGCTCCATATTTCGACAAATGCTCAGTGCGTATGTTCGTCCCCATGTCGAATATGCAATTCAAGCCTGGCATCCATGGCTGAAACACGACCTTAATGCGCTGGAGCAGCCACAACGCCGGGCATCTAAGAACGTAATTGGAATGCGCAACCTTTCCTACCAAGAGAGGCTGCAACGACTGGGATTGTTCAATGGAAGCTACCGCAGACTACGAGGCGACCTGCTTATGGCATACTTGATTGTGCGAGACCCACATCATGTGTGCCGCCCTTTACTGCAACTCAGCAGCAATACAAACCTGAGGGGCCACTCATTAAAACTCGCAGAACAATACAGTCGTCTGGAGTGCCGCAGAAATTTCTTTTCCATCCGTGTCTGTCACCCATGGAATGCTCTCCCAGAATCGGTCGTCTCTGCACCGTTGGACGATGCACTCATCCACATACATTTTATTACTTAACACTACGTCTCCATCTTACACCTGGAGTTTACCATGGAATGATTTGTTGTTAACTGTGGATGCTGTGAATCTAAGAGGATCGCAGACTGCAGCGAAGCAAACGAAAAGTCCTTATTTTCATATTTAAAGTATTAACTATTTTACTATCCCTATCATCATTATTGTTATGTTGATATCCCTACCAACTATCCAACGGGACTTGTAAAGCAACGCTTCTTAACCCGTATAAATTCATTGTTCATTGACTAAATCAGTCCTTTGGGAGGAACTCAGAAGTTCATGTAGTTGCTGGTAAAAGCTATCTTTAACTGCATCCGGGCTGCAGTCTGTAGGGGGCGTAGGCGGAGACGACAAACAAGGCACGCTTAACCTCTTGACGCCTGCTTACGTTACATGAACCTCTTAGTCTGACTGCACATAGTCGGCTGTTGACTGGGATCCAGTCAAGCAGAGTTGATTCAGCCCTGGCACTCAGTGCAACCCCAACACCAGCTTGGCCAGTGGCGGCAGCTTCTGGGTCTTCGGAAAGCCACAAATGGTATTCGGCGTCAGGGTTTACCGGAGAGGCCATTCCGATGACGGCGCTAGAGTCTTGTGCTCTGGTCTCTGAAAGGCAACATATGTCTACCGAAAGCGTTTCAAGAGTACGGGCCAGACATGCTTGTCGTCAGATCTGCATCAAAGTTCGAACATTAAACGCTGCGAGGATGAATGGAGAACCAGGTCGAAGAAGAGCTGGAGCTTCGGTGGAGTGAGAGGCGGTTGCGATCGCAGGACATTGTAAACCGGGAGTTTGGCTGTTGCTTCCATTAGTTGCGAGACGTGGGTCATGTGTGACGGTGACCGTAGAAGACATAAGAGTACATGTAGATGAAGGACGGGAGGTGGGATGATATGTGAGTGGAGGTTGAGCGGTTGAGTTAGCATAGAAGATAGGCATAGCAGGAGCAGTATTAAGCGGTGTGGTCCATGATTCGTCGATGGGCGTGATACCACCCGGTTGCCCAGGCCGAAGTAGAGGGTTGTCTTAGGGGGCCCTACCCCGAGCTTTTGATCAGAGATCTAACCTACAAGACAGCAGGGCGATGTGAGGGCGTCGCAGTCCGTTGGGAGCCGGTGACCAAATAGATGGTTCATACGTCTTTCGGTCCGTGAAGCACTAGGGACCCAACGCATCCTTAAAGTACAATGCCTCTCACGGAGGGGCAAGGGGCAGTGACTTTTTTTAGTGGCGAGTCACATCCGCCACGTCACAGTGTCGTTAAACAGACATTTGTTTCTTTTTATAGGGAGATCGCTTGCCAGGCGAAAACCCACCACGTCCTGGAACACTGCCGCCGAACCATTTGCTGGAACGGGAAAAACGCGAACCACGCAGCTGGCACCACGAGGAGGTTGTTCGGCAAGCTCAATCTCAGTATGGTTACTCCCTCGTACCCATCTACTGACGACAGTTCTTCTAGTCGTGTGTGACATGGTGCATTATCACATACCATAACAACCTACCGGAGCTCCATCTCCCATTTCAGGTTGTTTAAATAGCTTTCCAGCCATTCGAGAGATTGGGGGACCTGTGAATGAGCCCATCCGAATGGTCATCGACACTTTCCCTTCCATTGGGAGTGCACCGACCAAATGCAAATTGAGGCCTCTACTGTTGGCAACTTTGAAACAAGCCCCACTCCTCTGAGCTTCCGAACACGAGTACATTTACAATAAACCTTGAAGTTCGCTTCGTCAATCCAAATGATGAATTTGCCATCGCTCTCCTGTTTGATAAACTGCTGAACGAATTCCCTGCATATCCCTTTGGTTCTCTCGTTGTTTATTCCCTCGGGAACCTGATAGATGTTCTTCATAGTTATAAATCGACCATCCAGGTGCCGTGCGATTGTTCACTTCGAAATGTCCTTGTCCATTTTTGCTCGTACTCGCATTTCTCCTAGCATAAGTGTTGAGTCCCTTGCGATCCAATCCAGGGTGTCATCTACGTCTTCCTCCGACAGAACCCGCTTACAACCGCGCGCCTGTGTAGTACTCGGCTCTTGATCAAGTGAACGACGAATCCAGGAGTAGGCTGTTCACAGTTGCCACCAGCTGCCAGTCATCACCGTTGACGAAGGCGCCCAAAACTCGGTCACGAATGTCTGATGAGATACTCTGTCGAACGCGAGAACGCATGCCGACGACGTTAGTATGACAGACATGGTTTCGGTCGTGGGCTTATGTTCCAGCTGTTCATTGCTCTCAGACCGATTGTGATCCACCGTTTCGGACGTGTGGGGGGCGCATACAAGCCCGTTGCATCGCCGAAGTGCTTCCCTCAAAAATTCGTTCACAAGTCTCACCCAGTCAACGGGCAGCGCGCTCATCTCCCCAGACTGACGCACCGAACCTTGGCATCTGGCCAACAAGAACACACTTAAGGTCAGCGGATTGCCTCTGAGCGGCTGGCGAATCGCGCAGAGTTTTGCAACACTTTGGACTTTCTTTGCAAAATTTTGGACCTTTTATGCAACTTTGCAGGAAATGCTATGGTACTGCTAACGCCTTCGTCACTTCTCTAGTACAGTCTGTTGTACATCACTCTCTTACACGTGTCTTGAATGTGACGATAGATTCTTTTGCAAACCAACGGCCTCTTCATATTCGAATATTGCTCAGCCATCAATGCATATTTTGGCAATAGCTCAAAAATGTCGTGTGCATATTGTTGGATACTTGTGTATTGCTGATCGCTATTTGGTGGCTGGCCATAAATAGGCATTTTGCACTCCAGCTGAAAGCTGGTATAATAGAGTTGACACCGGTGCATGACCTCCGTACAACGCCACAACTGAGTTCACCGTCTGAAAGTTCCCGTGGCGTTTTCGAACTACACTTATCCGAAATATGGTGCGGATCGGGTTTGGCGCTAGGTAAGCTGGTGTAAAAAAAAGAGAAGAGAAACAACGGTAGCATCTTTTCTCCCATCCGCCATATTACGCGCAACGTTTGTGGCGGCTAGAAGTCGTTCAGGAATTCAAGTACCTGGGCAGCTATATTAGCACATATGGGATCGAAGATGAGATTACGAACCGTATAGCAAAAGCTCGTGGTGCTTTTACCAATCTCCGCCACCTGTAGCGCAGACGCGACATTACTCTCGCCCTGAAGGCCAGAGTTTATAATGCAGCCGTCCGTTCGACTCTCATATATGGTTGTGAAACCGGGCCCATCAGGTCGACAGACATGAAGAGACTCGTCACATTCGATCATCGCTGCCTTCGCAGCTTAGCTCATGTCTGGTGGGAATACCGCGTGAGCAATGAGCGTGTTTGGCGTCGCATATTTGGTGCAGGAAGAGCGAGTGAACCGCTCAGAACCAGTATATCACACATCAGGCTCCGATGGTTGGGCCACTTGTTGCGCATGCCAGCACACGGACTCCCGCGACGTGCATTGTTTGCGCGTTGTGGGTGCGGTTGTAAGAGGAGGAGGAGGGGAGGCCAAACGATGACTTGGTCGAGAGGAATGAAAACCCTCACTTCGAAGTTGGCGTCGGTTACTGCATTCCGACTGCCTAGCTGGACGATGAACGCGTTTGGTTGGACACACTTGCTGGTATGGCGAAGAGCCGTTTGTGTTGTGAGTTTCTTTGTCCATCCCCCTTTAGGTTCCCCCTCCAGTCCCGATCTCATGCAAAACGCAAAATATAATATTTAACGTCATATTTTTGTAGTGTATATTTTAGTCTTGTCTTTTTGCATTGCTTCACATGAGCCGAAGTATGTTTCTCACCTTCGGCTAACGTAAATTGCTGCTGATGAAGATGATTTGTAGCGGCCCCTTTGAACCGCGTGACAGCCGATGCAAGCTTGCCATCGCTATGTGGCTTGACCTTATCTTAGTGCGTCGGTTTGCGTGCCTTACAATCCGTTGAGCTATGCTGGATGGTGCTTCTTGCATCTTCAGACACTAATATCAGATTGGCTAGTGGCTGGGCGCTGGAAGAACTCAGTCTCCTAGTTGCGGATTGGCTCGTTATTCCTTAAAACGGAGTCCTTGTGGCCTATTACCAAATTCCCGCTGTTTCGCGTTTAGACTTTGAAGTAAAGGCCATGGTTGTAGTGACAGTAGAATCAACGGTCTATTAAATATACATAGAGCCAGACAAAACCATGAAACTCAACGGATGATAGGTGGCGTTTTCGTAGTATCATCATTATAGCACATTAGTTGAAGGTGAGCAACACAATTCAGCTATTGTGTCGCAATAAAGAAAAACGGAACTCTGTTATTTTTTCACACGCCAATTTTTTAATTGCTAGGTGCTAAACATCTGAATCCAAACAAGTATGTATACAGATCTTCCAATGGGTTCGGTTGCGAGTCATCTCCTAATTTTTTTTCCAGCCGTCGGTAATATTCCTCCTTAGGTCCCCAGCCAGGCAGCTTTATGGATCCAACGGCAGCGTGATAATTGGGTACACCAGGTATTTTCGCTATTTCTCAGCTGCATTCTGGCGCAAGCTTATTTGTCTTGAATTGAAAAGTGCCATCTTGTAATACTATTTTCTCCAGGACGGTACTGGTACATCATAAATTTACACAGAACTTAATTACGGCCAGTGTGTCACCCACCCCTCTTCGCAAATAACTGTAGTTCCACACGTCAGAGACAACTTTACTCTTACTTGTTAAAGCACTCCAGCGGCGTCCGAACGCACTCACATCTGTTCCGGTTTATCACTGTGGGAGCACCTACTTAGAAATCTACGTTTTATCTGCAGCGAATCTTTATCAACCCTTAGGGAAGTCTGCATTGCCGACTCGCGTCTTGACAGTGGCGAGCCACAGGCCAAGCCAACACGCACGGCCACACAGCCGCACTGCCAACGAGCATCACGGTCACAACAGCGACGGTAACTAAACTAGTTTCAACTTGACGTTTGATCGATGACCTTACTCCCCGACTACCCCAGCATGCGCTCACAACCGCCGCTTACGGTCATTGGATGGATAGACGTGGTCAACCAAATCTCCCCACTGGCTGAAAGACCAATCAACACGCAGAAATAGAATGGTCAGTAGATCAACTTACGCTGCTATCCGAGTGTTCAATTCTATACTGCGTACAATTGTCTACGATACAACTCGATATGCAACCAGTTCTAACTGCTAGGAGAAGCACTGGGGTGCCTGCTAACTTTCCTAATGTGCGAAATGTCATAGGACCAAATATAAACAGGAACCAGTGGCAGTCTGCAGCAACAATGCCACCAAAACGAGAAGTGCCTCAGCTAAAATGACGAAAATACGAGAAGCATTAGCTGTCTTCACTGATTACAGAGCTGAATTTTTACCTGAAATGCAAGACTGCATCAATGCTCTTGAAGAAGTTACATCACTAGAAACCGAACTGCTGCGATTTGGCGCAACAGTATGCTCAAGTCTTGGCTTTCTGCGAATTACTTTAACGTTCAAAGGATGTGAACTTAGACACACAGCACAAGGCTGGGTCTATTCTATCCCTAGTCACAACTGAGAGGAACCTTTGCGCACAGCAAAGAATGTGATCGTGCCCAACACACGTGATCGACTGAGCATAGATAAAGTCACAATATTTTGCTCGCCGCAAGCATTATGAGTTGCTCTGTCTTGTGCCTCCGACTCCAGAAGAAGGTGACAATGAGGTCATGCCCCATCCTCCTTACAGTTCCGGATGAGACGATGGATGAACGTTTTATACATAGCAAACGGCTCATTGCAACACGAAATGATTAAAAACATTTTGATCAGAAGCGATCAAACGCCACTACAAAGGCGGTTTCCACATAAGACGAATCATTCAGACGCTCGTAATTCTCGAACTGTCGCCAGTCACGCTAGAAACTATGTACATTTTGGCAAATCACCGACACCGCTCCTATCTAAAGATATTCACAAGCACCCAGTCCAGCAACCCACCCACGAGGTGTTATTGCACGATAATGCTAATCCGATCCGGTCAGAAGATACTGGGTTCGGACGGAATGTAAACACTATTAAAAGTGCCGCAGAAGTTAGTTTCATATCATGTGTCTTTTCTGCAAACAACGACCCCGTATATCATATGGCACCAACTCAGAATTAAAATGTAATGTTTGAAACTAATAATATTGGAAGTTTACCTTCTACTGGATATCATAACAACTATCCCACATCCCAACTAAACATAAATGACATCGCAGAGCGTCGCATCACTACAATATTCCATGGAAATGCCAAACAATGAATATCACCTACACATCCTCCATCAGAATACAAGAACCGCTCATTAAATCCGATGAAGAAAACTGTACGCTGTTGCACCTCAAGATACGATTTTACAACTGATTCTGGAGTCAATAATAACCAGTGGACCTACTATCAACCATCACAAAGGATTTTGCTACCTACCTCTCCGTAGCGAAATGGCAACGTTTAACTGAGATAACGCAGTAACTAATGGCAGTCCAGAGGATACGCGTTCGGGCATACGCCCTCACACCTCCTCTACATCCCAAAGGCAGTATCAGTTTCTAGCATAACCTCCATCGCTACTTTCTACGGAATATTCTCACTACATGCCAAGTGACTTTTTTAGGCGGACATCTGCCCCCACCAATAGGACCTCCATATGATTTGGGGCGTCAGTATTCGGATTTGCATGTCACTATGAGCAACATGGGGACAGTCACAAAACGCCTGCGCCTAAAAATGGCCATGGGCAGCTTGCGCTGCACCACCCACAGTTCCACTCACACACCCCATATCCGGTGTAAACCCAAATGAATAAGACCGTGAGGCATGTGAATGGGAGCCACGTTTCATCAGCGGAGCCGACCCACACTCCTTCAACAAGCAAAACATAAGCACTCGGGCTTAATTGGGAAGTCATGTACACATGGCGGGGCTGGACCGTAGCCCGTTCCACACAGGATGGAACCACTCTTTGAGCCGTGCACCATCACGAGGACGGTGCACCCCGTCCCCACCAGCAATGACTGTCTCCTAGAACCGGTATGTACGAGGTAGTGGGTAATATATAGGTAGGTACCTTGTTAACATTCACATCAGGCGCACATTCTCAAAGAACGATTGATGCGCAACTGTTGATATTGAGAGATGACATCAACTAAGTCTCGCTGCCCACTGTCAAACATGCAACTTTCCAAACAATGTTAACATTGTTTTGCAAATGTGCAAGTATTCAACCATTTGTACATACTGATGTGTACTCTGCTGTGATCATAAGCTATTTGTTAAGGATCTACACCGTACGTCTCCTGGTGCTCATAAAACGATTGTGGCTATGCGCCGTTTCCTTCCGATTCCTTTCCGTTTCGTTTCGGATACTAATACACTGACGTACCATTCCCGTTGGGTTTAACATTTTACTTCCTCTATCCAACAGATTGGCCGTGTGCAATGCAACTTCTGGTAGGCGTCTCTGCGCTTGCGCATTACATCCGCTTAGTACGTGCATTTTCATAAACCCCGGTAAATTCAGTATGGCTGATGAACAACTGGAATATATCTAAGCTCACTCTCATCACTAACCTGCGGTGTGGATATGGACTGTCGACATCGTAGTAATTGGTATTCAGTTATTGGCGGGATTGTGCACTTGCCACAGAATTTCCAGGGAAATTTCTCATTGAATGCATAGTCTAACGTGGTCACACGAAAGTCAATCGTTGAGCATTGTGTTCCAAATGTCAAACTTTACATTATACGTGTACTGTAAGCGGTCAAGCACTGGTAAGCTTCTGATTCAAGCGTATCCATTGAACTGGGGACATCCTCAATAATTTGCTACTGAAGCATTGATTCGTGTCAACCATAAAATTCGCTCGGAAACTACGCGCGCACGTCAAATACGAATGCTCATGGATGGACTGAACCATTATTCTGCAATGCACCGACTCTCTAAGCATCGTGCTAGTTAGCAGTGGGCAGCTGGTCATGCTAGGTTCATGTAATCTACAAATTGATCTTAAGGTGCCGAATGTGGATAGAAGTCTGGTGAGTAATACCATGGAGCTTACATAGTGATGTGGATTGGGGCCGAATAATAATGCGAAGAGGAAGATGCCGTAGCTCACCGTCTCGGTATGTCACCATACTAGACTCTACTTGAGAAAGTAGCAAGAATAGCATAGGTCATGATGATTTCAACATTGTAATGAGAAACACATGAAGTCGTCATGATATACAACCGTTAAGTAAGCTAGATGTGGCTTATCCGTTCTAGGCAGATGCAATAAAGCCAGTAGTTAATCATTCTAAAATGGAACTGTACCCAAACGTGACTTACATGCCGGCTATAGAATAAAGAAGAACACAACGAAAATATCGGTGATGGAGTAAGCAACTTTTCAAGTTACCAGGGAAATGGTGCGACAAAGCCTATTGCCTTTCCTAAGCTCAGCTAAGTTCAAGTCCGCGGTGAGAGAACGAACGGGATTTATAGCTATGCTCACTTTAGCAAGGAAGAGAACCAGGAGCAATGATGACTAATCGTTGATGTGTGTTGTGAATGCCATCTCCTATATTATTAACTGCAGTGTATTCGTATCGGAAGGTAAACCAGAGCCGATCCGGTCGTCACATGTCCAAGATGAACGAGAATCAACCGGGATGTAGCACAAACAGGCAGCCAATTGTGTGTTACTATTTATTTCCACCTGGTCATTCCTTCTGACCACTAGCATATCTCCACCAATTCATCAGTGTCTAGAATGTTACCTGCGCCCAAGCATTTCGATTTGGGTGTCACATTGTGTTGTCGCTGTTCCGGAATCAACCTTGATGTCTTGCCTGGATCTCAGTGCGTTTACCTGAAGGCGGCCGTAGTACAATGGGGCGTACAGAGACACTTGAGATGGGATACACTGACCTCATTTAGCAACCCCTAATAAGTCACGGTGTCACACGAGAAGAAATGTAATAATGCCCATCTATCAAGTGGGAAGGTAGCGAGACACGAACAGATGTTAGCGGGACTTGTAATTTGGGCGAGCCCCAGTTAGACATCAGGCTGTCCAACTGAAGTGTGGCGCTTTCGAGTGTTTCTAACTAGCTTCCTTGTAGTCATTCAACATGAGATATCAGTTGACATACCAAAAGTCCCTGGTTCGAGTTGCAATGTTGTGAACGGGCACTTGTTCACACTTGTGTATAGACCCACAAACTGGATGGAGAAACAATAACTTTCATGAGCAATAACAATTCGAATGTGCATGAGTACTTATTGTATGTAAGAATAATAGCCATATTCACTAGTGTTGGAAGGTCCCACGTACATTTATAAGCAACCAATACCACTGTCGTTGGTTAGTTAACATTTAAGCGTCAACCTAAAAATGGCAGCCATAAATTTAGTCAGAAGTGTGGGCAACAACAATAGATAGAGATGGATATGGAAATACGGAAGCAAATGTCGTGAGTATGGTTACCAGGTAGAATGATGCATAAATAAATGTACCGTAAAAACACTGATGGCTTATGGTTACTGTGTATTGTATATTATATCTGCTATATGCGTTAGTAGTCAATAATATCATACGTTATCTGATCGCCCCTTTGACGCTGTCACATCACTAACACATGTACTAATTTCTACTGCTCCCTGTTCGACCATCGGCATTCGAAAGAGTGTGCACACTGTTTTAGCAAATTTACAAGAACTAGCTTGTACAACATCTAATTCCTCAACCGTAGGCAAATGTGGCCGTATAATCTACTGCGGCAATAAGCTCTTGATGTAACCAACAGATTCGCTTGGGACTCAAGTGCCACGTTACAACTCCCTTTGTCCAATCAAGAAACAAAGCTGGGACGTTACCTATGGTACCATTTAACAAAATATAACTCAAGCGCAGTATGTACATACCTCAGTCCCAGAACAACCGGGTCTTTGCAAGGCACAGAAAGAAGGCAAATCACCTCAATTGCTACCGTTCAACACGATCACAATACAAAGTACTGCGCGGAATTGGCTCGCCTCTTTAAATGTATTCAACAACTATACGGGACTGGTTAGCTTCACACTGCATCGAATGGCAGGTATAGGGTGTCTCCGAGCCAATGGGGAATGAAGAGAATAACAAGGTGAATGATAACCAGTGGCTGGAGTATATCTAAAGTACGTATGTGGTAGGACACCTGGGCGCAATGGTATCTAACAGCGGGGTTTGCAATGGAACCACTTCGACATGGCTGGGAAAACAATGAACGAGCAAATGTCTATGCCCATGGTGTGATTTACAATGAAAACATTAGGCATTGCATAGTTAATCGCATGGGGTGGACAACTGATGAATATCAAGAGCCTCGGCAGATGGCGCAGATAAGGTGTTTAGCTGAACGTATGATATTCCCATGCAGTCTGCGTTTCTCATCATAATTTTGCCTCTTACAATTTACTAACAACCAGTCATCAAATATCTTAGTTGCAGCTATTCTTCACTACAAATCAATTGTTTCTGTGTTTGGATTCATTTTCCAGTTAAACATTTATTTGAACACTAACATACCACGGTAGTTGGACTAACCTACTTTTAAGTCAATCTAGATGATTGGCCATTTCTAATTTAAATTGTAGCAGGAAGCTTTCTTCGTCTGCACTTCAGTATGAGCGATGTACAACGGGAACTATAGCTACGGTCATTCTTGTGACTAGTATGTGAAATAACATCAGCATGTTAATCACTAGACATTTACTTGCCGGGACTATTCAGTTTACACATGGACGAGCCAACGTGTGGACACATGCAACAATGGTTGTTGGGCCTTGAACACCGAATTTCCAAACTTGTAGGACTAGTAAATACCAGTCCGATACGGCGCGCGAAAGTAAGCGCGGATATCAGCGGGCAACTGGAGTTGAACACAGCGGACTGTATTCGATGGGCTACTAGAAGACGCAGAGGAATGAAGCAAAACAGTACATGTTAGCGCGGGAACCTACAAGGTGGTCGAGTGTCGAACCGGTTGTAAGGAAGATTAAAACAAGAAAGAATAATGTATAATTGGTCAGCAAGTAAATAGAGCACGAAAGATAGCGTTTATCTGTTTGGACGCTATAGAGCTCCCCCTCCTTAGAACGCTGAACATAGGAAGCTTTCGATATCGAAAATGACTAGTGAATCGAGTTTCGTATAGCAAAATCTTGCCAAAGAAGAATGAGCGAGTTTTATGTCAAATGGGGGTTTTCCAGAAGTCGGAGTCCGCTGTGCCATTTTTGATTTATTATTTATTGATTGAAGGGCAGGGTGCATTTCGGTGAGCCTTTAGAGCGGGCTTGTCTGGCTACAAGAAACTGGCTATCCTAGAAAAAGTCCGATAGGACCTCAACCTCCGCTGTTACCAAACGGTGCGCTTGAAAGTGGTCTCTCCCTCCGCCGCATCCCGCGCCAAAGCGACTATCCTGCTACGAAAGAACGACCATCGTCCCACGAAGAAACGACCGTCGTCCCGCGAAGAAACGACTAGCGTTTGCGTCAGAGCCCCCGAAAACATTGCTCGTGCGGGCCAGTCGATCGAAGGGGAGGGTTGGGGCTTGTAGAGATGAGAGAATAGAAAAACACGCACAGAAACGCCAGAAACAACGAAAGAATGACCTGCGTGTTTAAATTTTTTGGTTTTTGAGTATTTTTTGGACAAAGGTTTTTCAGTTTTTGATATTTTTGTTTTTTTCAAAACGTTAATCGGCCAAAAACGGGGCAAATATATACAATAGCTACAAATTTAAACGTACTTACACCGTACATAGTCGGAGAAACGAACCGGCTTACGCACCTCCCGACCACGGCGATTAGTTGTGAGAGGTGGCGGGCTAAATTCGGGAGATGTCGGGACGGCTGAAGCTTGTAAACCGAGATCGTGGTCTGATTGAACTGCACTAGAATTCTGTAAGCTAGTACTTTGAGTTGTGACGTCGCACGAAGCAGTACTAGACGAAGTAGGCGAGGAGGTTTCTTTCCTTAAGGCGGATTTTAAACGATCGATGATGACGCCTGGATGAGAGAAGCCGTGCAACGCGTTAAACGCGGTCTGCCGAAACTAGCGTGGGACGACTGGGCGCGGTGTGCGCAGAGATAAATCGCAAAGTATGATTCCGTCTGATGATGTCAGCGGAACGGGTCGTATGTCCAGTGCGGGAGACCTGCGTAGTAGATCAACCTCAGGATTGTTGAGTTGCGCTGTCGCCATCGCTGCCAAGTCGATAGCAGTGCCGGTGTCAGCGGAGATAGCTTGTATGCGGGAAAGTGCATCGGCGACGTTGTTGTTCACAGCTGAGACATGTCGTATATCGGTTGTAAACTGAACGATATAGTCAAGGTGACGCGACTCTCTAGGAGAGTATCGGTCCGTAGTCAGGGGTTTGTGGTCGGTGGAGCGGCAAAGTAGCGGTCTTCTAAGGTGTATCGGAAGTGATGTATCGCTAGATAGATGGCTAGTAGTTCTCTGCCGGATGTGCTATAACGAGATTCGGTAGGTTGTAGGCCTTTAGCGAAAACCACCAAAGGCTGCCACGTGTCTTCTACTTTTTGCTGAAAATAGCGCCGACTGCCACGTCCGAGGCGTCAGTACTGAGGGACAGTGGGGCGGCCAGATCGCGATGCGCTATAGAAGCTATGTTGGCGATAGCCTCTTTCAGCGACTTAAAAGTAACGCGTGCTTCGGCAGGGAATTCGAATTTCTTACCTTTTCCTTGGAGAAGATCCGTGAGAAGTTGCATCAGCGGGTCGCAGTTTGGTATGAACCGTCGGTAAAAGTTGACAAGCTCATCAAACCGCCTAAGTTGTCTGACAAAATGAGGCTCGGGGTAGTCAACGATGGTTTGAATTTTATCCTGCAGAGGAGATGCAATGGCCGAGGAAGTTTCCTGAGTCGACACCAAACGAACACTTTTCTGCGTTGTTCGTCACTCTGTGTTGAGGTAAACGATCAAAAGTGTTCGTACGTGGTGCATGTGCTCTTTTCGTGAAGAGCTCGCGATTAAAATGTCGTCGAGATAATCGTATACGAAGTATAGGCCACAACAAATCAGCTCGATGAAGCGCTGAAAGGTTTGCGCGGCATTTTTAGACCAAATGGCATGCGCAGGAATTGGAACAAAGCACATGTTGTTACGGCAGTTTTAGCTATGTACGCATTGGCTACCGGAATTTGGTTGTATTCGCGTACCAATTTGATTTTGCTGAAGATATTTTTGCCCGCCAGACTGGCGGTGAGATCCACTATGTGTGGGATCGGGTAGCGATCAGGCTTGATAACCGTATTCAAGGTTCGATAGTCGCCGCAAGGATGCCAGTCCCCCATGACCTTCTTCGGAACCATGTGGGGAGGCGACGCCCATGGGCTGTTGGACGGTCTGACGATACCGAGCCGAAGCATGGGGTCGAATTCAGCTAGTGGTCCAAGTATTTTGTCAGGATCAAGCCGTTTTGGTCCTGCGCTAACTGGTTGACCACGCGTGACTATGTGGTGAGCGACCTCTTTCGTGACTGTCGGAAGTTCTGCAACTGGTTGTACCAGTTGAGGGTATTCAGACAGTGGGTTCGCATAATCTGATGATACATCGGCTATTCGAAAAACGGGACTGATTATCGGGACGTCGCTTCGACCCCCTAGTTTAGTATGGGCGTCTAAAAGTCTGCGGCGACCAGCATCAACAAGCAACCTAAAATGTCGGAGGAAGTCGATACCGATAATTGCGAAGGGTATAGACGCAACCGTTTAGACCCACTGAAAATCTCGGCAAAGATTGAGGTCCGGATTTCTCCTATGCTGACCGAATGAAGCTATCGAAGAACCGTTAGCCACACGCAGCTTGTACTTAGGTTTCGAGGGCTTGTCATCCGCGTTCGCTGGGCTATTCGCTTTTCTTGAAGCGACTGATTCCTGCCTAATGCAGGGAGCCCGACAACGTCTATCTCTTCCATTATATTGGCAGTGATACCAGCATGTATCCTTGAGGGGTTTGGTGTGATCTGACTACGTAGGTGCAGGGAAAACGCTGCGCTATTTTGTCGAACGAGAGGTACTCGGCGTAGGCACAGACGGGTCGCAATGAACGGTAGCCAAAACGTGTCTAGCATCTGACCGTGGCATACACTGCTTCGACATCTTCATTGCTGCTAATAGCGAAGTAGCGCTATTTCCTTCTCTTTAGAGTCAGATATGAGGCACGGTTTTCATCGGTTAGAATACGTCGCGGGAACTACTGGTCGTCTGCTGCGGAAGACGTTCGAACGCATCGTCTGGCTTGATGGCTAGTTCTTTCAGGTGCTTATCGAGAAACATAGACAGCATTACCTGCAATGGGTCTGAGAGATGTGCAAACCACAGCTCCTTTATCCCTTCCTCGCTCAAGAATAAGGCACCGGCGATGCGCAGAATTTGGCGGAGCAACGCCGACTGCTTGCGATCTCCCAGCTTGAGACCATTGAGTTGCTCAAATCGAGCACCTACGTTAGGCTGTAACTCTTTTAGAATCGCTTGCTTCATCGTTTCATACTTTACCTCATTCGATGGGCAGAGTATAATGTCGTCAAACAGCGTTACAACCGACGAAAGAAGGCGTGGAACGAGCTGATTGTTCCTGGGACGGTCCGTCGTAATGCCCTTATTTTCTAGTTCGATCTGGAATATCGTAAACGAAACCGGCTTGTGTTCCATGAAAGTTAGCACAGCCAAAATAAGCATGTTTACGACTCCAGTGTAGGGAGGTTGGTGAAGGCGCCGCACTACGTCGGTGCGAATAAGGACGTGAGTGCAGGTAGACAGTCCGCTGTGCATTTGCACATCTCTAGTCTGCTCACTGGGCTGAGTCAGGCGTAGTGAACGCATGTGTTGGGCTAAGGAGGAGGCAAAGTTAAGCGGAGGCATACCTGACGATGCGGGAGGTGAAACGAATTCTCCTGGCAACTTGAGCGTTGTGCGGTAAACCTTCTCTGCTGGTGCACATTACAAGTCAGCTTTGATGCTGCTGTGAATGCCTAAGAGTACAAGAGAAACATTTTCGTTTCAGCTAGGGTCGGAGGAGGCGCAGAGCGAGGCTTTAAGCTGTCTATGGACGCATTCGACTAAAATGTTGGCTGCTGGGTGATATGTTGTGGTATAAATGCGGCGGCAGCGTAAAAACTTGCAGAACGTATCAAGTTGTGCAGATTCGTAAGGTGTTCCTCGGTCAGTTGTAATGGTGGATGGGCATCTGTAGTGCGCGACCCACCGCTCTAACAACGCCCGGATAACAGTCTCAGCTGTGTAGTCTGTTACGGGAATGGATACTGGCCATCTGGTGAAGTGGTCGACAGTGTAAGAAAGTACACGAATCCGCGTGAAAGAGGCAATGGACCTACCAGGTGTACGTGTACATGCGAGAACCGAGAGTCTGAGACAGGAGATGAACTGATAGGACTGCGGGTGTGACGATGTACTTTGGAGCGTTGGCAATGAAAGCAGGCGCGAGCTCAGGTACGAACGTCTTTGTTTACGCGTGGTCAAACAAAACGTTCGGTGACCAGTTTCAAAAATGCACCAATACCGGGATATGATAGTGAGTGCAGTGCATCGAAGACAAATATTTATCCCTTCTATTTCCTGCTTTTCACCGCGCTATCAGGAGATGACGATAGAGCAGTAAAAAGGAAGTTCACGATCAACATGATCTGGATTGCCTACTAAAATAGTCAACAAGGGCTCTACCCCAGTTGAACACGGCTAAGTGCAAAGTGATTCACCTGAGTCATCAGCCGGTTAGCATGTAGAAGCTTCTAGGCCAAATCTGGCTGAAGGGCTCTCAGAAGCGTCGCCTGGGTGTACTGGCATATAAGGTTCTCGGATGCTCAAACCAAGCAGATAAAGTGTCGAGAACCGGCAATCAACTCCTTGGTTTCTTCCACAGATCCTTCGGTCGGTTCAACTCCTCAAGCTGCCCTCAAATGCTTACAGCATACGTGCGATCTTATGGGAAATACGCCACCCAAGCGTTGCCCCCTTGGCAGCAACAGGATCTCTTTGTTCTCGCGATTCATCAACGTAGGGCAACCAAGAACGTTAGGGGCCTATTCCATATATCCTACTAACTTAGATTGATGTCCCTAGGAATGTACAGCAGTCGGCATCGGTTTTTGCGGGGAACCTCATAACGACTTACTAGGTCCTGCAGAACCAAAACCACATTTGCAACCCGCTGATGGAATTGAATCACAATACCAAACAAAGAGGCCATCCTTTGTAACTAACAATACAGTATAGCCGACTGGAATGCCGTAGAAAGTTCTCCCACCGAGTGTGTCAGCCTTGTAACCCCCTCCCGACATATGTCGTCTCTGCCCTGAATCTAACGATATTTAAAAACGACTTGATGAAGCGTTGTCACATTCACCTTTCCTTCTATAAATTAGCCACTAGGCTGCATAACGCAACCGAACGGTGTTTCCAGAATTCCAACCAATGTATTTATCTCGGCTCTGCTACCTATGTCTATGATGCGTCCATCAACATACTTTTCATCTTAACATGCATGTTCATTCTCTTGATTGTAGCTATCCCACGGGACTTGTTAGGCACTGCTTTTTTACTCCTAATACACTTTTGTTTTATTGTGCATTTCCGGCATGCACTCGAAGGTCGTGCTTTCACTGTATGCACTGACAACTAGCCCCCATCTTCGTCTTCAACTCCTACTCTGACCAATACTGGGCATAGGAACATAGACAACTTGAACCTCATGCGGTTCAATGGCGAGACACGTCACGTCTTAAGTGTCGACAATTCCGCCTCTGCCGCGCTGCCACACGTTATCCTCAATATTCATTTCGTGCCCATCGACTTTACCTTCATAGTATCGATCCAGCAACAGGAAAACGCTTACCTTAGCTGTACTGCGGCTAGCTCCTGCGATAGGATGAGCCGACTTCATGAATTTCGCTGATTGCAGCTGTCCAAGCGCGGCGGTTGGCGGCAAGCTCCACGCAGATGTTAATCCAATGATTTTTCCACTGACGAGCATCATGCATAACCTGGAGTCCAAAAAGTTCGACATCTAATTTCACTGCAGCTAGCCACGTTTGCAATTGTCCATCACGGTGACGATGCCAACTCAGGCAAGCTTGTGCGAAAGCATGGTCCTAGTGAAGTCAGTGTCTGGTCTGCGGAGGGCGACAGAAACGTTGAAGTCTGCGGCATTGCATAAGTGCTGAGAGCTTCGGAAGACGGTAAGAGTGCTTAAAATCATCCTTCTTGGCGATACGCTAATGCCACTACGTTTTCAAGATGAGCCTTTAACACCAATGGTCGAAGACTTTCAGCTTTCAGTGTCTTCGGATCACAGCGGCCATGTTTCGCAACCAGAGAGGGAAATGGTACGAATGGTTGCTGAGGATACGAGGATTTTCGTTCCCAGACTAATTTCCGTTCGCCACGACGTGTTGCTCTGTTGTAAAGAGGCTGTTCTAGCAATTTCAATACGATTCAGAATTTCAGATGTAGCTTGACCACTTAGGAGAATAATGGGTCCAAGATACTTTGATTCAGGAACAGATTCAGTGAGTCGTCCATGTAAGTAGAGCGACGGGAAGAACTGGATGGCTGACGATAAGAAGTACTTCGGCTTGCTGATGTTAATTTCGGAGCCGTTCATAGAGCCTGTTTAGTCGACTCGACTTAGCAGTGAATGTATAATATCGGATCTTCTGCAAGGATCGCGATATCCTCAGCAGATTCTAAATCTGACAGCCAGAAACCAAGGTTACTTCGAACACTACGATAGTTCTCAAGCGCATGGTGCATATCCTAGTCGATTACGAAGTTGAATAACACTGGAGAAAGTGGTCAACCCTGCTGGACTCCATTATTGATGTCGAGTTTCTTTATTTCTTCTCCATAGACCCAAATCCGGTCCTTCATGCAACGGTAGCATGATCTCATCAAGTTAACCATTTTACCCGACGCGCCATCGGCAAGTAAGGTTCCCCAGAGTGCTTCACGCCCAACTGAATCAAAGGCAGCTCGAAATTCAACGAAGCACAGGAATTTAGGCTGCTGGGACAAATACTGTTGTTCGAGTACCCGACGTAGAGTGAACATTTGGTCAGTGAAGCCTAAGCCTGGACGAAAGCCACCTTCATTATGGCTAGTTCGCAGGCTCCTAGTACCGGTAAAACGGGAAAGCAAGATTCGTGCTGCTTTGGCAGCCACATTGATTAAGCTAACCCAGCGATAAATATTGCACCCAGTTCGCTCACCTTTTTTGGGAAATAGCAGTAGCACAGAGGTACTGCACGAGGAAGGGTAGATTTCGGTCTCCCATATTGAGCAGCAGCTCGTGCAAATGGGCGAGAAAGGCTGGTACACAAGGCTCGTAGATTTCGGCTAGGATCTAGTCCGCTCCAGGAGCTTTCTTCAGCTTCGCGAGAAGAATGACATGTAATACTTCTGCTTAACATGGCGTTAAGCAATCCGCGTTATATCCTGACTGGGTTAAAGCTAATATGGAGGCGATGGTGTGTAGTTGGCAGTTTAGGAATTTGCTAAAATATTCTACCCATCTGGAACGTTTTCCTACCGTATCAGGGATGATTTGACCATCCTAATTGCGCAATATCAGTTGTGGTGAATAGCGTTTGCCGGAAGCTAAACGGAGGAAACGAAAAAGATGAGGAAATTTTCCAGAATTTGATGCAGCTTCCATGTTGCCTGCGATAACAGACCGGTAGCGGTTACGATCATTCCGTGCTGCGCGAGTTGCCTTATGTCTCAGGCGCAGCTAGGCTGGGGAATTCATGATCCAGTCTGTCGTGCTCAAATACTTTGCTTTGTTTTTACCCTTGATCTGCTTATCCTACTCACACTTCTATTTAGCACCCGTTGACCAATCATATGATCTTGAATTTGATTAGTTGCAATTCGAACCGCTATAGATTTAATTACACTGTGTAGACAGTTTTCTTCATACATACATTCCGGTGCCACTCTGATCTGCTTCTTTTTCGGGATACAACAAATTGGCGTCGCGTGTTACCGATGTCTTTGCATGCTATTGTCCGTTCATCGTTCTAGATTGACTCTGCGGTTACCTCAAATGCAGAATTCTGGGAAGGCTGGAAAATTAGCTTTTTTTCAGGTTATATTTCTGTGCTACTAGTTCTCAATCCATCCGTGACGCTGAAAACGTAGGATACTTTAAGCTTTTGCATTTGCACCTCGGCTCGGAGGGTCGACGTATATTTGATGCTCTAAACCTATGGGATAAACCCACGTTGACAGAGTCCTTATCGGCCCTCGATAGACATTGGGGTGTTCGAGTGAACACCTATAATTCTCGGTACAATTTTTCGCATCTGAAACAAGCATCTGGTGAATCAGTGGATGCATTCATTTCCCATCTTCTTTGTTCTGTTCGAACGTGTGACTATAATAGTATACCCAACATAAGAGTGGAAGCAACTAGGCTAAGACAACACTTGATTTCTGCTCTCACGGCTTTTCTGCTCAGAGAGAGTCTCTTAATGGAGAACGCAGAAAAGCTCACATGGGACAGGGCCTGTGACGTGGCTCGCGCGAACGTCGCAGTCACGGAACAAAACACAATTTTCCTCTCTAATACAAGAGTTACTGAAATCGACCGTTTGGATTCTACACGCTCTATGACGTGATTCTCAGTTAGAAATAAGTGTTACCGTTGTGAAAATGCTGAACAACGTGTAAATGATAAGTAATGTCCTGCAAAGAGTGCAATCTGCTGGAATTGCGGTAAGTCCGGTCATTTTGCTCGGGTTTGTCGTTCTCGCTCCATTTCTTTAGTTGATTCTGCAAATGATTTTCGAGCTTCTCCAGTCACCAATAACCAATCCATATACGGCCTTAATGAATGCGAACATCCATTTTCGCCTCCAACTCAAGAACCCAAACTGTCTTCGCCAGATGTTCGTTGTGTTTCTGATGTTAGAAACAAAACCATTTGTCTAGACACAGAACTAGATTCCGCGTCAGCAATCACAGTTGTGCCATATTGTTTTTGCAAACAGCATTTTGGTCAGTTAACTGTACATCCTTTCGCTTACACTTTGAGCAGCTACTCCAATGGTGATGTCCACGTACTCTGTTTTTTATGGTTTCGATGTTTCCTCTAAACAGCATGAAGCGTATAGTTGAAGTTTACGTCTCCAAAACTGGTAGTAAGCATCTATTGGGACGTAATACCATGGTCTTAGTGAACGTATCGCCATGTGTCAGCCGGATGACCATTTCCAGCGTCAACCTTCATTCATTAAGTTCCAGTTACCCAAATCTCTTTCTTCCGGATATTGGCAGAATCCCAAAACAATGCACCACTTTCGGCTGAGCGAGGATTAGAAACCGTTCAGCATTTCTCAACCTAGGTCTGTACCTCTGGCCAAGCGAAAAGCGTTGTCGCAAGCTTTGAAAAGAAGACTTGAATGGAATCCACAGTGTTCTGAATGGGTTCATCCACTAGTTGCCGTTCAAAAGAAAGATGGCTCTATTCGTTCATGTACCCACCTACGAGTGCTTAATTGACATGATTATGAACAACTTCCCTCTGTCTTCTGTCGACAAGTTGATGATTAGGCTTTCAAATGCCAAATTGTTCTCAAAGCTGGATATTCGCAGTGCATACTGCTACATGCCCCTGAATTCAGATTGCCGCCATTTGGCTGTTTTCCTCACGCAAGACGGTTTGTACCAATACAAATTGCTACCAATGGGCCTTAGGAGTGCCCCAGCAACTTGGTAATTTGCTCATCGGAACATCAGATGCAGCAGTTGGTAACGCAATTAAATTCTGCGCATTATAACTTGCGGGTCACCTGTGAGGTAGAGAAGCAACATTGCCTTCCGTACTTAGATATCCTTATCAGCCGCAGAGAAAACGGGCAGATTAAGAGGTCTGTCTACAGGAAACCAACATGGTCCGGGCAGTATCTGCATTTCACTAGCTTCACACCAATGCGATACAAGCGGACGCTCGTGAGAACCCTGATTAGCCGTGCCAGACGAATCTGCTCTGCTGATTGCCTGGCTGACGAACTGCAGTTGATTACCAACACGTTCATCGAAAACGGCTACCCCCGAAGGTTCATTGAGAAACATAGTCAAGTACGACCAAGGGACCTAGTTCACACGGTACCTAAGAAGCCTGTAATCATTGAACTGCCATTCAAAGGTGACGTCTCCTCGTTGAGGACCACAAGGCGTCTGATCTGTGCCATGCAGACAACTTACTATGCCGCAAAGGTCGTTGTCATTAACAAAACCTAAAAACTGCCACTTCCTTCTGTAAAGGAGGCTCAGTCTATCAGGGCCAACTCGCATTGCGTTTACCAATTTCTTTGTGACTGCGGCGCCAGTTACATAGGCAGGACCGATATAACATTGAGTTCCCGAATGAAGGAGCATATACCTAAGTGGGTTCAACGTTCGATCGCGCAGGAAACTGGCCAGAGTCAGGCTACTTTTCCGCGTAAGCCTCTTCGATTGGCCGACACCTATTAACCACAGGTCACCGAGTCGAGGTCAATTCGGCGTTCACAATTCTATTACAACACACCAATTCTCGCCTCCTTCGTTTCGCAGAGGCGATTGCAATTAACCGGATTAAGCCGATGCTTTGTGTCCAGAAACAATTATCGGTCAGCATTAGATTGCCCTGGGGATACAGGTGATAACCCTGTCTCACTTATCACGTGTTGGTCTATTTGTCTGTTTGTATGTATGTTTGGTCGCACCCCTCGCTGAATAAATATTATTGTGAGTTATTGTTAGAGGCACTGATGAGACGATACGAAATGCGTGCGTTTGCCAGTCTTCGTCTTCTTACTACGCTTTTTAAATTACTAAAGAGAACTAACTGTTTCAGAAATTTAATACTTTACCTTTAGCGGATCTCAAGGGATGTGTTGTGTATATGGATGATATTTGTGTCTTTTGTAGTAACCCGACCGAACATCAGGAAAACTTCATAATGTGCTGCGTAGACTGAATGAACTAAATTTCCGCCTGAATACCAACAAATGCCAATTTGCCGTTACGAAGGTCGAGTTTATTGGACATGTTATTTCTACCTCGGATATTAAGCCTAATGTGCCGAACACCAGAGCCATTCTCGATGGTCCAAAACCATGCAATGTTACACAGATGAAACATTTCTTGTGTTTGTGTTCTTATTACCTTCGACATTTATCGAATTTTGCGACTATTTCCGAGCCGTTACGGAGGTTGAGGCGCCAAAACCAGGAATTTCGTTGAGCCACTGAACAAGACATTGCTTACATAATCATACGAGCCATGATTGAATCTATTCCAACGGTAGCGATCTTCAATGAGCACTATCCAGTGTTTGTTTCAACGGATGCTTCAGATGTTGGGTTGAGTGCAGTTCTGTCCCAGCTGCGGGATGGCGAGGAGAAAGTGATTACGTACGCATCACATGCCTTGTCTGATACTGAAAGAAATTATTCCACTGGCGAGAAGAATGCCCTCGCATGCGTCTAGGCATGTGAGAAATGACATTTTTACTTATTCGGACGTCGATTCACATTGAGCATCGATCATTCTGCTCTTACAAAGCTACTGATTCGCGGCAACAAAGGCCAACAGCCGGTACGCTTGAGTCATTGGTACCCACGTTTATTGAACTATGGTTATGAAATAAAATACGTGCCAGGGTGTTTTAACCAATTTGCAGATGCCTTGTCAAGACTCTCGCTGTGCAAAGAAGGGTAAAACGACACTTAGCGGAAGTAAAAATGATATAGTAGCTCCCAGACGGAACACCTAAAATAACATGTGAGCACATTGACAAAGATCCTGTCCTAGCGAAGATTTGGGAGTACATATCCACTTCATGGCCCAGTCGTACCGAGATCCAACCTGAGTTACTTTCATACTATACCCTACGGCACGAGCTTTCTACTGTGAGTAACTGCATTGTTAGAGGCAAACAGTTTGGGGTCTCTGCAAACCTTTTTACTTTGGCGGTTTCATGTGCGCATGAAGGTCATCCAGGGATTGTGCGAACAAAATCTGGGATACGACAATACTGTTGGTGGCTGGAGTTGAATTCCAGCGTCGAGGCGGTTATTCGGGAATGTTAGGCCTGTCAACAACCCGATAAGAATGCGAGGCCCTTGAATGCTCCAATCCAACCTATCGTGTACCCCATGAAGCCATGGGCGAAAATTGTGATCGATATTATGGGCCCGTTTGCCAATGCACCGCCGCAGAAGCGAAACGTGCTAGTGGCTACATGTTTCTACAGCAAATGGCCAGAGGCTATTCTATGCGGGGACGTAACTACAGCTGTCAGCATAAAGTGGCTCCGTTATTTGTTTGCAAGGTACGGTTTGCCAGAAGAAATAGTCACTGATAACGGCTCACCGTTCCGAAAAAACAAGAATGCTGAATTCCTAAGGCGCAATGTTATCAGATACACGAAGACTGTACCTTATAATCCTGTAGCGAATGGACTCGTAGAACGACTTAATCGTACCTTCAAAGAATCTCTACAAGTCCTTCGACTTTCAGGAGAATCCTGGGATGATGCGTTGGTATCTGCATTGGAGTTATACAGAACCACTCCAAATTATGCAACGGCAACGACCTCCTCGGAGCTAATGCTAGAACGAACAATTCGAACTCGATTAAATGCAGTCTTTACATCCGAGGAAACCGCCGATCACAGAGAATACGAAAGACAGGCTGTTTACCAGGCTAAATGTAGATGCATTGCGAAACGTATCCTCCAGGGACATTTGTTCGCGTGAGACTAACCTATTTCCGGAAAGCAGATAATGTGTTTGGAACCCCACCCGTGTGGAATCTGTGTGCACGCCAGGAATTTACAGGTTAGCTGATGAGACAAAGGTGAATGCAAGACGACTGCATACAGCGCATTCTCAGCGTGCTATTGAACGGAGGAACACCCCTACAACGCAGCGCTCGGTACAAACTAATACAAACTTACCACGTTCCGGTCGGATATGCCGCCCTGTCTACCGATACACCTTAACGGATAACGCCACATGACAAGTCTTCGGGTCACTGACATTAAATTAGATCGTAGTGGTTATGTTTTCACGCACAGACGGGAGAATGTCGTGCTCAAATACTTTGCTTTGTTTATGTCCTCGGTTCCCTTATCCTACTCATACTTCTATTTAACACTCGTTGATCAATCATAGGATCTTGCATCTGATTGGTTGCAATTCGAACCGCTATCGAATTAACTGGACTGCGTGTGTGTACGGACAATTTTCTCCATACATATGTTCCGGTATCACTCTGGTCTGCCGCATTCTCGGGATACAACACAGTACTTCACAGGCTTGGAGGTAGAGTCCTAAGTAGATAAAGCGGCGCGTTGAACTGAATATTTTAGCCTCGACCAAGGAGCGTGGACAAATGATTCTCCTACGGGTACGGGGCGTAGTATACTGGCGTAGATCACTGCTCTTGTTTCTGCCTCAAGCGATTGGCAACAGTCATTATTTTCCAGTGGAGCAGTGTTGCTACTCTTTCGTGGAAGAGCCTTCAGGCGCGCTGTCAAACGAATTTTGAAATTGGGGCGCAGGTGTACTTGGTGCGTGTGAAGTCCAAAACGAACTCCAACCTATTCCCCAACCTGGATGACTTACTTGAGAACACGGTATCCCTATTCGCTAATTAGCCTAACCATTTTACATTGCTTTCACTCAGTGTGCTAAAATCGGTTATCATATTGAACATTTATCACTCTCCATCACTGACATATCCTTGACGTTTCAAGAGCATCCATATTACAATAAAGGAAGAAGAAACAACATTTTAACAGAATTTACTGCATTCGGTAATTTCGCGTATTCTCCTCAGCTGTTTACATACAATTAGTGAAATACACAGCCTACATAGCAGACAATCAAAGTGGGATGTTAACGGTAAAATATTCCAAGCGGTCGAAGGCCCTTAGGCTTACGTGACCCGTTCCGAGGAAAATGGAAACACTAGCCTCACCAAGGAAGGGCTAGCGTGGTCACGAAGTCCATTTGCATGCACAGATTTGCTTTCAGCCGCCGAATTGCTGACGCCTCCGCAAACTGTAGTAAGGGGAGTTTAGCTTGTTTGCCAACTACCCTGAAATTGCCACGTGGGTTTTGGCATTCAGGGCAGTCAAGTATGTGGCATCAAGAGAGCTAGTCGGTAGCTTCGGGGCATTAGGGATTATGTTTCGCGGAACATGTTCTGCAATCCTCGCTGACATATTGGGACACCCTCTTTATGAGTTTTCGGTAAGCCATATATGTGGGGAAGTCGTGATCCCCGAAGCCGTAACTGGATCATGGTTATGGCATCCATCAATCCGGCCTTCACTAGATTCTTCAATTCACGCACTATTATCTTCTCCATGTGTTCGCTTTTGTCTCGGTTCTTTAAATCACGAACAAAACGATTAGAATCCTCAGGAATTGATTGGACTTTCTGAATGTAGTCTCTTTTAAAAAATCACAACTCCTGATCCCTTGTCAGGTCTCTGTATTACGAGATTTTCATTTCGCCGCAGTTGTATCAAGGATTCCCAGTGCACTTTTCCGTTTTATTGACAGAATTTGTTAGCCAAATCTACCATTTTAGCTCCATACCATCCGCGTGTATCCCCGCTGACCGGTGGTAAACTGGACAGTTGTTCGCACATATGCTCAAAATGAGCTTCGATCCCTATTCTGTCACATCTGTTTGGTGGAACCGAAAATTTGAAATCAAGAGATAAAGCTTTAAGTTGATGACGCCACCAGGAGGTGGTTGATAGGTTTAACACGTACAGACACCCTGACGGTCGGTTTCCCAGCGCTCCAGCTCAAATCATCACTGCGCTTGTGCACAAAATATTTTCAGTTCCAGTTCAATGGAACCCTGTATCGACAAATCGACGGCGTGGCCATGGACAGTCCATTGGGCCCAGTTTTGGCTGAAATAAATAAAAAAATAAGTTGTATATTCATCGACGATGCGAGAAGCAATTCCCTAAAAGGAACAGATCAAATAATGCTACAACCTTTCAATGACATTGCATTATTGGCTGGCGGCATCCGGTTTCGGACTTGACTGTCACTGTGGCCAGCCAAGGGACGCCTGCGCCTACAGAGGGACCATGGGTGTCTTGCGCTGCACCACCCACAGCTCCAACCACACACCCCATATCCAGTGTAAACCCGAAGGAATAAGACCGGGAGGCATGTGGAGGGGAGCCAAGTTTCATCAACGGAGCCGGCCCACACTCCTTCACAGGCAAACACAAGCACGCTGTATTTGGGGAATCAAGCGGTGGTTGGACCGTAGACCGCTCCACACTGAGTGCATGGAACCACTCTTCGAGCCTAACACGGCCACAAGGATCGTGCACCCCGTCCCCTCCAGCAACGACCAACTGTCTCCTGGAGCCAGTATGGACGAGGTAGTGGGTAATAGACAGGTAGGCACCTTGTCAACATGCACATCAAGCGCAGCCACACCGGGGGATATCAAACAACAACCAATCACTTAAGAGAACGATAACCAAAGAATAAATCGAGTAATGCATTAAGAAACGGTGACATTACTTAAAATAGTGAGCATATGAAATAAGTTGTTTGCCAACGAATACGATGTTATTTCACGAGGTAAAGCATTTTATTTTCCGGAAATGCTACAAACACGAAAATGTTATCGAAATAACTACAAGTGGCTTAAGCGACATTTGCAAATGTACAGAAAAGAGTATAAGTAGGTATTTATATGGGAAAGAAAAGCATTAAGACAAAATTGAAAACCCACCTCCTAAAATAAATATACTCAGCACGCAAACACGCTGTTAGTAAATCGAATGCAGCGTACCTACAAACGCTGCGCTGGTTCTGCCTACGTTCTCCGCAGGACCCGTCGTCGCTTCAGTAGTGCACCCAGTGGCCTCGCTCATGCCTCACTGGGCCTGCCTGACTCAGGCACTCGCGACCGCATGTGCTACAGCACCATGCGCTCGATGTCGATGGAGTACAACCCATCGGTGCTTGCCGCTTCCGCAATTGCCGCTTCTTCTCTGCATGCATGAGGGCTTTCTCCCGCACCTCAGTAACTGCCTTCGTGATTAGATCGCGCCATGCACGCCGCTCAACCGCCTTCGAATCTGATACGTATTACTCGAGTATTGCTGGATCGCACCTAGACCCATAGTCCGCGCATGAAATGAATAAGAACACACACACCGGATAGGACGTGTCAAAAACTGTAATAGATAGCTTGTAGGTTACACCAGATGAATAACTCGAAAAGGAACCAATCAGCACAAGGAAAAAGAGTGGACGAATCAGCTATCGGTCAATCGATCTGTATGTCTGTGTTTGCTCATCGGCTCAGCGGTTTAGCGGACGACACACATGTAACATCCCCTCACGTGACAGATGGAATCACAGTTGTGAATGTAACGTTCTATCGGCTTAGGCGAGCGGTGCGGTTTCCGAACAGAAATCGGCTGATCGATTTCTTCTGTTTGGTTTTTGTTTGTCTCCTACAGATCTTCTGGAAACACTTTCTCCTCCCCAGGGTACGGTGTGACTGGGGTGCGGGGCCGGACGAAATCACTGTGCCTGCGTACTGTCTTTCCACTCTCTAGTTGTATTTCGGCCTTCGTTTCTGAGCTCGTAAGCACGGTGCCAGGCTGCCATAACTGCTCATGTGGTAGTTTCGTGTAAACATCACGTTCCACTATCAACTTCTGGAGCTTAACTGGTGCGCGTCCACTTTCATGCATACGTTGTTGCTGGCAACGCCTGGTCTGAGGAGGATCTGGAAAAAGTAGGTCTAGCCTCGTACGTAGTCGACGCCCAAACATTGCCTCCCCAGGGCTCTTTCCGATAGACTAGCGGTATGATCCGATATGCGAACAAGAATCGGTCAAGTTTGGTTCGTAATGAGCCATTACACTGCTTTAGAAGATCAGCTTTCACGGTTTGGACCGCTCTTTCAGCTAAACCGTTTGACGCTGGATGGTACGGTGCGGAAGTCATGTGATGAACGCCGTTGCTCTGTAGGTATTCTTTGAACGCTGCACTCATAAATTGCGGACCGTTGTCAGTGACTAATGTTTTCGGTATGCCATGTGTAGATAGACTAGAGCGTACGCCATTGATTGTAGCTTCTGCAGTAGCATTTGCAACAACATGCACATCAATCCATTTGGAGTACGCATCTACTAAAAGTAGCAACATTTTTCCTTCGATCGGGCCAAAGTAATCGACGTGGACACGTTCCTATGGGCTGTCGGGCAACTGCCAATGGTGAATTGGTCCTGTTGGATTATCTCTTTGATATTTTTGGCATGTGTTACAAGTACTCAAAAGTGCTTCGATGTCTCGGTCAATCGCTGGCCACCAGCAGTAGGATCTGGCGAGGGCTTTCATGCGGTCAATACCTGGATGTGCATCATGTAATTCTTTCAGTACAGCTGACCTGAGAGTCAATGGAATAACGATGCGAAATCCACGTAGGATACATCCTTCATGCAGGCTCAGCTCAAATCTACAATTGAAAAACGGACGCAGATCACCAGGGGCTCGCGAACACCAGCCACGCAGCAGCATACGTTTTACAGTCGATAGAACGGGATCTCTGTCTGTAGCTTTCCTAAGCATGTCGCCAGTTTTGGGTGTAGTATACAGGTGTTGCAAAAGTTGAACAAACTCGTAGGGCGCGTCACTTCTTTCCTCCTGTTGGTCAATCTGTGGCAATCTACTGAGTGCATCAGCGACATTATTGTGAGGACCGGCAATGTATCGGATTTGATAATGGTAAGCAGAAAGTAGGAGGGCCCAGCGTACCATTCGGGGTGCGTTAAGTTGTTCTATGCCTCGTTCCTTACCGAGAAGTGATAACAGTGGTTTATGGTCAGTCTGTATCTCAAACTGGTTGCCCCACAAGTACTGATGGAACCGCTTTACTCCGAATACTACGGCTTGTCTAATTGTGCGTAATTTTTCTCAGCAGGTTGTAATGTGCGGGACGCGAAAGCAATAGGGCGAACTGTTCCGTCGTAGACTTTATGTCCCAGCACTGCCCCGACTCCAAAACGTGTAGTATCACACTGTAGGATGAGGGGTTTGTTGGGGTCGTAATGTATCAAGACTGGTGAAGAAGCAAGGAGATTTTTTGCCCTGTCAAATGCTTGTTGCTCTTTTTGCCCCATGCCCACTTAGAATCTTTTTTCAGCAAGTTGTGAAGTGCTGCTAGAACAGAAGCAAGATTAGGTAGGAACCGACGATAGTGTGAAAGCATTCCAACGAATGAGCGTAACTGGGCTCCGTTACGAGGTGAGGGTGCAGAAATAATAGGTTGTAATTTATCCTTCCGCGCGTGTAAACCACGCTTGTCCAGTGTATAACCGAGGTAGTCAACTGAATCAACTAGGAAAGCACATTTGGAGCGTTTCAAACGCAAACCGTGTTCAGCAAGTTTATGCAACACCCGATCCAACGTGTACAAGTGCTCCTTTTCTGTGCGACCCGTGATAAGGATATCATCGAGATATGCGCAAGTGTTCGGTATGTCACGCACGATATTGTCAATTATCCTTTGGAAGATCGCCGGCGCTGAGTTAATCCCGAAAGGCAGTCTAGTGTATTCGAATAGCCCCAAATGTGTACTGATCGTCATAAGACGTCGGGAGGTCTCATCCAACTCTACCTGCGAATAGGCGTGACTCAAATCCAATTTAGTGAACTTGACTCCTCCAGACAAGTTGACATACAAACCCTCAATTTTCGGTAATAGATAACGGTCTATGATGGCACCTCAATTTACTGTAAGCTTATAATCACTACAGATTCTTACGTTACCGTCGGGCTTAAGTACAGGCACTATCGGGGCCGCCCATTCAGCTTGTTGGACTGGTACAATTATACCTTCTCTTTGAAGCCTTTTCAGCTCGTCTTCCACTCTAGGTCGTAAGGAATAGGGCAGTGTTCTGGCCTTAAAGAACTTTGGTGTACTTAAGTCTGACATATGGATTTTTGCTTTAAAATTATTGAGTCTGCCCAATTGCTGCTCGTCAAACACTTCTGGATATCGTTTAAAGACCGATTCAAAGGTATCCTCCCCCACGGAATGGATGGTATTTAATACTCGGGGTAACATTTTCATCCAATCGCGACCAAACAAATTGACTGGAGCCTGAGGCACGACATGAAGTACCAGACTGTGTTATCCACCCTGATGCTGCACTCGTACCTGACACTGCCCAAGCAAATCAATTACTTCTCCTGTATAGGTTCTAAAAACGGTATCAGTCGGTTCCAGGTCGGGTAACGATGAGAGCGCGTTTTTACTAATCAATGTCACCGCGGAGCCAGTATCCAATTCAAATAAAACAGGTTAGTTATTAACATGAAGCGTGATCCTATATGGAGACACTTTCGTCATAACTGAGCAGTTTGAAATTATATGGTTCATAGAATTTAGCTGGGAATCTGGGCACTCACCGTCGTCGGAGTTCAATGATTTGATCGAGACTTGTGACCGTGGGGAACGGCAAACACGTGCCAGGTGGCCAAGCTTTCCGCAATTTCTGCACTTTGTGCGAGTATGAGGACACTGGGTGGGAGAAGTGTGCTGATCCCTGCATCGCTAGCAGACGAACTTCCGTATCCTGTTTTCAGAGGATAACCGTGGTGACAGTTTGTTTACATATTCCACAGGCTGAGGAGGGTTGAAGGTGGATAGATGGGATTTTAGGTTTTCCCTTTGACGTACGAGGATACACGCCATTTCCTAGGAAAGGGTTTCTTCCTTATGTGACAATAATTTTTCCTTCGCACCATCATCTGTAACTCCACCAATTAGGCACTGGATTTTCATGACTTCTTCAACCCGACTTGAGGGAATGGTATTGTACCGGCATTCCGGTGTAGCTTGATGAATGCGGGCAATGAAATCATTTACACTTTCTCCGCATCGTTTCTGTAGCTTGAAAAACTGATAACGAGCGGAAAACACACTTTGTTGGATTTCCCACAATTCATCAAACAACTGGATCACGTGCACAATACTGGTCTTAGCCATCAAGTTCATAGCGTCAAAATGACGTTGTCCTTCTGATCCAAGGGCTTGGCGGAATAACATAATCCAATGGGTATCGGATAACACGATAGAGGGGTTTAACACAGGAAAGAAAGTCACTTGATGTTGGAAAGATGTTTTCCACTGTATCCACGACTGTAGAGAAGGTTTTTCTGCACCATCAAGCCACATATATGACAGTCCCGCAAGAGGGCTCGTAGCAACCCCCCCCCCCCCCCCCGTTTCGCCATTCCTGACACTAGGGGGGGGTGGGGGGGGGGGGGGGGGGGGGGGGGGGGGGGGGGGGGGGGGGGGGGGGGGGGGGGGGGGGGGGGGGGGGGGGGGGGGGGGGGGGGGGGGGGGGGGGGGGGGGGGGGGGGGGGGGGGGGGGGGGGGGGGGGGGGGGGGGGGGGGGGTGGGGGGGGGGGGGGGGGGGGGGGGGGGGTGGGGGGGGGGGTTGGGGGGGGGGGGAGGGGGGGGGGGGGGGGGGGGGGGGGGGGGGGGGGGGGGGGGGGGGGGGGTTGTTTATTACTCGAGTATTGCTGGATCGCACCTGGACCATAGTCCGCGCAAGAATGAATAAGAACACACACATCGGATGGGATGTGTCATAAACTGTAATAGATAGCTTGTAGGTTATACCAGATGATAACTCGGAAAGGAACCAATC
>OX104070.1:27235338-27305131 GCA_944474145.2 Dicrocoelium dendriticum
AGTACGACGATGTTAGGAAAAGGTAAGGCTTTAGTGCTTCAAAACAACAACCTACCGGTGACATTTCCGGAAAAGAAATATGGATCCAAGATATTCTGGCTTGTTAATCTAACCAAAACCATCCGTTTCACACGGTGGTGCATACGTGATGCGGTATATTTTCCTGGGTTGCTGGTAGCCCAAGCGTAATGTTTCATTGTTCCATGCAGATAAAACAGTGCCATGACATGCCAGAACGTATATCCCCGTGCTCCAGAAATCAGCGGCAAAATTCATGACGTTTCCCTGGATCGCAGGGGTTGAAAATCTGCACTTCAAGTGCACGGAATCTTTGAAAGTTTCGTTTTTCTAGCCTCCAGTGTACCGCATATCCCGTCGCGTCGCAATGCTGAGATCGGGACTTCCTGACACTACACTGTCTACAGCGCAAGCTGAACAGTCGTCCGTGGTGATGCGAGGCGGACCGGTTCTCTTCATTTCGCACACACTCCTTGTTTGCTCGAACTTCTTCAGTAGTTTAAGCACGTACCACTCGGTGACGGAATGCATTCCTGTCTTCATTGCATTGTATATTCGTGCAGTTGACGGGGCGTTTAAACCGCATTCACTGTACAGCCGAATAATCAGTGCGGGCTGAGTAACAGGCACGTTACGTGATCCCGACTGCATTGTCTGTTCGTGCTCCATTATCTGTGGCAGTGATTCAATGACATTGACACGACTTGCTATGCCTAACCCTGTCTTCAGCTAATGCAGAACACCCGGTTCGCTGCGATGCCAGCACGTGCGCACATTCACGCCGCAGTTTTGGTTGCGCGCCTTATTTTGCCTACGCCACTTCGCTGCGCAGCCATCGATCGCCCCAACGCCTACGGTTAGCCGTGACCTTCAGCGCGAAGTTAGCTGACAACTAACGATCGCTGGAAACGTGTTGTGGCTGTCTGTACTCATCTCGCTCCATGACCAAAACTGGCTCCTATGGCCTGTGTGTGGTGCGTCCTTCGCCATCTTACGCCTGTACGCAGCTGAGCCCTGCACTAAATCACTCGTCTGCCTATAATTCCATACGTCCTCACCACTTAGATGAGAGCAAATTCATGTTTCTGCACGCGCAGTAGCATTTTGCGAATTTCGCGAAACATTGGACGATGTGGAAAACTGTAAATGACGGGCGTTCACCATAAGTGAGCCACGGTAGGTACATGAACGCGGTCATCGCCTTTCTGTCACCAGACTAACTCTATAGCATTATAGCTCTGTGGATATCAAACGCACCTGCTCCCCATGCTTCTCTGAACACTAGACTGTAGAGCGCTTTACTCATTGGTCCATGTTTTGGGCTTCCATATGCAGATTCCCTTTACAAGATTGCCTCGATTGCATGTTTGTTTTTACCACTTCAAGTATCCGCTCCGTTAACCTGGTTGCTACACCACTTATTTCTGTTAACTGATTAATGCAATTACCGCGCTGATAGTTATGTTTGTGTGGCTTTTTAGTGACAGCGTTTTTGTTAACTTGTCGATTGGCAAACGTCGAACCTTCAGACTGGTCTACTGTCTTGTTACTTGACTGTTTCCCTGTATCTTGATTATTTCTTCTTTAGCATGTGCTCTCCATTTCCAAACCTATAACTGCTGCAAATCGTTACTGGTTTTCGGCGTCATAAAATAGCCATTTTCTGGCAGTCACTGACATGAAGTTCCCTTTCCTGCTCTAGGATTGATAGCGTTGATGTATAGGTCTTTAAGGATTGCTTATGCCAAGAATCAGTATAAACCAGGGCGCTAACACAGTATGCATTTGCGCTGCACGTGATACGACTTTGACAAGCTTCGAATCAGCTGACTTTCGCAACCTTGTCAACCAGGACGATCTGGTCACGTTTGCCCAGACCCAGACAGGCGCAATCCATTGGCAAAATTCTTTTCTGTTATCGATGCCACTGCAGTCACCACTGATGCCGGACTCAGACGCGTAGAAAACAAGAGCGATTTGTCTGTCATATTGCGCGACCCATTGAATCTGTCAGAATTCGAGGTCAATTAGGTGCTGGTTACCTTGTGGTTCCCCTGACCCGCGCTGGCCTGGTGCCGGTCGCGTGGCAGTAAGGCGTCAGTGCGGCGGATCACGGGTGTACTTTCACTGAACACTCCGACCCAGGGGATCAAAATCGCCTAATTCCTGTATATAGTAGGCATCAATACGTACCCAGCTCGAAGACATGCTGTGCGATGCCAAGCCTGCTTCTCATACAAAAATGTCTCGACTTACTTGTATCGATGATCACTTTGACCCTCTCATCAATTTCCTAACGTTCGGTACACGTTTAATGTTGGTCATTTTTAAAGTGCTTCCAGTCGATGACGACCGCCTTACATCTCGTAGCGTATTCTACGAAATAATCAAATCAAACACTCGATCGATAAGCGCCATATTCCCAACCCATCTGCTTGTGCTTTGCGATAAAATCGATCGCGCGGCTGCTTATTCATGTATCTTCCTGAATACAGGCCGCTTATAGCTGTTTCGGGGGGTAGGGGGTTGAGAGGGTAAGCATGGCCTGCGTAGCATGTGTATTGACAGCGCAAGGCACTGGTATTATTATAATGCGATCGCAATTCGCATATTTGCTCACTGTTCGGCTGGCAGGTGGTCTACTACTCAGCCTACGCCTTATCAATGCAGCACATCGGCGTCGCTATTACGCACATGCACACCTATCTGGAAATCCGCTTTATGATTGCATCACCTCAGAGTTGATTTACTCTTGAGATCATTGTGCTGTGCACCATATGGTGTCCATGTTCGGAGGCTAATTATGTTCGCGTTGTTCGCATTTGTGTCACTCTGCTGAACTTGATATGGAAAACTGGCTGATGGAGTGATGCGAATGAGTTACTTACCCGTCATACTGTATCCGTTTTGGCCTCTGTTTCCAATATTTTCCCCATTTACTATGCACACACGCTAATACCATGCATATCAGCATAACAATCCACTCTTCGGCCTCATATGTCATTCGAAATTGTTCTGTCTCTTTCACAGGTGGTTCTGCGTTTGACTGAGAAAAGCTCGTAGCTTCGCTGCTGGTGATCTACTGCGGTCTAATCACAGTAGGATGTGACACTTTTGAAGGAGAACTGACCCATTCTGCGCACATTTATATGTTTCATTCATCCGAAACGGTCACAGAATCTTTTTACTATCATTCGCTTTCCGCTATGTGCCCGGTGTATTGAGATTATCAAGCCTTTTTATTTTCCTTCCCCTTCAATTTGGGGTAACTTTTATCACCAAAATCTAAAACTGCGCTACTTATCACTTGAGTGTCAAACTCGTTTTCTGTCCGAAGAAGACATCCAGGATGACAAAGCAGGTCAGGAAAATAGATTCGAACCGGTGACCTTATGATTGCAAGCCAGGCGTGCAGACCAATCGACCATCAGGCTTCCCGGTCTCTTTTCAGGTTACCAAGCAGTTTCGCCCTGAAATCTTTTCGCTATCAGCCGGAACACTTTGGTAAGCATCTCTAAGTTCCTGAGACTGCGTAATGACCCAATGGCCAGGTTGGCGATTTGGTTTGCCACATTAGGGCATACCCGATGCTAACACAGTCTGCCGGATTTTCGACCAGTGATGTTCATTTGCGTTCGATGAGCACTTATTCAGCTCGGATACCATCGCCTTCAAGTAGTGCACGAAAAGTGTGCCTGAACACGAGTAATTTAACAATTCAAATAGCTGCATTCACGACAGCATTCTAAAATTAAATCTGTGGTTGTTGTTATGTGAAACGAACTATTGAATGTCAATTTCAATTGTAGACTTTACAACTACGAGAGCGGCATCAATTGTATGTCCGCCACGGACAGCAAAAGTAGTCGCTACGCCACTGTATCAAAGCAAACTACACCCCCATTTGTTTACGCCTGCTATTGGGTCAAACGAGGGATCACCCGAACAATCAAGGCAGTATCCAAGTCGTACTGGATAGCTATTAAGGGCCTTTCTGGCACGCAAATTAAATTGGGCTTACTGTAGGAATGGCTGCTTTTAAATCTGAAGTACAGCTTCCGAACCGGCTGATGTGAGTTCCGAACTTGACAGACCAACTTCCAATCGGGTAATGAATTAATGCGCCAGTGCACTCAAATCCAGCGGACAAACCTCGCACAGAGACGGTTTCCATTAGACGCGATTCATTCGTTCAGCTTCAATGATGACATCTTGTCTGGCAATGGACGCGTTTGCGAATTCGCATCTGCGCATCTATCAGTTCCTCTCACTCTTGGAAAAGCGTGACATGACGTGCGCAGTAATTTCCTATTCACTACTATTCAACTATCCACGATGATATCCCAAACTGTGATATATCTGACGGTTGCTTCACCCGGCAAGCTCACTTGGTCCTACAGTGCGCTTTCCAAACATCCTAGTTTTCCGAACAAGGTAACTGTATCTACATTATCTCAGGCTGATCATGAAAGAGTACAGCGCAGCGAATAGCAGCACGAAAAGGACCATAAGTTGAACATATCACTCGGGCATGGCTCACTGGAAGCCGGTCCCGTGTCACTCCCATGCGCTAAAAATTAGATATCACTTCAACCCCCGTACGAACACACAAACGTACGTATGTACACACGTATTTTGAGAACAGTGAATACTCACACGTCCCTACACGCTGTCAGTGAAGTGTTCTACATCTAGATACGTAAAAGATAGACCAACAATGTGATCAAAACATGTCATTTTTGTAGACAATAAGGAAAATGTACACGCATATGTCGAATAGCATTACGACATCCCACAACGCTGATATCTTTGGTGGCTGCTCCGGCGATACGTTTAAGGAACTGCAACCTCCATTCCATCTGCGTCATGAGTTTCTGGGGATCTCCGGTCAGAGGTTCCTCATTCTTCACTCTGGCCTTCACCACCTGCCAAACATTCTCAATCGGATTGAGTAATATATTATATTTATTATAAACAATCTGTGGTGCAGATATTGTGCCATCGGAATCATGACTGAATAGGAAAACAGTATGAATAATAGGAAACGAGCAACAAAAAAACCTTTTTTGTCTGTTTTACCACTCAGTTTTTGAAATTTTTTCAGTTTGTTCTTTTTTAGGGGGAGGAAGATGGGACACCGCAACACACCGATGCACACGTCCGCCATTGACATCGATCTTGAGCCATGGCTTCCAAATTCTTCAACCAGCAAGTATCCGCATCTCTCGGACCCCAACCAGGTAGTCGACAACAACCGGCCGAGGCCAACTGTTTCGTCAGCTTTTTCATGCGGCTTCTCCATGTTGTAGGCTGTCCACCAGACCGTCTCCTCCAGCCCTGTCCAGAAAGTGCAAACAACGCACGACGCGGGTAACGCTGGACAGGCATGCGCAATACGTGTCCCAACCACCGCAGTTGATGCAGTGAGACGAGCTCCTCGAGCGAGTGGCTTCCACGTCCCAAGACACGCTGTCTAACTTCCACATTGCTTACGTGGTGCTGCCACCACACACGGGCAATGGACCGCAGACAGCGGTGCTCGAAGACGGATAGCCTGCGCAAATCATCTTTACGAATGGGCCAGGTCTCGCATCCGTACAACAGTACAGCACGAACAGTTGCATAATAGGCCTGCCCTTTGATGGAGAGTGAATGTCGTGGCGACGCCACAAATGCCTCAGCCTAGAAAAAGCGAGGCCTGCTCTCGAGATGCGCATCGAAATCTCGTCTACAACAGCCCCGCCAGCAATGATGCAACTTCCCAAATAGACAAAGCTCTCCACAACCTCTAGTGTCTCACCAGCAAGCGTGAGTGCAGGCAGAGGCACCTGCCAGTCTTGGAAGCGAGCCTTGCATTTGGATGGCGAAAAGTACATACCGTACTTTGATGCTTCAATCGCCAAGCGGTTTAATGCAAGTTGGACGACGTGTGGATCGTCACCCAGCAAGACGATATCATCAGCATAATCCAAATCAACAACTCGACTACCTGGGAGGGGCTCAACGCCAGCGTTCAACGAATCGCCTAGAGCGTTCTTCAAGACATCCTCAATGGCAAAGTTGAATAGGAACGGAGAGATAGGGCATCCTTGTCGAACTCCACTGGAGACCACAAAGGTAGGCGAGAGCTTGCCATATGCCCTAACCCAGCCCGAGGTCTGACTATATAGAGCGCGCAGTATGGAGACGAGCTTCTCGGGGACACCATTCCTCAGTATGCAGTGCCACAGTACCGTCCGATAGATAGAATCGAAGGCTGCACGGATATCCAGGAACACAGCAATCGTTGGCCTCTGATACACATGGCGGAGCTCGAGGATCTGGCGAATTGTGAAGATTTGATCGATGCAGCCGCGACCAGGGCGAAACCCAGCTTGTTCTTCTTGTTGCATCGATTAGCGCGTTAGGGATAGCCTGCGAAGTACGATGGACACCAGCAGCTTGCAAACGACGGGGACTAAACTTATTCCTCTGTAGTTGGAGCAGATTGTGCGCAGGCCCTTTTTGAAGATAGGGACGACTATCGATTCACCCCAAGATTACGGAACTTTCTCTTTCGACCAAATTTTCAAGAACAAAACGGTGAGTTCTCGAACCAGCAATGCGCCACCATCTTTAAATAGAGCCGGAGGAAGACCATCAGGGCCGGGGGCTTTATAACGCTGCATGTGCCGGAGCTCCTGCTCAATTTCCTGGTAAGAGGGAGGATCTTTGGGGGTAGACCACTCGGACCCAGCGCGAGCGCTAGAGGTAGCAGATGGAGTTGGGGGCCAATAAAACTGCGAGCCAAAATGTTCGGCCCATCGCTCCAACCGTCGTTGAAGACTGGTGATTAAGGTGCCATCCACTTCGCATATTGTTTCACTTCGGTGACTCGAATGAGATGGAAAAGTTTTCTGGTTTTACCAGAGACTAGCAAGCTCCATCTCCCTAACACGTTCACACCACCAAGCTTCGCGGTCCATTTGCGGACTCCTGAGCAACTCTCGACCAAGGTACTGGCGTTCTTCACTGTGTCTGGAATCCGACGAGATCAAGTGGCGTTTGTCCATCAGCGACAAGGAGTCGGCAGAAATCCAATGCTTCGGTAGGTGACGGGCAACTCTACAAATGTCGATACTGGCGGAAACTAAAGCATCTTTGATATGCGCCCACTGCGAATCGAGATCACCGTCAATAGTTGAGCCAAGCAAAGTTGACGGTGAGGCTTGGTACCTGGTTTAAATCACAGGGTTTTATAGATTCGCGACGTCCGATCGGTAGTGAGCGCGCTTAGGTGATCCTCCGAAACACTTGCAAATCTTAGCACGAACCAATGCGTGATCGGAGTCTAGAAAAGTTGATCATTACGATCGGCAGTCCGTTACGCTTCCGCGCCATCTGTAGCTGATTGCTATGTGGTCAAGTTGGGAGCACTCTTGCGTTTGTGAGGTCGGGCGCCAGGTAGCAGTGTCTCATCGAGTGCCGAAAACTAGTGCTCGAAAGAAACAAGCGATGATCAGAGCAAAGAGCAAGCAGTCTGTCTCCATTGTCTGATCGACTGCCACCGAGACCAAAGCTACCCCCAAGGTGGTGCTCACTTGGTGGAAGGCGGCCAACCCACGCGTTAAAGTCCCCGGCAAGAATGACTATATCAGTCCTTTTGGAGGAACGCAGAAGTTCATGTAGTTGTTGGTAACAGCTATCGTTGACTGCATCCGGACTGCAGTCTGTAGGGGCGTAGGCGGAGACGACAAACAAGGCACGCTTAACGTCTCGACGCCTGTTTACTTTACATGAACCTCGTAGTTTGATTGCACATAGCCGACTGTTGACTGGGATCCAGTCAAGCAGAGTTGATTCAGCCCTGGTACTCAGTACAACCCCAACACCAGCTTGACCAGTGGCGGCAGCTTCTGGGTCTCCGGAAAGCCGCAAGTAGTATTTGGTGTCAGAGTTTACCGGAGAGGCCATTCTGATGACGGCGCTAGAGTCTTGTACTCTGGTCACTGAAAGGCAACAGATGTCTACCGAAAGCGTTTCAGGAGTACGGGCCAGACATGCTTGTCGTCCGATCTGCATCAAAGTTCGAACATTAAACGCTGCGAGGATGAATGGAGAACCAGGTCGAAGAAGAGCTGGAGCTTCGGTGGAGTGAGAGGCGGTTGCGATCGTAGGACATTGCAAACCGGGAATTCGGCTGTTACTTCCATCAGTTGCGAGACATGGGTCGTTTGTGACGGTGACCCTACAAAACAGAAGAGTACATGTGGGTGAAGAACCGGAGATGGGGTGATCTGTGAGTGGAGGTTGAGCGGTTGAGTTAGCACAGAAGATAGGCATAGCAGGAGCAGTAGTAAGCGGTGTGGTCCATGATTCGTCAGTGGGCGTGATACTACCCGGTTGCCCAGGCCGAAGTAGAGGGTTGTCTTAGGGGCCCTACCCCGAGCCTTTGATCAGAGATCTAACCTACAAGGCAACAGGGCGATGTGAGGGCGTCGCAACCCGTTGGGAGCCGGTGACCAAATTGATAGGTCATACGCCTTTCGGTCCGTGAAGGACCAGGGGCCCGACGCGCCCTTAAAGTACAATGCCTCTCAAGGAGGGGCAAGGGGCAGTGACTTTATTTAGTGATGAGTCACATCCGCCACGTCGCAGTGTTGTTAAACAGACATTTATGGTTTTTTATAGGGAGAACGCTTGCCAGGCGAAAACCCACCACGTCCTGGGAAACTGCCGTCCAAACATTTGCTGGAACGGGAAAAACCCGAACTACCACCACGAGGAGGTTGTTCGACAAGCTCAACCTCAGTATGGTTACTCTCTCATATCTATCTACTGACGACAGTTCTTCTAGTCGTGTGTGACATGGTGCATTATCACATACCACGACAACCTGCCGAAGCTCCATCTCCCATTTCAGGTTGTCTAAATTGCTTTCCAGCCATTCGAGAGATTGGGGAACCTGTGAATGAGCCCCTCCAAGTGGTCATCAACACTTTCCCTTCCATTGGGAGTGCACCGACCAAATGCAGATTGAGGCCTCGATTGTTGGCAATTTTGCAACAAGCCCTCACTCCTCTGGGCTTCCGAGCACGAGTACGTTTACAGTAAACCTTGAAGTTCGCTTCGTCAATCCAAATGATGAATTTGCCATCGCTCTCAAGTTTGCGAAACCGCTGAACGAATTCCCTGCGTATCCCTTTGGTTCGCTCATTGTTTATTCCCTCGGGAACCTGATAGATGTTCTTCATATTTATCAATCGACCATCTAGGTGCCGTTTGATTGTTGACTTCGAAATGTCCTTGTCCATTTCTGCTCGTACTCTTACTCGCATTTCCCCTATCGTAAGAGTTGAGTCCCTTGCGATCCAATGCAGGATGTCATCTACGTCTTCTGTCATCTCCGACAGAACCCGCTTACGACCGCGCGCCTGCGTAGTACTCGGCTCTTGATCAAGTGAACGGCGAATCCAGGAGTAGGCTGTTCAGAGTTGCCACCAGCTGCCAGTCATCACGGTTGACGAAGGCGCCCAAAACTCGGTCACGAATGTCTGATGAGATACTGTCAAACGCGAGAACGCATCCTGACGACGTTAGTCTCACAGACATGGTTTCGGTCGTGCGCTTATGTTCCAGCTGTTTAATTGCTCTCAGACCGATTGTGATCCACCGTTTCGGACATGAGGGGGGCGCATACAAGCCCGTTACATCGCCGAAGTGCTTCCCTCTAAGGTTCTTTCACAAGTCTCACCCAGTCAACGGGCAGTGCGCTCACCTCCCCAGACTAACGCACCGAACCTTGGCATCCGGCCAACGAGAACACACTTAAGGTCAGCTGATTGCCTCTGAGCGGCTGGCGAATCGCGCAGGGTTTTGCAGCACTTTGGACTTTCTTTGCAAAATTTTGGACCTTTTATGCAACTTTGCAGGAAATGCTATAGTACTGCTAACGCCTTCGTCACTTCTCTAGTACAGTCTGTTGTACATCACTCTCTTTCACATGTTTTGAATGTGACGACAGGTTCTTTTGCAAACCAACGGCCTCTTCACATTCGAATATTGTTCAGCCATCAATGCATATTTTGGCAATAGCTCAAAAATGACGTGTGCATATTGTTGGATACTTGTGTATTGCGGATCGCTATTTGGTGGCTGGCCATAACTAGGCTTTTGGCACTCCAGCTGAAAGCTGGTATAATAGAGTTGACACAGGTGAAGGACCTTCGTGCAACGCCACAACTGAGTTCACCGTCTGAAAGTTCCCGTGGCGTTTTCGAACTGCGCTTATCCGAAGTATGGTGCGGATCGGGTTTGGCGCTAGGTAAGCAGGTGTAAAAAAAAGAAGCGAAACAACGGTACCATCTTTTCTCCCATCCGCCATATTACGCGCAGCGTTTGTGGCGGCTAGAAGTCGTCCAGGAATTCAAGTACCTGGGCAGCATCCGTGGGATCGAAGATGAGATTACGAACCGTATAGCAAAAGCTCGTGGTGCTTTTGCCAATCTCCGCCATCTGTAGCGCAGACGCGACATTACTCTCGCTCTGAAGGGCAGAGTTTATGACGCAGTCGCCCGTTCAACTCTCCTAGATGGTTGTGAAATCTGGCCCATCAGGTCGACAGACATAAAGTGGTTCGTCATATTCGACCATCGCTGCCTTCGCAGCCTAACTCATGTCTGGTGGGAGTGCCGCGTGAGCAATGAGCGTGTTTGGCGTTGCATATTTGGTGCAGGAAGAGCGAGTGAACCGCTCAGAACCAGTATATCACATATCAGGCTCCGATGGTTGGGCCACTTGTTGCGCATGCCAGCACACCGACTTCCGCGACGTGCATTGTTTGCGCGTTGTGGGTGCGGTTGGAAGAGGAGGAAGGGAGGCCAAACGATGACTTGGTCGAGATGAATGAAAACCCTCACTTCGAAACTGGCATCGGTTGCTGCATTCCGACTGCCTAGCTGGACGATGAACACGTTTGGTTGGACACACTTGGTGATATGGTGAAGTGCCGTTTGTGTTGTGAGTTCCTTTATCCATCCCCCTTTAGGTTCCTCCTGCAATCCCGATCTCATGCAAAACGCATAATATAACATTTAACGTCATATTTTTAGTAGTGTACTTTTTTAGTCTTGTCTTTTTGTGTTGCGGTACATTAGCCGAAGTGTGTTTCTCACCCTCGGCTAACGTAAATTGCTACTGCTGCTGCTGCTGATGATGATGATTTGTGGCGGCCCCTTTGAACCGCGTGACAGCCGATGCAAGCTTGCCATCGCTATGAGGCTTGACCTTATCGTAGTGCGTCGGTTCGCATGCCTTACAATCCGTTGAGCTATGCTGGATGGTGCTTCTTGCATCTTCAGACACTAATATCAGATTGGCCAGTGGTTGGACGCTGGAAGAACTCAGTCTCCTAGTTGCGGATTGGCTCCTTATTCCTTACAACGGAGTCCCTGTAGCCTGTTACCAAATTCCCGCTGTTTCGCTTTTAGGCTTTGAAGTAAAGTCCTTGGTTGTAGTAACAGTAGAATCAGCGGTCTATTAAATAGACATACAGCCAGGCAGAACCATGCAATTCCACGGATGACAAGTGGCATTTTCGTAGTATTATCATTATAGCACATTAGTCGAAGGTGAGCAACACAATTCAGCTATTGTCTCGCAATAAAGAAAAACGGAACTTTTTGTTATTTTTTCACAAGCCAATTTTTTAATTGCTAGGCGCTAAAGATCTGAATCCAAATAGGTATGTATACAGATCTTCCAATGGGCTCAGTTGCGAGCCATCTCCTAAATTTTTTCCAGCCCTCGGCAATCTTCGTCCTTAGGTCCCCAGCCAGGCAGGTTTGTGGATCCAACGGCAGCGTGATAATTGGGTACACCAGGTATTTTCGCTATTTCTCAGGCTCATTCTGTCGCAAGCTTATTCGTCTTGAATTGAAAAGCGCCATCTTGTAATACTACTTTCTCGAGGACGCTACTAGTACATCATAAATTTACACAGAACTTAATTACGGACAGTGTGTCACCCACCCTTCCTCGCAAATAACTGTAATTCCACACGTTAGAGACAACTTTACTCTTACTTGTTAAAGCAATCCAGCGGCGTTCGAACGCACTCACACCTGTTCCAGTTCATCACTGTGGGAGCACCTACTTAGAAATCTACGTTTTCTCTGCAACGAATCCTTATCAACCCTTATTCAAGTCTGCATTGCCGACTCGCGTCTTGACAGTGGCGATCCACAGGCTAAGCCAACACGCACGGTCACACAGCCGCACTCTGCCGACGTGCATCACGGTCACAACAGCGACGGTAACTGTAAACTAGTTTCAACTTGATGGTTGATCGCTGACCTTACTCCCTGCCTACCCCAGCATGCGCTCACAATCACTCCTTACGGTCACTGGATCGATAGGCGTGGTCAACCAAATCTCCCCACGGGCTGAAAGACCAATCAACACGCGGAATTAGAATGGTCAGTAGATCAACTTAGGCTGCTTTCTGAGTGTTCAATTCTATACTGCATACAATTGTCGACGATGTAACTCGAGTTGCAACCAGTTCTAACTTCCAGGAGAAGCACTGGGATGCCTGCTAACTTTCCTAAAGTGCGAAATGTCATAGTTAGGACGGAAAATAAACAGGAACCAGTGGCAGTCTGCAGCAGTAATGCCACCAAAACGAGAAGTGCCTCAACTAAAATGACGAAAATACAAGAAGCATCAGCTGTCTTCACTGACTAAAGAGTTGCTTTTTTTACCTGAGATACAACACTGCATCAATGCTCCTCAGGAAGATTCTTCAATTCCCGCACTATTAACTTCTCCATCTGCTCGGTTTTTAAATCCCAAACAAAACGATTAGAATCCTCAGGAATTGATTGGACTTTCTGAATGTAGTGTTGCTTTTACAAAATCACAACTCCTGATCCCTTGTCGGGTCTCTGTATTATGAGATTTTCATTTTGCCGCAGTTGTATCAATGATTCCCAGTGCGTCTTCGTAAGGATTCTGCACTTTTCTGTTTTACTGACACAGAATTTGTTAGCCAAATCTACCATTTTCGCTCTAAACCATCCGCTTGGATCTCCGTTGACCGGTGGTAAACTGGACAGTTGTGCGTACATATGCTCCACATGGGCTTCGATCCCTATTCTGTCACATCTGTTTGGTGAAACTGAAGAATTAGAACCAAGAGATAAAGCTTTAAGTTGATGACGCCTCAAGGAGGCGGTTGATAGATTTAACACTGCTGACACCCAGCGCCCCAGCTCAAATCATTACTGTGCTTATGCACAAAAGATATTCGGTTCCAGTTCAATGGAACCCTGTATCGACAAATCGACAGCGTGGACATGGGCAGTCCATTGGGCCCAGTTTTGGCGGAAATAAATAAATTGTATGTCCCTCGACGATGCAAGAAGCAATTCCCTAAAAAGAACAGATCAAATAATGCTACAAACTTTTCATGACATTGCATTAATACATGTTCAGAAAGAAACGTGGGCGCAATGGCAAAGTGGGTAACACAGAATAATCAGAATCGTTCTGCTACTTTTTTCCTTCCATTGAATCAGGATTCTTCACAATCACATGACAGAGGTTTAGGCCGGGAAAAAAGTAATGAGAGGGACTGTTGTCAGAAATGTTATGTGTATGTTCGTAGAAAGTAGAAGTCACAATTAAAATTCACACAATAATGTGCCTCGACGGGGAATCGGACCCAGGCCCAACGAATTTCCGGTCCGCTGCTCTTCCACCTGAGCAACCGGGGGCTGACGATTAGGTGCGCAATTTAATACATGACTTCTGCTTGGTGCGCGACGTATTGCCAACGAGCTCACAGTAACTGTCCTGGTGTTGCAGATTGGCTCACTCACCCGTCACTTCCCAATGGACCATCGCCCTTTGGACATCTGAAGGACAGATACTTCGGGCCATTGGGAAGTGACGGGTGAATGAGCCCATCTGCAACACCTGTACAGGTACTGTGAGCTCGTTGGCAATACGTCGCGCACCAAGCAGAAGTCATGTATTAAATTGCGCACCTAATCGTCAGCCCTCGGTAGCTCAGTTGTAGTGCAACGGACCAAAATTCGTTGGGTCGGGGTTCGATTCCCCGTCGGGGCACATTATTGTGTGTGAATTTTCATCGTGATTTCTACTTTCTACGAACTTTGCACTACTCACAAACATCCACAAATTATGTGTATGTGTTTCGAAAATTTATTCAGACACCATGGATGCCGTTTCGAATGCGTTATCTAGGGACTGTGATGTCCCGAACATATTAATCACGTTTTGGACGGTTAAATGCTTACTAATTGCAAGCTTAAAATTGCAAAATGCATGGCATTTTCTGATATCACTTGGCAGTTTGTTCCAAATCTTTGAGTACTGGGTTAGAAAGAAACGTTCTGATTCTCGTAGTAAATTTTGGAATCATGACCTTTACCTCTTTGTCACAGAGTGGATATCTGCTGTTTAAAGATATGTGAACACCGTTATCAAGACTGCGAATTTGACAGGTTAAGATACTGTAAAGAAAACATAGGTTCAGCTTCATTCTCCGAAGCCAAACTGGGTCAAATCCAAGTTTATCACATCGTTCTCTGTATGTCAACTTTGAGGAACATCCACATAGCCTTTTCGTGAAGCGTCTCTGGACCCTCTCAAGAGCATGCTGGTCAGATTTCCGCAGATTAGACTGTACCATTGAACAGTATTCCATACACGACAATACATATGTTTTGTAAAGCGATATGCGAGATTCCGTGAGGTAAAAATGATGGCAGATGTAACCGATGGTCTTCATGGCTTTCGAAACTTGAAAGTCACAGTGTTCAGAAAAGTTAAACGTGACTGAATATCGCACGCCCAAGTCGCGAACTGCCCTGCATTGCGAGATGTATGCGCCTTGTAGTAATAAACTGTCTGGCGGTACTTGGCATTTGTACGACAAAATATTACACTTGTCCACGGCAAATGACATCTGCCACAGTTGGCACCAGGAGTCAAGGGCAGATAGGTCATCCTGAATGAGACGTACGGCTTCCTGAGTATTTGCACGTGGTTGTGAGTAGACAACTTTAATGTCATCAGCAAAGATAAATGTAACACCATTTCTTATTCTCTGGAATATATCGTTAATATAAATTAGAAAAAGAAGAGGACCAAGAACACTCCCTTGAATCACTCCACTAGTGATTGCTTTCGGTTTAGAGAAATGGTCGCCTATGCGCACCACCTGCTGTCTACCAATTAGATATGAAGACAGCCAAGAGAACATCGGTTCTCCAATGCCTATAGCCTTCAGTTTGTTTAGTAAGCTTCTGTGAAGCACTCTATCAAAAGGTTTTGCATATCCAGGAACAGGATTACGACACTGTTTCCGTTGTCAATGGCAGCCGTTGTGTGGTTTAAAAAGTCAGTCTGACATGTTGCGCAGGATCGGCCTTGCATGAAGCCGTGTTGCGAATTGCTGATGATGTTAGCGTTGTTCAAGAATATAAATAGTTCATCTTTCACTATCCTTTCCATTATTCTAGATACGATGGGTGTGTGATTGATGGGACGAAAGTTTTTAACCTCGTGGGCAGCGCCATTTCTGTGTCGCGGGATAACGACAGAAGTTTTCCATTGAGTAGGGTATACTCCTTTGTTAAAAGAAGGTAACGATCTTGAGCAAAAGCAGAAGGAAGGCACTAGCACTGCTTTTTATTAAACAAAGGGGGAACCCATCAGGGCCTGCGCACCTTGAGGAGCAGAAGCGAGAGACTTGACCAGTGATTTTCGCTATAGTGAATTCTACTGTGCATAGACCTTCATTGTTGTGCGGCATGATAAGTGTTGGTGTGTCAGATGATTCATTGAGCACTGATTCACAAAATAAGCACTGAAAGCTTCGCACATATCACCTGGTGCGTCGTAATATGTTCCATCAGGTGTGGTGATAAAATGAAAATTATCGCTGCAACGCGAACCCCGGACACGGAATAGTTTGGCTAGCTCAGCTGTTTTGCTAGGGCCGTGCAGAGCTTTATACTCTTCTAGAATGAGAGTTTTGTCATTTTGATGCCTCTGTTCTTCGACGAGCTTGGACTGCTATAATAATAGCGCAAAAATCTTACGAAGCTTTCGTGCTGCCTACGACGCCTTGCGATCGGATTTGTTTGTTTGTTTGGTAAGCACATTTTAGTGGTACTGCTGAATCGATGCAGAAGCCAATTATACTATAAAACAGGTCCGTCGCATGTTGAGGACATGAAGAGAGAAAGAATTCATCCCAATTCATCGAACGAACCAGGTCCTTGAAAGAGTCCCAGTTGACAGAACTGAACAGACGATAATGCATTGTTTTCTGTACATCGGCCATGCGTAGTCTTAGGCGGCATTTGATCACGCGATGATCGCTCCCCGGAAATTCATCAAGAACGTTAACACTGATTGCAGGTATGCCCAATGAAAAAATGAGATCCAGAGTACTTTCACCTCTGGTAGGTTGGGAGACGTGTTGCTGCCAGCCATTCATTTGGATACAGGAGATAAGATTTTGGCATTTCAAAGGAGCGGTTCCCATGGGCCATGAAATCGAAGGCAGATTGAAATCACCTCCAATAATCTTATGTATAAATGGTAGGCTAGCGGCGCATTCAAATGCAAGCGTCAAAAGTTCTAGGTCTTCTTGGCTGCAGTTTGGCGCGCTGTATATACATCCCATAAGCAGCTGCTGCTGATTAACAGATATCGTAAGCCATAGTGATTCCTAGACATCGTTCAGCACTGAGTTCTCGAACGTTGCTGCTGCCAGCGATTTTTTCAGACAGATTACACAGCCACTACCCCGACGACCGAGTCGACTTCTCATAAACTTGTCATATCCGAAAATAGTTAACTGATTGTCAGATGTCATGGCACCAAGATTCGGTTAGAAATATTATACCAGAATTATTCACCAAAACAAATGAGCATAGTGTGTGGATCTTAGAGGGAAGAGAACGAATGTTTATCAAAAATACTGAGATAGATGTGAGATATGAGGAAGATTGCTTAGGCTGTGTTATAAACCCTGGGGTGCCAAGCCGTGTCTGGACCCAGGCTAGAAATTGTTAAACAAGTGCGTGTATTGCCAACGGTGGAAAATGATTTAGATGTGGCCACAACGGAGGGAGCTGCGACTGAGTATGGCCCTCTAGAAAATGGTTCGAGGAAAAGAGTCCATGATGTTTGCAATAGTTTGTTGGAGCTAAAGAGTTAGGTTGTGTTTTCTGCATCATATCACTAATAGGCTGTTGATTACGTAACGCATTGATGGGAGTCAGTGGGTTGCTGTCATTTCCATCTATGGGTAGAATCAGCTTAATTGCGCTCGATATACAAGGATTCACTATACGCGGTGGAGGCACACCGGTCTCAATCCATACACAAACATCAGCATAGTCCATGTGGTTCGTTGATGAAATCAGAAAGTTGTGGTACCCAATTACACCGTTTGTAAGGTGTAAAGATGGCGGGCGCGTCTTCCATAACTTTATGACCAATGGATGTACGTCTATCCAAACAAAATGACGATACAGAGTCGCCCAATGACGCTTGCGATAAATCTAGGTCAAGCGTCCTTTTACTATCGATCAATTTGACCGGATCCATCGATATTCTCGATGAGCTTGGACACTGGCCATATCAGACTTTAGGCGGGACATGACAGTTCTAGGCTTGAGGTAGCGGTTTTGCATGCAATTGGGATTTAGCAGGTAATGCAGTTGTTATTCGCTGATCCATATTGTTGTCACTTCGCATGCAGGAAACAGCATTAAGAAATCCTATATGACTGCCAGAACCGATTATCCAAGAGGAACCACCATCCACATCACTAGTTTTGTGGATTGTAGTCGTTTTGGGCTTGGTCGGCTTATCATGCTTAGCCGTGAAACTGCGGCCTGGTGGAGTCGTCCAGTAACCAATTTTGCATCTGACGTTGATCTTAACTCCGAAGTGCGAGAAGTAGGTGTTCTACCGGACACAGCATCAAATGCAATAGAGAGGCCCGCATATTCATGTGATTTCTGGTTAATTTCAAAAATCGCTTTATTATTCACCGCCTCGCCCCTATTCGCAGCAAGCGGAGTATTATTCTCACATTTGTGGTGGCCACTAAGTGGAACAATATCAACTGGATGCGGGGCGCCAGATGGCTGTTTGGTATTCTGGTTTACCTCAGACGTTCTCCTCCTTATCTCTCGTTGTAGCGGGGTTTTGTCCTCCATAATTTTCAGACGTTTGAAAGTCGTATTAACACAATGAGATTGCGCTTTTGAATGAATTGTTTAGCAATAAGTTCATTTTGAAACTGGAAAAGTATGGGACACGCGTAAAACATTACATTTTTTCGTAGTCTGATGTAGCTGGACCAACAAGATTGCATACCGCATGCAGTGAGAAGCACTTTCTGAACAGTTTTTAACGGTAAGTTGTCTGGCACATTAAAAACCACCGCAATGAGTGTACAGCGTACTCGATGGTGTAATTCTGTCGAAATGGAGTCTTTCAGTACACTGCAGTTCATGAGGTTCATTTTATCAATATTTGGGGATGATTCAAATAAGAAAGCTAGACTGCAAAGGTTGCAATATCGATGTGAGCATGTCGACTTTTAATGCAAGTTCGGCGTATGCAGTTTCAGCTACTGATGGACATTTTTCAGGTGTCTTTCTCAGGTCAGCATGTAGTCCAAGGGTATTTCCCACAGCGCTTACACTGCTTTGGGTAATTTGTTTACAACTGCTTCCAGCCTTTGTGCGAAGTACCTTAGTTCGTTGTCTCAGATTTTGAACTAAAATGGAAGTATCCTGGCCCATAATACTTTTTTTCCTCATCGAGCGTGTCCTTACTGTAGACATGATAATGAAACCGAAGTAAGATACACTGAAGCAAAATCAGAGGAGCTAAGACAATGGGTGCTAACTTCTGATCCTTAGCTGAAAATCCACGTCTACTATAATGTTGGTACAAATGGCAACACCCGGAAACTGTGCGATTTAATTAGGAACAAAAAGAACGCACCGCAGTGAACTATTTGAATCTCCGCCTCCGAGTTGCACACGCTGTTGCTTTGGAAACGCGATCTCTCCACCGATTCCAAACGTGTTGTTGTTGTCTCACCTTTCCAATGACACACCGGTTAACAGTCGGGTCAGAACAGGCGTTCCTCGCGGCAGCCCACAAGCGGTTGCAGGTGAATCCAGACAGGCCACGGAACGAAGCACAGGCTATCGATCTGGTCAGAGCGCTTCTTGGTCTGGCACTATAGTGGTGTGTGACCGGTGGGTTAATTTTGTGGCAGCCTCAGTGACTGCGACACGATCGAAAGATTAATAGTAGATCCTTTAATAGTAGATCCCTTAGATTGCTGCCTGTATCTGCCTTACGCAGGCAGATAAAAGCATTCGTGTAGTTGTTAGAGAGCCCTTATGTTGGGCTTCCAAAAAGGTCACAATTTGTGGTGTAGGATGCAAACCGAAAGAAATTCCTCGTGTATAGCTCCACGGAGAAAACGGAAAATGTAAAAATCGACGGGAGATAGTCGTCTGTAATGCATGGATTCGAAATACGCTGCGCGTTGGAAAGAACACGTCGAGCCGGTTCGAATGAGTGTACAGTGACAACCCTGAGAGCAGATGGAGAGAGGATAGAGAGGAATGGTCCAAATGACTCGAGAGCACGCACGTGTGTGTGTGTGTGTATGACCTTCCTTGGCCACCTGGAAAACACTCTTACATACAAAATTGCCGGTATGTAGACGACACATTCATCGTCGTTGACACACCTCAACAGGCGGCGCACTTATTGGAACTGATGAATATGTGCCATCTAGCCATCAAGTTCACAATGGAAAACGAGTCCGATGGATCTTTCCATTTCTTAGATGTTAACTTACAGAGAAAGCTAGATGGTACACTCGTTCGATCTGTGTACAGAAAACCAACATGGAGGGACTATACTTGAACTTTAATATCTTTTGCCCAATGAAATACAAACGAGCTTTAGTACATACCACCTTTGCTAGAGCTAGTCACATTTGCTCTCTAGACACAATCGAACGTGAACTGGAACAAGTCACCTTGACGCTACAAGAGAATGGGTATCCAGCGCGATTTATAGCACGGCACGCGAAAATACGATCGAGAGATAAACCACTAACCGATGTCCCGAAGAAAAAGGTACTCATTACACTGCCGTTCAAAGGAGATAAAGTTGACAGAAGATGTCGGCATCGACTCTGTTAATTATTATTAAGAAGTGTTAATATGCGGCTGAGCTAGTGGTATTGCATCAAGTCAGAAGGTTGCTCTGTAAATCCAACCTGGACAGACCGGACCCACAAGTTACCGCCTCATGAGTTTACCTCTAATTTTACTTGTGGTAGCAAGTACATAGGCCGAACTGAGAGAAGGCTGTCAGCGAGGATTGCAGAGCATGTTCCGCGAAACATGATCGCTAATGCCCCGAAGCTACCGACTAGCTCTATTGCTTGCCACATACTCGACTGCACTGAATGCCAAAACCCACGTGGCAATTTCAGGGTAGTTGGCAACCAAGCTATTCCCCACTTACTTCAGTTTGCGGATGCGTCAGCAATTCGGCGGCTGAAAGTAAATCTGTGCAAGCAAATGGACTTCGTGACCACGATAACCCTCTCCTGGTGAGGCTAGTGTTTCCATTTTCCTCGGAACGGGTCACGTGAGCCTAAGGGCCTTCGACCGCTTTGAATACTTTACCGCTATCATCCCACTTTGATTGTCTGCTATGTAGCCTGTGTATTCCACTAATTGTATGTAAACGGCTGAAGGGAATATATGAAATTGCTCAGTGCAGTAAATTCTGTTAAATTGTTTCTTCTTGTTTTATTGAAGTTCGTGAAAGGAAAAACCTGTATGAAATGTCAGCCATATTAATCTTTTACTGCGGCACTGCCCAATATTCCGCACGCAGCAGCACGCTTTGCAATTTCTGCCCACTTGCACTACGATTGCAAAATTTATTCCTGTCATGTACTGTGTTTAAATTGCCTTATGGACAACGGTTATAGGATAATTCGTTTTATTCTTCTGCGTAGACCGTGTGTTAAATGTAGGTTAATTGGTTCTTTGTTTCTATTTTAGCTTTTGTATCACGTACTTAGTCTATAAACACATGAATAGGTATTTTTATTTATTCTCGCCCATGCGAGGCATGCCTACGGAGGCATGATCAAGTTAATGCAATTGTACAGACGTTCATGGCAATTGTACCTGTGACAATCGAATATGGTTCAAATGATTATGGTTTAAACTGTGTAAGTGGGATAACAGTAGAAAGGAAGGGGTCTTATGTCGTATGGACATAATCAGTCTGCCATAAATTGCAGTCACGAAAAGATCAGGAACTAGAGATGATCAATTAGAAAAGAGCTGGTGAAGAACGAGGTCTACAATGATTGCATTATACGCTGGGTGCATGTGAGTGTAGCGTAGAGATCAGCGGTGAATGCGCAGAAAGAGACGTGACGACGAAATATGTAGATAGGAAATTGTCAAGTCATATCAACAACGGTGAAATGCGGTGCTAGTCAACTTGTCAATGTGAAGTAATGGACTGTAACTATTTGATGGCGAGTCACATCCGCCACGTCACTGGGTTGTTAAACGGTTATTTATGGCTTTGTATGGTGAACGCTTGCCAGGCGAAAACCCACCAGGTCCTGGAACACTGCCACTGATCCATTTGAACAACAAATTGTAACTGACAAAGTCTCTTATTGACCCATTATTGGTTCTGTATATCGCAGTCATGATACACCTATGATTTCCGCTGGCTGATGTATGATGAGCGAGTTACTGTTTCGTCCATGAACCCTATCCCGTCTGGACGGAATGTCTCGGCCCGTTCTGTAGGCAAACCATGTATTGAACATTTCTGGAATGTTATGTATTTGTCATCTGTAGAACTAACACTGCTCAACGACGTGTTTCGATATAATTGTATCTCATCAGGTGGAGACAGTAGGTCTCGTACCGCGACCATTGGAATAGTAGCTTCGTATCGTTGGTACATAAGTTGAATAGTGCAATCACGTCCGTTTCTGGTAATTCCCTTTATAATGTTGACACTACTAATGCTGGGAAGCTTCAAAGAGCTGAATCCCGTATTCGCATGTTGGAGTTGGCCTTAACGAGAAGGCGCAGAGTGCAGGCGAAGATGGTTGATATGAAGGGCTACGGCGAATCCGAATTTGAGTCGGATGCGCGCTGTTTTTCGGCCGCCGCTTGCGAACTCCCACCCGAAGTTGCCATCTGCTCGTCTTTTTTGAAAGTAATTAATAGGGATCCGCGTGAGCCATCCGCAGCTCAGTTGCTTTGTCCGTCGGCGACAGCTAGTGCCCAGGTTCAATCGCAATCGGCGGCAGTTTTGCTCCGGCCTACAATCTGACAGTAAGCCGTATCCGGAAAGCAAATCCAGCTGTTTCTGATACAGCACGTCATCCTGTCTTCCAAAACGCGACCTGCTCACCTTCGATGGAGATCCTGCCCACTATTGGAAATTTATGCGATGCTTTGAGGCTAATATTTTCAGCACTACTCCCAATCCAACTCTCAGGCTTTCATATTCGATACAGCACTGTTGTGGTGAAGCCAAAGAAGCTATCGAAAGTCGCTTAATACTCGACCCCGGTGAAGGTTTTGAAGAAGCAATGAACATTTGCGCAGACGCTTCCGACGGCCTCACATGATTGCCAGGACTCACATGAATGCTCTAACTGATAGCCTTAACATCAGGCCCAATGAGTTCGCAGCTCATTCTTGTTTACCTGTGGTATTGCGTACATGTTACTTGACGTTGAAACAATTGAGGTATGAACCCGAGTTAAACGGATCGAAAACAGTCAGCTCTATCATCAGAAGACTGCCCAACCATCTGCAATTCAAGTTGGCCGAGCAGGCCGCCAGTTATCCTCACCGAAAGAGAACTGAACTTTATTGATTTGACAGATTTTGTAGATGAAAGCGCAGACTTCGTCGATTATTACTTGTCCTTTGCCGCACGTCGCTACGGACTACTGACCAGCATCGATAGAGGCAGAAGCTTCACCTTCGGGCATATAGGCCGACTGCCTAAACACTGCGGCTTCATCAGAACGCAATTTCCCCAAATGTGTTTCCTGTGAACGACGTCACTATTTAGATAAGTGTAATGATTTCCGAAAGCTTAGCCACCACGAAGGTCTGGAATTCTGTCACGCCCATCGACTATGACAACGCGGTCTTAAACCAAATCGTAACCTACCAAGTTGCTGATCACGAAGGTGTTGTGGGTCGAAGGATTGTAAGCTGTTGCACCACCCGCTACTGTACGCTGATCGAAGCAAATTTGGAACATCAAACGCTGAAGAATCCAGATTTGCGCTCAGTCACGTCGAACGCTCTGTTGTATTGCTTGGTGTGCTGCCTGTGCTTGTTTCTGGTCCTGCTGGCACTATGCGAACATTAACCATAATGGATAATGGATCAGATACTTCACTGATTGATACAACATTACTACAAGTTATCGGGGTTTATGGATCCGTGGCGACCCTTAACATTAGCACAGTTGCTGGCCGATGCCAGATGGAGTCCCAGTTGGTTATTGTAAATGTTCAATCTATAAATGGTGATGAAACGGTCCAATTGGATTCACTTAGGTCAGTCTGTCGTCTACCTGGGAAAGTTGGAACGGGAAACAGGAACAAGGGTTTTTACAGATGGTTTCACGTCTCTGACTGGAGCTGGAAGGATGGGTTGGACGCGGTAACCCATACCTACAGTGGGCATTAGATCAGAGGCGCGAGAATCCTGATGATCCTTATGCTGGTAAAACCTTATTGGACTGGATCTTACTGGGACCGAACAAACAGTACGAGACTATGAGGGATCAATCCACATCACTGATAGTCGATCGAAGAAGGATAAATTCATTTAGCTGCGATACCAGTGATCTTCATTAACTACTAGAGCAAATATATGAGAGGGAATTTGACAGACTAGATAGCCCACGATTAGCCACGTATGTAGACGACAGACGCGCGTTAAAACTAATGGAATCTTCTACAAGAGAGGTTGGCGCCTACTACGAGATTGCGTTACCATGGCAAGCCGGGAGACCTCGGTTACCTAATAACCGACAATTCGCACTGACGAAGCTCATGTTGAAGAAACGTTTGCCGAAATATGTCGCACTGCGCTGAGCATACACGGGGGCAGTGGAAGAGTATATATTAAAGGATATGCCGAACTCGTTCCATTACAAGTACAGCAGCTTAGAAGGGGAACTGGTACACACCCCACCACTCCGTATCGCATCCACGTAAAGCCGATAAAGTGCGAGTGGTCCTCGATTGCTAAGCTTCCTACCGTGGAACTTCCCCCAATCAACAACTTCTACATGATCCCTATATGTCAATCAGTCTAGTGGGGACGCTTTTACAGTTCAGGTTCCACCCAATCGCCGTCGCGTCCGACATTGAAGAGATGTTTCATCAGCACAAGGTTCCTATTAAGGATCCGAATTGCTTGAGGTTCCTGTAGTGGAAGGACGGCAATCTTTGTTCACTCGCTATTGAATACCGCATGACTGTACATCCGTTTGGCACTACTTCGTTAACAATCTGTGCTAACTTTGCGTTACGACAAACTATCGCTGACAGTTTTTGCGGATCCCAAACAAAGGTTAAAGAAGTGGCGGAGAACGGTTATTATGTCAACGATTGTTTACTTAGTGTCGATTCGGTTCACGAAGCAACTGAACTCGTTAAACATCCCACACGTGTTCTGTCCGACGGAGGATTTCCTTTGACGAAATGGATCAGCAATCGAAAGGAGGTTAAAGCGCATTTACCTGACACAGAACTGAAGGTTCCCAGAATAAGATATTCGACTGAGGACGGTTGCGTTACAAACGCCCTTGGTTTAAACTGGAACGTCACCCAGGACCACCTAACTGTTAATCTGAAAAGGTTAATTAAACGTTGTCTCGAAGAGCCAACCTCTCGTTTCCGCCTCATTGCTCCCGTGCTGCTTCCGGCAAAGGTACTGTTACAGTTTCGTAAGAAAGAAGCCGGATTGGGATAAGCCTCTTCACGCAGAGGATCAGCGAGCTTGGGACAAATAAATAAATTTATACTCTCCGTGTTGCACGAGGCACGTTAACAAGGCATGATCACAGATGTACAAGAAACTGCCACGATGAAAATGTGATCGAAATTTGGTCTTGATATTGGGAGTCAGCAGTTGAGTGGGTTCCAAGAAACGATATAAAGATGTGCTAACTGTTCGACTTCAGAATTGATTCAGTGTTGGAACAGATTGTTAATGCAAATGCAAAAAGGTTGTTAATCACGTAATGTGATACAGAAATTTATCACAAGTAAATGTTGTTCTGGCATGAGGCTGATTTCTGGCGGTTAATCGCAGTCCTCTGCTATCCGCTTTCCATTCTCAGGCGTATGATGCCTTCTCCTGGGGCCACACTGGGTTTCAATCCCGTCCAGTTGAGCGGTGGAGTCAATACGAGGGTAAGAATCAGAGTCGCTAAATTTAGGACCATCCGGTTGTTGAAGAATTGGTCAATTCTAGAGCAAGTATCTGTGGGAAACTTGGAAAGTGACGCAACAGAAATGGTTAGCAGACGCCGATGGTCTGAAAGCTTGTCCGTTGAACATCGTAATAATTCATTGGGATGCGATGTCTCATCTGTGTAGATGCACTGTTTTTCTGATGCGTCTGAGACTGGTTACGGTGCTGCTCTGTATTTGCGTTGTGAGGCTGATGAAGGTAATGTTAGTAGTTTCTTGGTTATTAGTCAATCACGTGTCAGCCTCAGAACACGATTCTAACAGTGTTGGAACCAAGATTGGAACTCACTGCTGCCCTACTGAACGTTCGTATGTCAGCGGAAGTCAGAGAGCAGATGTCACTCCATTGTAGTACAACATTCTGGACAGACTCGATGGTAGTTCTGAAGTTTGTTGAAGTGTTCATGTGCATTTCCCGACGTACGTTGCTAAGCAGATTACCATTATACAACAGTACTCTCAACTCAGTCAGTGGCGCTACGTAAATTCGAAGCAGAACCCGGCTGATATCGCCTCAAGTGGACCCGCGATGCCGCCCAAGTAGGAAATAAACCAATGGTTACATGGATCACAAGTTCTTCTTCAGCCTCATTCATCATGGTCTATGCATCCGGAGAATCTGGGTGAATTATCGCCTGAATGGTTACGACCTCAGGCTGATCATGTTTTCTTTGTCACTTTGGAGGAACATTGAATAAATTTAAGGCTTGCCAGACATGGACTTCCCTGCGCAAATATTTCGTTGCCTTCTTGCAATTCAAATCTTATTCATCGCCAACTAATTGAGGCGCGCTGCACCTGACCAACCAGCTGAGATAGAAAGTGCTGAAATTCGACAAACTTCGCTTCAGACTGTAAAGTTGGTGCAGTCAAAAAGTTTTGCGGAGGAGATGCGCCTCCTTGCATACAAAGAACTCCACATAGTAGTTCGAAATTTAAAACCGAGATCGGGCTGTTTAAGGCGGCTCAAGCCCTTCCTTATTAATGGGATACTTCGGGTGGGCGGAAGGTTGGATCAATTCTCATTACCGTACGACGCGAGATATCCGATTTTACTTCCCGGCCGCCACTTTGTCACTCGCCTTCTTATAATTCACTACCACTATCAATGGACACTGGTGCGCAGCACACGTTGTACGATCTTCATCGACGATACTGGATCGTGGGTGGGCTTTCATCCATAAGGCGCGTGCTTTTCAAATGTGCCAAATGCTGCGTTAACCATGCGAAGCCATTGAGTCAGCTTATGGCACCAATTATAACAGACCAATGTCTAACCCACCAACCAGCGTTAACTGCAGTGAGGATCGACTATTTTGGACCGCTGATAGTAAAACGTGGCCGCGTATATGAAAAGGGATGCTTGACTATACGGGCAGTGTACATAGAGGTTTCCCATTCTATGGATACAGATTCGTTCTTGTGTGCGTTTTCGAGGTTTTCAGCTAGACGCGGCTGGCCGACTATTATATACAGCGATACTGGACCAAATTTCCACGGAGCTGAAGCAGCACTACGCACTCTTCTGAAGCAGCTTGATCAGACGAAGATCACAAAGTCTATGTTGGATAGGGAGGTTGACTGTAAGTCCAATCCTCCATGTGCTAGTCATCGCGGACGTCTTTGGGAACGATCGATTCGATCGACTTGCGAATTATTACGCAACATTCGCAACGGTGAGGTTGTAACCGAAGAGATCGAAAGGAGATTGGATGACAGGCCTTTGATAATAGTACTCGACTCCCCGGATACGCAAGATGCTATATCGCCTTAGCAAATTTTAACGCTTGCAAATGATCAGTCGCTTGAATACCCACCCATCAACTTACAAATCAAACGGAGAGGATGGTGGAGACAGGTAAGACATCTGTCCGATATGTTTTGGCGTAGGTGGATCAGAGTATATCTACCGACACTGCAGAATAGGCGGAAATGGTTAACTGAAATCCGAGATCTTAGGCAGGGCGACTTAGTTTTAGTTTGTGAGTTACGCACATCAAGAGGTCTGTGGCCTAAGGGTGTCACAGAGGAAGTTATCAAGATCAAAGACTATGTAGTTCGACGAACACTTGTGAGGACAGGCAAAGTTGTATTGAGAAGAGACGTCAGACAGCTATGCCTGCTAGAAGCGTACCAGGAAGAAGAGGATGATGCCGTGGAAGCCAACATCCAGAATACGAGACCGTCGGGGGAGTTTAAAGTCCAAAAGGAACTTTGACGTATTCCCCAACCTGGATTGCTTACTTGAGGACACTGTATCCCGATTCCCTAATTATTCTGCCCATTTTACATTGCTTTCACCCTGTGCTGCAACGGGTTATCATATTGAACATTTATTCCTTCACTCTCCAGCACTGACATACGCTTGACGTTCCGAAGTCATTAATATTAATCTGTTACTGTGACACTGCCCAATTTTCCGCACGCTTTACAATTTCTGCCCTTTTGCACTAGGATTGCAAAACATATTCGTAAGTCATGTGCTGTGTTTAAATTGCCTTATAGGACCGTGGTTACAGGATAATTCGTTTTATTCTTCTGCACAGACCATGTGTTAAGTGTAGGTTCGTATTTTCTAGTTTAGTTTCCCTACGACGTACTTAATCTAGTCTTCATATCGTTGATACAGTCCGAAGTACTGTTATTGTCCGTTTCTGCCTCTCTGTACGCTCGACACTCACCAATGGTGGTCCTCCACCGGGATCGGATTAAGATGTAATCTATCTGGCTAGCTGTACGACCATCATTGGAGTACCACGTAAGAAGATGCTTCCTGGGATGCTGGTAGCGAGTATTGGTTATGCAGAACCGTTTAATGTCAGCGAAGCTGAGCAAGCGGTCTCCATTATCACAGCGCTCTCCAAAGGCGCATGTCCCGAGTATGTGACGGGTCTGATCGTTCCTGAGCCCGGTTCGTGCATTCCAGTCCCAAACAATAATGAGCATGCCGCGTCTTGTAACATGGTTCACCACTGTCTGTAGAGTATCGTAAAATTCAGCTTTTCCCTTTCCGCTGTGTTGGTGTGTAGACAGATTATGGTCAGACTCATAGGGTGAGCATTGAAGCGAGCAATTGCTATCCTAGCTGAAACTGGTTTCTATCAAAGCAGAGCGTTGTGTGCCAGGCAACTGAAGTCCATGGCGACCCAGTGATTGTCAGAATTATCTTCTGGCCCACTGGTAAAGTCCATATGAGGTGTCTACACCAAGGACTTTGATTTGTTGAGAGCCAAAGCCGGGTATTCGAGATTCTGACAGGCATGCTATGTCGATCTGGTAATCATGTAGTGTGCGCATGATCAACGTTTGGCTACCGACATCCAACAGGGTTCTGATAATCCAGCACCCAATGAATAATGGCTTCCGGGGATTGAGGGATCTAGCTAACACACTTGTCACGCTGATCACTGGGCTAGCGCAGAGCGCGTCGCCTACCGGGAAGGCCGTAGAATGCGAAGACCTTCAAAGAACACTGCAATCCACTTTGCTGCATGTGCAACCCGTTCCTCGCCGGACTACGGAAGAAACGATCCTGTGCGATACCTCCACGTGCATGTCACTTTCGGACGTGCTGTCCTCGACGCACTTCGTTCACTGTTGAAATGCATTATCGAATGTGTCGCTCAATCAAGCGTAAAAAATGATGTTCGCCCCATGGACTCGCGCTTGCCATCAATGCCAACGCTCCTAAGTACATCGGCAAACTCGTAGTCTTGGGCTCACTCCCTGCCCCAGACACTAGGCTCTTGCGTGTACATTTAGATCTAGTAGTTCCTTTGCCCCATTCACGTGGAGCTGTTTAGATCCTGACACATGTCGACTGCGCCACCGAGGGCCAGAAGAAATTCTGGTAACCCACTGCACGACCGAAACTGTACTCCGTGATTTCCTGGAAAGTGGGCGCCACAATATGGATGCTAATCCATTAACTGTGGGACGTCTTTCGAAGCTTCTCAAATCGATAGTATTTAAGCTACCGAGAAGATTCTCTTCACTAGGTAAATCTCCTTTTTCCTCCCTTGCTTAACGCATGCGTTCATTGTAACCGACCCCACATCTTGAGCAGATCAGAGATCCGCAAATGCATGACTAACTGCACTCATGTCTCAGTACACATTGATACAATGCGTCGCCCTATCCAGACCCATCAATACTGGATTTATCAAAGTGCTGCAACAGACTCCAAAGCAATACACTTTAGAACGGAACAGCTATCGAACAACGGTGTCTCATCGAGGTTACCTTCTTCGACGATCCACTTCCAAACCGTTATCGGTTCAATCAACATCACCCATGAAAGGCTAACGCACAACTTGATTGTTCGAGAACGGCTTGCGTATTTTTTCTTCGTTGCTCAATCACCATTCAATAACAGCTTCATTGGCATCTCATCTCAATACTACTAGCTAGTAGACTCTGCTGAACTCAGTTTTTTGAGCCTTGTTAACCTATTCTTCCCATACGGTTCTTGTTTTGCCTTTAAGCCTAAACAATTATGGGCCTGACAAAACCCAATCGTGTTCAACAGATCGACGGAATTGTGTGTTCCATACTATGATTAACACGTTTAAAACCAAAACAATAACGGAACAACAAGTTTGCTCCACCCCAAACACTAAGATTAGTTCAGAGCTCATTGATAAAATCCACTCATTGGAATCGCAAGGTGCTGAAATGTAAAAGGCACTGGCAATTATTGAACCCCTCAAAATTCATCTATTATCCTTGGATTGCATTAGTAACTCTTCGGATAAAATCGATTCGGCACCGTTAAAGAAAGCAGGACAATTTATTGACTACATCAGAGATCCCACAGAAAGAAAAATATGCTTACCTTTAACATACCGGACAAATTCAGTTTAGTTCGAGTTAAAAGTATTATAATGAAGTCTTGAAAAATGCCCGAGGTCAATGGTAATTGTTTACACCTAAAAAGAAAACGCTAAAACATTGCTGTCCCATCATTTTTAAATACTCGAATGAAGAATCAGCAGACTAATTCTTCCGCAGTCAACCTGCCACTGAACAATAGACACAATTCAACGACTTGGTGATCAGTCGGGATTGTACACCTCTGTAACGTGCACTTCTTGCTCTCAGTCATAAGACGCTAAAGAAAGATGATCCAAATTTGACAATCCTCAACTAGCAACTATTTCGTGAAGATCGTCGCACAAGGCGCGAGGGCGGATGTAATATATATATATATATATATATATATATATATATATCAAACATTCACAGCAATGCCTCTTGACCATCATGAGCTAGAAAATGTCTCGGAATCTCCGCGGTTACATGTCACTAGCACTTCCCATAATATACTCCTAGGATTTATCTACAACCCTCCGAATGCTCCAACAGGTATTGTCGTCCCAGTCTGCCTCACAATACATTTTGCATTAGTGCTGCCGTACAAACAGAAAGATAACAGCTGGAGACTTCAATTCCTCGAAAAGATCTTGGTCAGCAAATCCATCTTTGTTAACTAGCCTGCCGAACAACGTCTTGGCGCCAGCGGCGAGGTTCACGCTTTTACCGTTCTACCGAATGGATCGGCGGCAGTGTTCTAGGACGTGGTGGGTTTACGCCTTGCAAGCGTTCTCTCTATAAAAAATTACATATGACTGTTTAACAACACTATGACGTGGCGGATGCGACTCGCCACTAAGTAAAGTCACTGCCTTTTGTCTTATCGGAGACATTGAATATCGGCAAACAATCCGAGCATTGGTTTCTGCCTTTGACTTCGGGAGTGTTGGGCCCCTGATATGGCTTTTCGTCATCCAAAAGACGTATGAACTGAATGTTCAGTCACCGGCTCCCAACGGGTGCGAAACCCTTATTTCGCCCTGCGGCCTTGTGGGTTAGGCCTTTCGGCCAAAGACTCGGGGCCGTGGTCCCCTAAGACAACTCACCCACTTCGGCCTAAGCAACCAAGTAGTATTTCGCCTACTGATGAACCATGAATACGCCTCCCTCGCTCTCATGATCCACTATCCTACGACTAGGCCAACCTTACACGCCAACAAGTTACGTACTCTTTCCTTGTATGACTCATCCCCATTGTTACCTGATTCTTCAAATGTGAACAACCGTATCTCCGCCGAGGAACTTGCTCTCTCGCCACCCATCAAATCAACCACACAGTGCTCGACAGGGAGCTGCCAGCCCCGAAGTATACCATCTTCGCTATTGCGATCTGGAATGCAGTTCAAACTAGCAGCCCTCAACGTGCGCACATTACTACAGACCGGACAGCAAGCTGGACTTGCGCGCACGCTGGAGACCCTTGAAACTGATGTCTGCTGCATGAGTGAAACTCGACTGCAGGATTCCAACAGTCTACCAGTGGTCGTCATCAGTCCATCCACACTCGCTTTTATCTTCGCCTTTCTGGTGACGCTGAGTCCGCCGCATCTGGGCTAGCTGGTGTTGGAATTGCCCTCAGTACGAGCCGAGGCCGCTTCCCTTGACTGCATTCTAGTCATTAGCCGCCTACGCGCTGTGAGGCTCCTGTAAGGTTAGGAGGTATCGCGCAGACAAGCATGCTTTACGTGATCTCCGCCTACGCGCCCAACGACTGCAGTAAAGGATCAGTTCCATAAACATCTTCATGAGCTACACCTAAGGGCGCCTAAAACAGAAATCGGTTATGGCGGTAGACTTAAACGCACGTATTGGCCGCCTGCTGCCATGTTAACGCCACCTCCGTGGACCGCAAGGGTATTATGATGTTCGCTGTGACAACGGAGAATGACTGCTCAGTCTTGGTGTTGACCACCAACTTTTCCTCTCCAGTATGAGCTCTCGTCACCCTGGACGCAGCTACGCCACCTGGTGTCCTCTATCGTCAACCCTGTGCTGGTCACAAATTGAGTACATAGCCATAAGTCGCAGGTGGCGCGGTAGCGTACGAGATTGCCGATGTTTGTGGTCAACTTGTGTTGACACCGAGCATTCATTGGTATGTGCGATCATTTGCATGCGTTTCGGCGGTTCACCGAGGGTCAAGCAAACCAGACTTAATGCTCACAAGTTGGAGGACCCAACGGTGAAAACGCAGGATCAGCAGAGGCTTCGCGAAAATCTCGCTCTGCCTCAGGCTCTGGATGTTGATCAACACTAATCAAATTTGCAAAAAGCAATGCTGTCCGCCGGCTTATCCAGCTGCGGAGTCACGGGCTGCACAACCAGAAGCTGGATTTCGGTAAGATTCTCGGAAATACTGGATCGTCGACGGGGTGGACCCGCTAGTGCGGAGCACAATAAACTTCGTCGGTCGATCTCTCATCAGCTGAAGTCAAGCCTCCGCTTTGACTGTGAATCCTGGTGGTCAAAAAGAGTTGCTGAGATGAAAACCGCTACATCGGCTAGAAACTTCCGCAGTCTATTTTACTTCATCAAGACCAATGGTAGACATTCATAGGCTGTCAGGCAGACGATTTGCGAGTCAGACGGCACGAAAAGCATCAACCTGCATAAGCGCATGAGTCGCTGGGCAGAGCACTTTGCTTCCCAATTTTACAGCTCAGCACAGCCCACTGTGACACTTCCGTTTCCCTCGGATCGTGCTTGGCCTACCGAAACAGAAGTCCGAGGCGCAATCCAATTTTTGAAGTGTCACAAATCTCAAGGTCCTGACAGCCTCCCCCTGGGTCTATTCAAAGATGGCGGGAATGCACTTGTCACTGTTCACAAGAATATGGACTGACGAGAAAGTCTCAATTGTATGGGAAACTCGTTCATTTTCCCGATTCACAAGGAAAGCTCCCGCGAGGATTGCGCCACATACCGCGGAAGCTCGTTGATCTCTGTTGCCTCCAAGATGTTCGTGTCTGTCCTACTCCACAGGCACTCAGCGACTGGAGAAAGCGTTTACCGAGAGGAACAAGCGGGCTTCCGTCCAAGCCGTGGTTGTATTGACCACATCTTCGGACTCCGCCAACTGTTTGAACTCCGTCACCTCCACCGAAGGCCAACAATCGTAGTGTTCTTGGACATCGAGGCGGCTTTTGACTCAGCAGATAGACCTGCGTTGTGGAAATGTCTACTAAGGAAAGGCGTGCCCGACAAGTTTATAACCATCTTGAAGGATATCTACAGTCACACGTCGGGCAAAGTCAGGGCTTACACCATACATTCCAGTTTGTTTGTTGACACCAGCGCTGTGCGCCAAGGTTGCCCCATCTCATCTTCCTCTTCAACTTTACCAACGTCCAACGAGCATTGAAAGGACCTCCAAACTGAGGTATTGAGCTTCCCCTAGGTGACAGAGTCGCGGACTTGGACTACGCCGATGATATCGCTTCGCTCGGGGAGGATCCACAAGCCGTCCAGAGCGCTCCAAACCGCTTAGCGGTAGAGGTATCTAAGTAGGCCTGTGTTTCACGCCAGGCAAATGTAAAATACTACTCCACCCATGGTAGATGCCTGTGCCGACCCTCACCATTGCTGGTGACGCAGTGGAACAAGTCCGCTGCTTCACTTATCTAGGGAGTTGCAGCACAGCTGGTCGCTGTATTGAAGTGTCACGATGGGTCGCAAACGCCCGCCTTGCATTCATCAGACCGAGACACTTATGGCGCCATAGCGATGCCAGTCTCAAACACAAGAGCAGGGTATACATCGCTTCTGTCCGTGCGGTCCTCTTATACGGTTGTGAGACTTGGCCGACTCGCTCCAAAGACATTAAACGATTGTCAGTTTTCGACCATCGTTATCTGCGAAGGATTGCTCGCGCGTGGTGGCAGCATCATGTGAGTAACGCAGAAGTCCGAGAGCGAGTGTTTGGAGCAAACAGCCCATGACTCCAAACCGTTATACTCCGACACCGCATGCGTTGGCTGGGCCAGGTATTGCGCATGCCAGCCTATCGCCTTCCCCGTCGAGCGTTATTTGCGCTCCCTGGAAGCGAGTGAAAAAAGTGCTGCGGTGGACAACCAATGATGTGGAGGAGGAGCATGAAGAATGCAACCTCAAGCTTAGCATCCGTCGGACCGGTCCGCCTTCCAGGATGGGGACCACGCGATTCGGACTGCCAGTGGTTAGAAACGTTGGACGCTATGGCGCGCAACAGGCATCAGTGAAGACAGTGCTGTTCAGCTGCATCCATTAGTTAACGTCTCAATGAAGATAAATCACAAAAATACACAAAAACTCTCAAAACAGCGTGTGTAAAACCGAAAGAGATGGTTTTCTTCACATGTATTTCGCTTCCCCCGTTTAATTCGCCATGGTTCTGAAGGCAAGTTATCTGTAATCCGTGATATATATATATATATATATTTATATATGGTTGGCGGCATCCGGTTTCGGATTTGCCTGTCACTGTGGCAAGCCACAGGACGCTTGCGCCTACAGAGGGACCATGGATGGCTTGCGTTGCATCACCCACAGCTCCAACCACACATACCCCATATCCAGTGTAAACCCGAAGGAATAAGACCGGGAGGCATGCGGATGGGAGCCACGTTTCATCAACGGAGCCAGCCCACACTCCTTCACAGGCAAACACAAGCACGCTGCATTTGGGGAATCAAGCGCACACAAGGCGGTGGCTGGACCGTAGTCCGCTCCACACTGAGCGCATGGAACCGCTCTTTGAGCCTAGCACGGCCACAAGGACCGTACACCCCGTCCCCTCCAGCAACGACCAACTGTCTCCTGGAGCGAGTATGGACGAGGTAGTGGGTAATAGACAGGTAGGCACCTTGTCAACATACACATCAAACGCAACCATACCAAGGATATCAAACTACAGCCATTCACTTAAGGGAGAGAGAAAAAGAGAAGAGAAAAACTTGATTAATGCATAGGGAAACGATGACATAAACCTTAATTAAATAGCATAAGTAATAAGTTGTTTACAAACAAATCCTAGCTAAGTGCACGAGGTCAGGAAGTATAGTTCACGGAATGCCACGTAGCGCAAAAATGTTATGGAAATCGAACACAACTGGCATAGGCGAGGTGTGCAAGTTAATTGAATAGAGTACAGCTAGACATTTATATGAGAAAGAAAGGCATTAGGACAGAACCGAAAACCCACCACCTGAAATAAAGAGACTTAGCATGCAAGCACGCGGATAGTAAAAAGAATGCAGCGTATCTACAAACGCTGCACCGGTTTTGAATTCATTCTCTGCAGGACCCGTCGTCGCTTCTGTAGTGGTCCCGAGTGATCTCTCTCATGGCTCACTAGGCCTGCCTGACTAAGGCACTCGCGACCGCATGTTCTACAGCACCATGCGCTCGATGTCGATGGAGTACAATTCATCGGTGCTTGCCGCTTCCGCACTTGCTGCTTCTTCTCTGCATGTATGAGGGCTTTCTCCCGCACTTCAGCAACTGCCTTCGTGATTAGATCGCGCCATGCACCAAGCCTTCGATTCAGACGATCTGCATACAAGGCTAGAACGTGTGAGGCTCACTTTAATCATGTCCTGGTAACGTAACTTTGGTTTCCCCACGTGCCGCTTCCCAATACTCAGCTGACCGTATAAAAGTTGTTTCGGTATCCGCGTCGAATCCATACAGCTCACATGACCGAGACATCTCAGGTGTCGCAGTAAAAGTATGCCGTCCACTGCATACATCCCACTTCGGCGCAAAACTTCCGTGTCTGCAACTCTGTCGCCCCAGCCGATCCGCAAAATTCGTCGCAGACACTGCCGATGGAACCGCTCGAGATATCGCACATCCCGACGGTACATCGTCCACGTTTCACTGCCGTAAAGAAGAACGGACAGTACTATGGATTTGTACACCATCAGCTTCGTGCCAATGGTAAGCTGACTCGTCGTTCCACACTCGGTACTCTAGCTTCCCAATTGCCGCTGCTGCCTTCGACACGTGAATACGTAACTCAATGTGTAGCTGCTGATCAGTCGACATCACACTCCCAAGGTAGCTGAAACGGGAGGTGGTTTCCAATACGTGAACACCAATGCTGATTCGCGGCAATAGTAAAGATTGCACCTCCGGTGAAGTCTGAAACAGACAGACAATTTTGCTTGTGTTGATGGTGAGCCCGAATTTGGCCGCTGTCGAAGACAGAGCACTAGTCATCTGCTGCAACGCAGCGGCACTCTGTGCAAACAAAGCACAGTCGTCGGCAAACAGTAACATACGGATAGTGGTCTCACAGGCTAGAGTTCGCGCACGACCGAAACGACGGATGTCCAGCAACCCACCATCAATACGGTGCTCCACACGAACACCGTAAGCACAAGCCGCATCAAAAGCACAAGACATTATGGCAGGAAGATAAATATTAAACAAGGCAGGAGCTAAGACACGGTCTTGCTTCACACCTTAGACAATTGCGAATTCATCCGAAGTCGCTCCACTCAACTGCACCCTCACCCGCATACCACCGTGCAGACATTCAATTAAACCAAACTTACCCAACACCAGCCACAATGCCTCGCGGTTCACCGTATCAAATGCCTTGGTGAAATCAACAAAAAGCGAATACAATGGCTGGTATCGTTCTCTGCACTTCTCTTGCAAGTGACGAGCCGCAAACACCATACCTATAGCGCTGCGAACGGAACGGAATCGACTTTGCTCTTCCGCCACGTTAGGTTCCACAACCTGACTGACGAGGCGGTTGAGCAGGATTAGGGCAATCACCTTGCCCACACAACTCAGCAAGTTGATACCACAATAATTCGTGCAATATTGCTTGCTACCTTTGCCCTTGTACAGTGGTAGCACAAGGACATCTTACAGCTCAGGAGGCACCTCCTCCTCAAACCACAGGCGTTGCACCAAGTGGTGCAGCGCAGTCAACAACGCGGGTCCACCGTGTTTCAATACTTCAGGTGGGATCCCGTCAACCCCGGCACATTTGCCGTTTCGCAGCTAAGCAAGTGCTCTCTGCGTCTCATCCAGTGTCGGCGCATCCGCCAGATCCGCCTTCACTTCGTGCTGCTTGAGGTCGTTCAAAGTAGGCCAGTCAGTCTCTGAATGGTTGTTCAAGAGACAGTCAAAGTGTTTCCGCCAGACCTGCATTATATCTGTAGTCTGTGTGCAGGTAGCTCCTGAACTACCATCGACCAGCCTCCTCAGCGGCTCCAATCTCGGTCCATACACCGCCTTCAAGGAGTCAAAGAATTCCTTGTGTTGACGGCGTTCGGCATAGCATTCCATCTGCTTCGCCTTCTCCGTTCAACATGCATTTTTAATGCGACGGAGCTCTCGGGTCAGTAGCCGTCAAAGTTTGCGAAACTGACTACTCTGCCCCAAGTCACTGGGATCTGCCACATGTGCAGCAAATGCTGCTTTATTCTCTGACACCAAGGCGTCAATCGTCACATTGTTGTCATCAAACCAATCGGGCCGTTTACAGTTTGCGCGCCTGATGGTCTCCTCCGCAGCAGCTGTCACCTAATCGCGAATGTGGTGCCACAGGTCGCCCATTGTGGCTATGCAGTCCACATCACCACACAGGCGTGCAGCCATCGCCTTCTCCAGCTCAGTACGTTTCGCCACAGTACCGAGGGAGAGAATGTTAAATTTACGCCGATTCACCGTAGGAGCGCAATACATAGATTTACGAAAATATATGTACAGTTTGGTGCGCACCAATTTGTGATCAGTGCCACACTCAGCTCCACGCAGTACACGTGTCTATGCGCACTTCACGCATATCACGCTGACGTACGATGACATAGTCGAGCAGGTGAACGTGACCACTCCGTGGGTGCGTCCAAGTTGCTATATCACTCGCACTCAGTGCAAACCGAGTGTTCGTGATCGTCAGGCCGTGAGTGGCACACAGTGAGCGCAGCCTGTCACCGTTCGCAATCGCTGAACCACTGCCATGCGAACCGATAACAACTGTCCACGCTGATGCATCACGCCCAACGCGCGCGTTGAATTACCCCCGCAGAAATAGACGGTCGCTCCTCGGAACAGAACCGTATCACGAGGAAAGCTCAGTGTAGAACTGATCACGCGTGTCATCATCAGGATAACAGCATGGTCTGACCGTACGTGCTTATAAAAGTAGCAAACCCATCTCTTCCGAGTCGTAAGGCGAACATCCATCAGTCCGCGCGCTGTTGCCCGCGTATGGTTCACCCACCAGCTGGCCATGAAGGCAATCGGATTATAGCCACACGGACCCCATGTTTCACGTGAATCTGAAGCGGCGTTTCCCCACCCAGTAAAATGTGTAGCCAGCACCTGCTTCATGTAACATACCTTGCTCAGCGAGCCGCGTTTAACCGAGCGCCGCAATATCGATGTGGTCGCGCGCCAGCTCCATTGCGACCAGTGCAGAGCGTCGCTCCGGGCGCTCCGCAGCGTTCCGGTCCAGTAGTGTGTGCCCGTTCCAGCACCCGATGTTTGTTGTGCTTTGCGCGCAGGCATCACGATTGCATTGGTGGGCAACCGCACGCGAAGTGTCGATGTGCTTCGGAGGTTTGCTTGAGGTACTGCCACTCCGGAGCCTTTGGCTCAATACCTGTACCCACAAGGCAGTAGGTGGTTTGGAGGTATGCTTGAGGGACTTCACCCGGAACCTTTGGCTCAATAGCCTGACCCACAAGGCAGTGGGGTGTTTGGAGTTTTGCTTGAAGGACTCCGCCCGGAGCCCTTGGCTCAATACTCTGACCCACCCGGCAGTGGAGGGCATCTCCAGCTCGGGAATGTGATTGCAGAAGACAGATTGGGATCTGCTTGACGGCAGTCCCACCCAGCCATTGAGATTCTGGAACCTTCAATATATGTTTTGCGACCGTAATTGGATACGCACCTGCGACCACGGCCAGGACTCAAGTGGGTTTTTTGGCGGGTATTGCACCAATTTGACCAGGGTGGCTGCCTGGCTAGAGGCGGGCAATAGCAAAAACATGAACACCCGGAGGTGTCCTTCCCCCCGTCAGAGACAATGCGTGGCACTCGTGCTCTACGCCAATCGAGCATTGAGAATATCACCCGTAACCTGTTGTCTCCCATGGCTAGGTTTTACGGGAAGTGGGCCATCGACCACTTCCTAACCTCCGGAGAGGATGGACTAGGATACTGCCAGGGCGGCCACACGTGACAGGAGAACGACTCGGGTCCTCAGCCAAAGCCTTCGATAAAGTAGACCCCCGAGAGGTAGCCGGCCGAGGGCCATGAGTCAGTGAACTGACTCATGCGGAATTGTGTCCTGGAGCTTAGCTATAAGAAGGGTGTAACCCAACTCCCACCCAGTGGTCGCCATGAAGAGGCATCCAGAACATGAGCCCACAGCACAACATTAGCAGTAGCGGGTAGGCGACCCATCAGGATCTCGCCACCACAAGCTTCAGCTCACGATGGGCTCTCCCGCCATATATATATAAATCTATATATATATATATATATAATATATGGTTAGCGCCTCCGGTTCCGGATTTGCCTGTCACTGTGGCCAGCCACAGGACGCCTGCGCCTACAGAGGGACCATGGATGGCTTGCGCTGCACCACCCACAGCTCCATCCACACACCCCATATCCAGTGTAAACCCGAAGGAATAAGACCGGGAGGCATGCGGATAGGAGCCACGTTTCATCAACGGAGCCGGCCCACACTCCTTCACAGGCAAACACAAGCACGCTGTATTTGGGGAATCAAGCGCACACAAGGTGGTGGCTGGACCGTAGTCCGCTTCACACTGAGTGCATGGAACCACTCTTCGAGCCTAGCAAGACCACAAGGACCGTGCACCCCGTCCCCTCCAGCAACGACCATGTGTTTCCTGGAGCCAGTATGGACGAGGTAGTGGGTAATAAACAGGTAGGCACCTTGTCATCATGACCATCAAGCGCAGCCACACCTGGGATGCCAAACAACAGGCAATCATTCGAAATGCCGATATCGAATAAAGTAAACGTATATGACGACATAAATACTCGCAAAATGAGCATATGGAAGAAAGTGGTTAAATGCGAATACGCAATAAGTAAAAAATGTCCGAAAGTTATTTTAAAAATGCCACGCGATAAAAATAACGCAAGTTTACCACAATTTGCATGAGCGGCGTGTGTAAGTTGGGAGAAGATTATCAAGTACGCAGAAGGAACGAAATAAAATGGAATGAATTTTATCCATATTAAAAAGCCCTAGTTTAAGTGTAAGTCGGTTTAGCCCAACTGTGTTGAAGAAGCATCATGAATGCGACATCTGCCTCAGCATGTGGGCAGAAATAACGAATATATTTGTATATATATATATATATATATATATATATAATATATATATATATATAATATATATATATATAGCACATGATCCGGCGGCGTCCGTATCCGGAGTTGCCTGTCACTGTGACGTCCATGGGGACAGTCACAGGACGCACTCAAGCGGAATCCAGTATGTTACATACCGAGAGTGAGCTATGGCATCTTCCTCTTCGTATTATTATTCGGCCGTGGTTCACATCAAAATGTAAGCTCACATGGTATTACTCACCATAACCGTAGCTTGACCAGCTGATCAATGCTAATTTGCATGACGCTATAGAGCCAGTACATTCGCAGAATAATGGTTCAGACCATCCATGAGCTCATTCGTAATTAGACGTGCGGCGCGGTGTTTCCGAGCGATTGTGATGCTTGCTACGGAATCATTGCTAGGGTGGCAAATTATTGTTTATCAGTTCGATGGATAGGTTTGAATCAAAAGGTTATTATCGTTTGGCCGTGTACAGTTTGCCGGTAATTCGTCGTTTATTGCGCACTGACTATTCGACATGCAAATGCTCGTAACATGGAAAGTTTGGCTGTTATTCTTATCTCCAAGTGGAAGCGTTACACGTTCACCTTATTAGTGTTCTTGAGGATAAATATTCTCCCATTGGGATCGTGATGTATGATGCACAACTGTGAGCCCAGTGCATTGGTGCGAACATTCCGCAGTTGTTAACGCTCAAACTGACTACAACCTCAATGACCAGACGCAAGAATACAGGTTACCATGCACTGTAGGAGTTTTCCTTCCTAGGTGTCAGTACCCACACAATGACTGGAGCTCAAAGGCATGGGAACACGTTCGTTCTTCTCGGACGACAGTGCTTAGCAATCTCACTCACCAGCGCTTCACAATGCACGCAGACCTAGTGTCCGGCCAGAGTACCAATCGCATTGGGAGTGACCTCGAATAGTCATCAAGCATCCATGTGAGTGTTGCTCATTTGCAATGTCCGCAACACATAGGCCCTCCTCTATATGCCCAGTTGAGAGGCCACAACCGTGTGTGTGTGTGTGCACATACAGATTTCCTATCAACCATCATGGCTGGAGGATAGACACCATGGTTACGGAGCCTACAAGATCCACTGACGTACTTGATTTAATAATTACATTAGGAATCGTCGAGGCAATCGCTCTGCTGGACTGTCTGCCAGGTACTGACCAGCAGTATGCGGAAGTTAGACAGGAAAGCTACAGAAAATTCACAGAGGTCATTCACCAAATGTTTGTTCAATAAAACATCCACTCGAAACTATCGCAAACAGCTTCGCAGCGAGCCTCGCTGGCTGCGACGTCTAAAGAAAAGCTTGATGCTCCTCCACAATTTGCTGCACCAAAAAACGTACTCTGACTTACATAACCTAGAGATAAAACTCGATGACCATCAGAGAGAGCTTTGGTTACATTGCTAAGCAGCAACACGGGTTCCGTCAGAATCAGTCGTGCACGACCAATCTATTGTTAGCGCGAGACAGCTGGACCGAAACTGTGGACGCTGGTGCATGAGTTGATGTGGCCTACCTTGATTTCTCGAAGGCATTCGACCGGTTGGACCATCGTTTCCTTCTCGCCAAACTTCAAGGATGTGGCACTGGGGACCCTCTCCTCAGGTGGATCTGCAAGTTTCTCTCGCACAGGCGTCTGGAGGTGAGAGCACGTGAATCCACGTCAGACCCAATTCACGTCGAATGCGGAGTGCCACAGGGTACGGTATTGGGCCCCCGTCTATTCTTGGCCTTCATAAACGATTGAGTGAGACAAATTGCGTCGAACTGTTTACTCTACGCCGGTGACATCAAAGTTTGGCGAGTGATCAGAGCTTCAGAGGACCGTATCCGGCTTCAAATCGATTTGACAAGATTTATGGATGGTCGGTCCAAAATCGCCCTTTCAATGTGGCTAAATGTGGAGTGCTCCATTTAAGACACCGAATAGTTCACACATATAAGCTGGGGGACCAGGAGCTGCAACACTGTTCTCTCGAAAAGGATCTCGGTGTGTTGGTCCAGGAAGATCTCGGCTGCTCGGAGCAGTCCAAAAAGACATTGAAGAAGGGGATCCAAATCGTGGGGCTTCTGCGGAGAGCTTTAGGGCAATTCGAACCGTCGATTTTCAGCCAAATACTTCCCGCTTATATACGCCCACTTGTTGTAGAAAAAGGTTCTCGCTGCGTGTTTTCCACACGTGGAATACCCTGTCAGAAGCTGTTATTTCAGCCCCGAAGTTATCTGTGTTCAAAGCACATGTCGACAGTGCACTGGCCACACCACACCATATCACGTAATCCAAACGACTCATACAAACAGCAGAAGAAAACAAACCAACTAACTTCCATTTTTGCCCGGAAACCACAGATGATAACCTTGGATAGTATATAAAACGGACGGGAACGCTGTAATCGGCAAGTTCGCAATTTGCAGTTGTTCACTACTTCCTATTGCCATTATTTTGCTCACCCCTAACCGATCATCCGGCGGGACATGTCAAGCTTCAGCTTTTTTTATCCGTAATATACCATTGACCCCGTAACAAAAATTTACGCTACGGATACAAAGGACTAGAACATCAATGCGGTCCAACTTTTTCCTCATCAGATACGCCGTCCTGTGGAACAGCCTACCAACCACAATAAGGACATGTGGAAACTCCACGTCATTCCACATCATACTCGACAGATTATTAGATCTATAAGTGTTATCATCCATGTTTGCGTACGACAACTCACCTGATGACATATTCCAGGACGGTCCGAAAAACATCTAGAAGGCTAAGAATTGGTGTCAACATGCACTCATGCAAGAGCATTTCCGTACATACTGATCTGTTTCTAATTTAGGAAGAGTTTCTCACCCTTTCGATAAATATACGTATACCAATTATTCCTCCTGGTGCATCTTGCGTGCAGTGACCTCCTGAGTAACAGATACCCCGAAATCCTCTGTGCCCCTTGACTCGCTACCTACCCATCCTTAACCTCAGGTAAACGATCAACGCGATAGGCAGATCAAACATCCACCCCATTTCTCAGATTTTATGAATGTTTGTTATTTTCATTGACACGCGTGTTTTTCACCTTTTGCAATAATCATGTGTTCAGCACACGAAGGTGTTGCATAGCCGACATAAACTTCATTGTGGCAACTGTAAACAGACTGCTTCTTTTAACGTTTAGACCTGTACGTTTCGCTGCAGCCTAGGTACAGCTTGTTCTAGCGGATTGTCGAGATGCACAACTTACCCAAGCTCGTTTTCGCGTGGTTCTACCTTGCTTGATACCAGTGTCGTGATTTGTGCGCCCGACTGCCTACCTCGTGCGCCGTCAGAAATATACATGCTATCGTCCGACGCCGAATCGGAGCAGGAGTTATTTTTATGAGGTGAATCCATTCATTAACTGATTTGGTATTCATACTTAGTGGTTTGCTATACCGTGTTATCTCTCCGCGTTCAACTCACATGCACCGACAACGTCCATACCTCCTCGAAGTTTTACATTCCAGAACCCAAACCACTAGAACCGCGCCACGGCGATACCTGTATTACTCGATACCACCCCGAAGTTCCCGTCGCTTGGTTCCGTTGATCGTGAATGACAGCAAAGCGGTTGGCCTCCACGTGATGTCAACGAGGACGCCTAGATTTCTTAGTGGGACGAGGGCGGTATTGACCGTAGACTAAGATGCAATGGGGGAGATAACCCTTCCCAAGTGCACCATTGTACCAGCAACTGAACAAAGGTCCAGTCAAGCTTTATCTGAACTAGGTAGTTTTTGCAATCCGACGGGCCTGCGCCAATGGTCTACCGAAGATGCATTCAGTCTACACCCAATAATGATAAAGAGTAGATAAAAATGTATTGTTTCAGCATATTCCGCGAAACGCTCCAGGTGGGCATGGCTGATGCTTCGAGCACCATTCAAATGGGCTTCGCGAGAAATTTGACGCTACAAAGATAGCGGCAGTACAGATTCTAAGCACGCGCATGTTGGGTAAGCATCACGACGCATGACGTGGCGAAGAAACAGTGGTTTTTCACAGAGAACTGACAAGTCATCAAATGAGTAATCCTTTTTATTGATCAGTTCTGTGACCATGGAAACTTCCAGGAAATGCTACAAGGGTGAATGGAACAGGAAAACCGATCCCTACAGATATCATGGAACAAGTAAGCAATATATATATATATATATATGCATTAAAAAAGGCCGCCATGGACAAAACTACACCAGAAGGAAGGTGATTTCTGTTTGTTTTAGTAGCATTGTATTTGAACAGGCTCAAAAAGCAGTATGTAACTACTTTCTAAACATCTAGTAGGAAGCCAAACGCCGGTACACCATTAGTGGTCAAAGGGGCTGATTAAGGCCACGGGCTGGGCTGGTGATAGGCGAGAATGTCGTAGAAACTCGAATATTCTAGCCATTTATTAGCATTTGGCTACTAAACTGTAGTTTTGGCATAAATAGACTGGGCAAACACACCGAAAGTGTGTTCATAGAGACAAAAGAATCTAGAAAATAGGAATGATGCCTAAACGGTGGGGAAAAGTAAGAGAAAAGGCGCAGGTAGTGCAGGATTGCATCCACTCATGGGAGGTGAGGAAGAGAGGAATTGCATGCTTGCACAAACATTTGGGAGAATAAAAGAAGAAACAATAGGAATAACGGTCACCGGTAAGTGTGGGCGCAATCTGAGGGGATTTCGGGTGTGAGCGGACGCTCGGTGCATAAGGGCTCAGCGGACGGGATATGCGGTAGGCTGGATTCTAAGCCTCTTGCTTGAAGGAACTCAAGAGACCATCGCAGACCTTCTTCGCGTCCCCCAAAAGCATATCTGTGTTATCCTTAAAGAAGACCGGGTTGTCTACGGCGGCATAGCCAACACCAAGTGTTCGTTTCACCACGATAACCTAAAGAGCAAAAAATAATAGTGTCCGATAACGGCATACACGCAGATCCACATTGAATGGAAGACAAGACCCGAAGCAACAAATGGAGGTGGCGGTAATTGCGTTTGGGTAACGCTTTGCATTAAAGAAGAAACGTGGTACTTTAAGCACTCACAGTAGGATGTGTGTATAGAGAAATATAATGGGTAAGGGCGTCGAAAGATCTCGTTGAAGTCGTAGTATTGTGGGCGAGTAACAGCTAGGACTGACCTTACTAATAAATTAGAGCAAAAATTCACGAAACCGTTCAAGCGAAATGAACCAGTCTGGCAGCCTAATGGCCGCCGATAAAAGTGAATTCAGTATGAATAGACAGTAGCGGATGTGTGACGCGTGTTGTTCGGTGCTTGAAACCAATCGTTTAAATGTGATGAGCGCAGCCCACTCCCGTCAAATTGATATAGATATGCAACGTACCCAAGGACATAGATATAAGTCATAGATTAAAATACAAATTGCCTTTGCAAACATTGACATTCGTTCAGTTTGTCTACCATGATCGAAACGTCGGGGTGCGTTGTTAAAGTGGTGTGCCGCGCGAAAGCAACAGGAAAGTTCATACAAAGCGTGCCACGACTGCCCGATGATGATGTGAATAGCTTCGACGAGGTAGAGCGTACTCACTGGAACCTTGGGACAGCGGAGACATGGAACCGCGAACAAAACGGAGAATTACTAATGAGTAGACGGATTTGGGTATGATTCGGTTTGGTTCATCGCAATTAGATTCCAAGCCGCATAGGTAAGCTACCAATCCGGAAAAGCACCAGACGCGCGTTTCGCTTTATTGGGGCTCGTCACTGGTTCGCATCCATCGGTCCCCTATTAGGGATCCAACCCATGACCGCTAGAGACTAACGCCAACTAGCCAGCAGCTTATGACATTGAGCCATGGGTGACGACAGCCGACCATTGCGAATTGAAACCTAACTGCGATATACCCGACCCATCCTCCACTGCCGTGCAGAGGACAGTGGTTGAACGTCACGGTCAGGTCTTCCCTTGTCAGCGCCGTGAATCCACACAGCAAATTTGAATACCGGTAGGGCTTAGAATTTTGATTAGCGATGTGTAGACGGATTTGGGTATGATTAATTTTAGCTCATCGCAATTAGATTCCAAGCCGCATAGGTAAGCTACCAATCCGGAAAAGCACCGGACGCGCGTTTCGCCCTATTGGGGCTAATTAGTAATCAAAATGTACGCCCTACCAGTATTCAAAATTGCTGTGTGGATTCACGGCGCTGGCAAGGGAAGACCTGACCGTGACGTTCAACCACTGTCCTCTGCACGGGCAACAACCTGCACGGCAGTGGAGGATGGGTCGGGCTATATCGCAGTTAGGTTTCAATTCGCAATGGTCGGCTGTCGTCACTCATGGCTCAATGGCATAAGCTGCTGGCTAGTTGGCGTTAGCCTCTAGCGGTCATGGATTCGATCCCCAGTAGGGGATCGATGGATGCGCACCAGTGACGAGCCCCAATAAAGCGAAACGCGCGTCTGGTGCTTTTCCGGATTGGTAGCTTACTTATGCGGCTTGGAATCTAACTGCGATGAACCAAAACAAAAACGGAGAATGCATGACGCATAACTCCGAGCGTAGCTGCTTGCTTGTTGTAGACAGACGTCGTTGACCGAACCCAGTGACGTTTGTTTAGTGTCGTTCTCACATATAGGGTAGACGATTACATCTCCACAAAACTTACACGATGATCGGAAACCCTGCCAAAGTGATGCACTCACACCGCACGACCCCACCACGGACCAGAGATAAAATACAGGCCTCTCGCACGATGGTTTTGACGGTCTCAGCGAAGGCGATAGAGGTCGGCACGCCCAGTTAATTATAGCACAAGTGTCTCACTTCGTCGGGCGAGTTTTGGCGAAAAGAGATTACCCACGAGATTCAGTTGCGTTGTTATTCTGAAGTCAAGTGATCACACTATGAGTGCCCCACACGGCGCAGCCTTTTGATTGCCTATGCAAGTAGTAGAGTCTGTGCCGCGTGTGCGGTATCAATTGGCGTTCTCGCAACATTGACAACAGTGGGAACCAGACTAGTGGTCTCTATACGTACTGTCCAGATCAAAAGTCGTCATATTGGTGTGTAACTGGAATAAACTAAAGCCTAATACAGGGGACTGTGAAGCTTGAGGAGGAGTGCTCGTTAACCTGATGGCGCAGAATGAAGCCCTTGAGGATTCCGTCCAGCTGCTTTTGGTCTGTCTCGCGTTTCAGATTATAATTACCGCGAAGCACCGTGTGGATGGCTCTAGATCATGGCCTGCATCCACTACCGTTAACCGGACAGTGTCCAAAATGTGCATAGTGGGTTACGATGCGCAGAAGCGAAAGCTGTCTCGTCGACGCCAGTATAGATTTGCACAACAATCAGCGTGCGCTTGTGTTGTAGGTATACTGGCAGGCATCATTACCTTTCCTTTCTACCACTAGTTCCTAGTAGTAAAGGTCTGAATGACAGCAAATCGCCATCATAAAGCTCTGTTTGTGAATGTGATGCTGATTATCAGTGAGTGGCAGGTGCGCAGAAACAGTTGGATAAGCGATTGTGGATTTCAGCAGAGATTCGGCTAGTGATGTACCATCTTTAAAAATGCAAACCACGAGCAAGGACAATACTCATATTGGACTGTCGAGGTGGATAAATGGCCATAGTGTTTCCACTTCACATGTACGCCGGCGACAGACCGTGGACTCGGTTAGCTCCTTAGTACTGATGGCAGACGGAACACGCAGATTCGTGTCATCTTTGTTACTTAGTCATAGTAACACCTGAGTGACATGATTCTTGTCACCGGCCAGCGAGTACGCGCTTGATTGGTGACGCTGGCCCCGGCGTATGGCATGTGTTGTCACGTTCTGTTCACTCCCCATTGCATACCATTTAAGTCAATTAGTGGTCCAACGGAATTTAGGATCCCATGTACTATATAGAAGAATAACGGAAAAAGCTAAGAACAAGGATGGATTACCTTTTTGGCCAACCAAACCCGCAAAACGGGCATTCCAGCTATGATGGAATTTGGGTCTTCCTCAGCAGCGGAGTTCACAGTGTCGTTGGCGCCAATGACCAGCACCAAGTCTGTTTTCGGGAAGTCGGCATTGATTTCGTCCATCTCAAACACAATGTCGTAAGGAACTCCGGCTTCGGCAAGCAACACATTCAATTGCCCAGGCATTCTACCTGTATGCACAGACAAAGGAGAGGTATGGTAAAGATGGCGAAAGCATGCTAGCGGCGGCCCGCGGAGGTAATGGGAAAAATCACGGAGAGTGGAAAACGACCACGGTTTGCAGCGGACAAATAACCGGAGAACACAGCGCAGGTGTTAAACATGTTGACAACTGTGACTCCGGTAATGAATTCGGGTGCAATGATAAAAAGTAATATCAAGGAAACTAAGGGATGTTTGGGAGGTGAAATGAAAATGGAAACACCGATGAAGATAAAGGAGTACCGTAAGGAGACATTGCGCAGTTTCGATTCACCCTCTTACACAAACTCCCAAGTATAAAGGTATTATTGGAATTCTCGTACGTCTAACTGCTCAGCGATAAGCTGCGGGGGAACGACGCCGAGCAACTGCAGTGACTCGCACTGGCGGATAAACATCTGCTGCCAAACATGACTCTCCTATCGTGTCTGGCTCTTTCACTGGAAGCTCCGATACACATTGGAGAGAGTTGCGCCAAATGTATGATATAGGATTATAAAAAGATGTAACTGTGAACACCACAGTTCATTTTTCCATCTGTAAAGCAACTGACTATGGTCTCCCTATTATCTGCTCTTGCTCCGAAATGTTTATCCAAGTTCAGCTAAAACAGCTGAATTAGCTATTCACAGTCGACTGGCAACGTAATATACATCCCATAACGCAGGATCACTGTTTTTCACCGTTTCGCGGATCACAACACAAAATCCAAAATAGCCATCAATTGACCTATAGGCAAATTCAACCGATCCCATACAAAATGTAATAGAATGGTGTTCGGTTGTTCAAAAGTGCTTAGAACCTCTGGCCGAACAGATTAGACTACTGAATCCGATGATCTCGTGGTTTACGCACTAGGCCCAAAACACGATACAAAGAGATACAGTAGTCCGTAATTGAATGACCTAATCTACCTCTGGACCCGAGGTGGGCAGATCCTGAAAAATGCTTATATCCGCTTGAACCCATAATGAAATAGAAATCATTAATGAGTTCAGTCGGTATTGCGAATTGTTGGGACACGCGCAAATGCAAGTATTGATGGCTTCGTAATTGGGAGGTGTCTCGCTTGTCGGGAAATATACGTATGTATCGACTTGTTAATTCAAGAAGACGCGTTTTCACCGGCTTACTGCCACTGTCATTACATCACTCATTAGAATGTGTGGCTCCATAGAGCCGAACACGCCGAGGCAACTGAATGGCGCAGCTGGTATGCAAACATTGTCCGCTTTAGTATGGGCTTCGCACATTCAAAACACTGCACGATTACTGAGTGACTTCTCTAAGTGGTCGATCGATTAACTCATATGGGTAAACACATCGCCTCTGGTGGTAGCTAAACGCAATGGAAATGCAGGTGTGGTTTCATGTGCATACAAAGGTATAAAACCAAGAGTAGACTGTAAAAGCTTTGCAAGCGTTAATATAAGGACCAGAGATAAGACTAAAGCATGCTTAGGGTACTCAGATAAATGACAGCGTCATCCAATAGCCTGAGCCTTCTGATATTCTTATTTGGAGGTATGAAAGGGATTTCATGTTTCGATTTATGGTAATGGTAGTACTGGCTGGCTTACCGAACTATCTCCTCGTGGTGCCAACTGGGTTGTTCGGGTGTATCCCGTTCCAGCAAAGTGTTCGGCGACAGTGTTCCACCTCGGTGGGGCATTGTAGTCCAGCAATTGTGCTGATTTCATAGGAGTATTGTGCACTTGTTTGGTGATCTACCAAACGAAAGACTATGAACTGAACATTCAGTCAGCAACGTCCAATGAGCGCGATTAGCTGAATTCGCCCAGCTGCCTTGCGGGTAGATTATTTAGCCAAAGGCTCAGGGTGGTGTCCCCTAAGTCAACTCCCTACTTCGGCTTGGGCAACCGGGTAGTACCACACCCACTCACACAACCATGGTCTGTACTACAACGTGCTCATCAGCTACCGTTTCAGCTTTTCACATTCACGCGAATTCACCACACGCCAATTGTTTGTTTGATAACAATCCTCACTTTCCGTTACCCGATTCATGTGTTCAAAAATCTGGCTACAATTCCGGTTGCGCCGCGAATCATGGAGTTCAACCTATGGCTCTCCTTTGTCCCCGATTCTCGTTCTGTCTGGCGGGCTTCAACGTTCGGACACTCATGTAGCTTGGACAACAAGCCTGTCTAGCGCGCACCCTAGAGTCCCGCAAAATTGATGCCTGCTGCCTTTCAGAAACCCGATTGCAAGATCCCAGCACTGTGCTTACATTAACATCCACCACTGATCACGAAGCCAGATATCACCTGCGTCTTTCTGGAGATCTACAAGCAGCCTCAGTGGGTTTGGCTGGTGTAGGTACAGCACTAAGTGGCAAGGCCGAGGCGGCCCTACTGGACTAGTTCTCGATTAACAGCCGATTGTGTGCAGTTCTGCTTCGGGATTCATGTAGAATCAACAACCGCCGCGAGGAGAGACGCAATTTGTTTGTGATCTACGTGTACGCTCCAAGTGACTGCAGTGGTGGCTCGGTCAAAGACGAATTCTACCGGGATCTACATCAGCTCTTGACTAATGCTAAAAAGTCGGATGTCGTTGTCCTTGTTGGGGACTTTAGTGCACAGGTTGGCCGCCAGTTACCATACGAACGCCACCATGCGCTCAATGAGAACCGCTCTGATAACGAAGAGAGGCTTCTCACATTGTGCGAAGACAACCATTTGTTTCCAATGAGCACTAACTTCAGGCGTACGAAGAAGCGTTCCGCAACATGGCGTCCCCCTTCGGCAACACAACCGTGGTCTCAAATTGATCACATTGCAATTAGCTTCAGATGGCGTGGCAGCGTACTGGACTGCAGGTTCTTTTGATCCACCTTCGCTGACTCAGATCATGCACTGGTCTGCGCGAAAATCTGTGTGTTTTGGAGGGTCCCGAAACATGAAGCACCGCAAGATTGATGTAAACAGATTAACTGATTCCTCTGTCCAGGCGAGTTATCAGTCTTCACTGGCATACGCACTCAGTTGCAATCCACCGCAAGACATAGAGCAACAGTGAACTAGTATACAGAAAGTGATGACCACTTCAGGACAATCAAGCAGCGGCATAGTTGGACGCCTCTTAAAGACCTGGATCTCTGCTCGTTCTCTGGAGCTGTTCGAACGCCGTAAAGATATCCCGGCGGAAGCAGATTGCAAAGAGCGGCGCCGTTCTGCCAACCGCCTGCTCAAGCAAAGCCTACGCAACGTTCGCGATGCATGGTTGTCTGAGCGTGCTTTAGAAATGAAGACCGCTGCCTTCTCTGGCAACACTCGTAAGCTTTTCCAACTCCTTCGGTCCACTGGCCTCAGGAAGCCTGACGTCAATGAGGTTATTTGCGAGGTGGATGAGTCTCCGATCACCAACCAACAGAGGCGTATGGACCGCTGGGCTGAGCACTTTCACTCGTAATCCAACTGGCCTCCACCATCCATCAGTACACGCAGCACACCTTGTTGTCCACGCAGACTCGTCCCACTGAATCCACCCAGTGGAGTGGAAGTCTGCCTCGAGATTAAACGCTTGAAGCGGTTGAAGTCTGCCGGCTCAGACGGACTTCATCAGAAGCTGTTCAGATACTGCGATGTGGCGACCATTAACCAGCTGACCACGCTGTTCGTAAAAATCTGGCTTCCTCTTAGGGCGAATCAGTTATTGTCCCGATTTTTAAGGTGCTCGCACTTCATGTGTAAAGCATTGCAGGGGATTAGTCTTATTTCGGTTGCCTCAAAGCGATTGGCATCCATTATGCTCCGTAGACTATCCCCAATACGTGAATCATCCCACCGTGAAAAACAAGCTGGTTTCCGTCCCAGCCGCGGATGCGTGGATCAAATATTCACTCTCTGCCAACTCCTCGAACACCGTCACATTTATCACATGTCCACTGTCGTTGCGTTCCTATACATACGTGCCGCTTTTGACTCCCTTGATCGACCTGCTTTATGGCGTTGCTTGCTAAAGAACCGGGTGCCAGAGAAACATACCGCTATCTTAAGAGCACTTTACCTTCATATCTCCAGCAGAGTGAAGATCTATGGCAAGCTTACCTCCCCATTCGTGTCAATAGCCGTGTGCTACATGGCTGCCCTATGTCTCCATTCCTCTTCAACTCCACAATCGAAGCCGTTCTGTCGAGTGCCCTAGAAGATTTCCAAGATTTTGGTCTAGAGCTTCTACCGGGTGAGCACGCGACCGACTTAGATTATGCTGATGATATCGCCTTACTAGGTGACGATGCTCAGGGTATACAAATCACTCTGGATCGTTTGGCGGTTGAAGCATCTAAGTATGGCATGAGCTTCGTCCCATCGAAGTGTAAAGTACTGCTCCAGGATTAGCTTACACCTGCTCCCGTGTTCACTCTCGAAAGTGCACAACTTGAACAGGTAGATAGTTTCGTTTACCTTGGGAGCTGTGTTTCTGCTGACTGCACTACCAACAAAAGTTTTTCTTCGCATCGCTAAAGCTCGATTAGCATTTGACAATGTGAGGCATTTGTGGCGTCGTCGCGACGTCTCATTCTCACTAAAGGGTCGCGTTTACAGCGCATCAGTTCGCTCAGTATTGTTGTATGGGAAGGAGTCCTGGCCACTGCGCGTGAAAGACATGCGTCGTCTTTCTCCCTTCGACAACGGTTGCTTAAGGAGGATCGCTCATGTTTGGTGGCAACGTGGGGTTCACAGTGATGACATTCGATCTCGCATCTTGGGGAATGCGAGTATTCCCTTCAACAAACTGGTTTTGCTGCGCCAGTTGAGATGGCTCGGTCATGTCCTTCGCATGGCATCTGAGCGTCTACCGCGTCGCGCTCTACTCTCTCGTTAAGGACTTGGCTGGAGGCGACCGCGTGGTGGTCAGCCTACCACTTTGTGACAGCACATGAAACCGCTGACGTCGTGTCTAGCCGCTGTTGGATCCGTACGTCTTCCAGGATGGGGACCCAACGATGAGGAGTGTCAATGGCTTAACACTCTTGAAGACATGGCCCGCAATCGGATTCAGTGGAAGAATTGTGTACAGAATTGTACTGATTCCTCTTTTATACTTTAAACATTGAAAATGACGAAAAAGAAAAAAATAGGCGTGTGAAAAACAAACTAAAAATGTTTTGTTCTACTTTTTGTCAAAATGTTCCTTTCTTCCTGTAGCATAGTAACTGAAGTGTGTTGCTCACCTTTAACTACTATGCCACGATGATTATGACGCAGTGACTTCCCCTTACCTGCTAATCTCCATGGCTTTGTTAGCTGCATGTCTAGTTGCTAGATCGTTGAGAGTACATACACACATATAATAGTTGTACTGGACGACGGAGGTGAAGTGTAGCATGTATCTGGTTCGACCATCGAGTGGATAATGACCATCTCGCAAACTTAACACCCCAGAAAGTCTCTGGAAGAGTCATCAAATTCCGACAGTTTGTGATTTATCACGACGTGAAATCTTGGGCCCGGTAGTTACGGATACCATTTGTCCAATGTCCGGACTATTGCGAGATATTCATTCTATACTGCCGAGTAACTGCGTCCTGATAGTGTCAGAATGCCACTAGCGTATACAATCGTCGTTTCAATACCGCTCCGATTCTGACATCACTTGAGTGTGTCCATGGTGAACGTTTCTCTGACGATCGACAATTTCAGCCAATAGCCAGAGCTCAGGTCAAAAATCGTAATCGTTTTTGGACGCTGAAGCTTGTCGAAAATGTTTGCGACTGATGGCAACAGGACGAAACGACTCAAACGAGATTTCATTTGGCCTTCTGAAGTCCATGCAGAATCGGTACTTCCGTTTGACCTTCCTCACCAAAAAAATTATACGGGCTGTGAGCCTTCTCGATTGCATCCGCAATCAACATTTCCTGCACTTGCCCCTTCAGTTCAGACTCCAAGTCAGTTAATACTTTCCGGGCTCCATGCGGTCAATGCATTTGAAGCGACATCGGGAATGTGTGCTCGATGCAATCACAAAAACCATACAAACTACTCTTGTCCGTAAAAGCGTGATACTTGCTGAAAAGTGATTACAAGGCCGGATGCGCTTATGAAACAGCAAAGACCGAGCAAGACTGTGTGGATCCATTTCCACCAATGAGCGAAATATACCCGATTTTGCTGTGTGCGCCCATGGTCTGGATGGAAGAGAAGGAGGCCAGGTCAAGCGATTACTTAGTCAAGGGGAATGAAAACTCTCACTTCGAAGTTGGCGACAATGGTGCATCCAGAATGCCGGTCAGTGGTCCCAAGGGCGATGAACACGATTGGTTGGACACACTTGCTGTTATGACGAAGAGGCGACCCTAATGCCGTTTGTGTTGTTTCTTTGTCCACCACTCTCCTTTAGATCCCCCCTCCAATGACGATCTCATATGAAATGCATAATATAATATTCAACATTATACCACTTGCTTTTTGAATTCGTTGCAGTGTATCTTATTTTTTGTGTATTGCGGTAGATTAGTGGAGGTGTGTTTCTCAACATCAGCTAACGTGAATTGCATGTATGTATTTTGCCTGTCAGCATCCCTCGTTTCAGGTCGATGATAGCCACAACGAATTGGAGTACGTCAGCCCCCCGAATGGATGACACGAGAAAGTGGTGACTCAGCTTCTCTTCTCCGATTCCAACGACGTGCTCCGCCGTGCCTTTTATGTGTACTTCGTAACCGCCAACAGCCTTTACGACCGTCATCATCATCAATACACGTTAGCCGAGAGTGAGAAACACACCTCAGCTAATGTGTCGCAATAAAAAAAGAAATTAAACATTACAGAATACACAAGCTAAAGAGTAAACATAATGCTAAAATTACATTATTCATAGGGTTTGAGATCGATGTTGGAAGGGGAAGCTAAAGGGAAGGGGAGGGACAAAAAGACACCCAACACAAACGCAATTGTGGTCCGCCGCTCGCCATGTCAGCTAGTGTATCCAAACAAATGTGTTCATCGTCCTTCGGACCGTAGCCCGGCAGTCTAGACACCAACCGATACCATGTTCGAAACGAGTGACTTTATTTATCGTGATCAAGTCATTGCTTGGTCTTCCATCTAGATCCCTGGCAAGCAAACAACGCACAATTCGAGAGTCGGTGTGCTGGCATGTGCAATAGGTGACACGACTATGGAGGATAATAAACGATTTTCATAACCCTGATGGCTGATCCCGGACACTACCTCATCCAAGTAAATGAAACATCCTTCCAGTGTCGTCTAATTCCTCACTAAGCGTCTCTCGACTCGAAAAAAGAAACGATATTGGGCGAGTTTGTTTGGTGTGGGTGGCACAGCGCGCCACACTGGGTATCGTGGCTTCTAGTGTCCCGGTTTTCCCCAAATGAAGTAACATCCGTATGATGGTTTCACTGGGCGCGGAACACGGAGCGCTATCTTGCTTGTTTCATCATTCGCTCCAGTCGACCTAATTGCTTCAAACCTTCAGTGTCCCACTGCCAAAACAGCGAATGGCGCGTCACCCAACTCACGGGTCACTTGGGGAGGGTTCCTTCAACCGTAATTCACGAGTGCCGTTGGTAATATGAACACGTCCCACGACTGACCGCGTAAGGTCATAAGAAATCGGGTCAGCAGCAGCTACTGTCTCGCGATCCATTGTCCACTCCGGGCAGTGCACGGTCCGACAAGTCTCAAAGATGGACTGCGAAGACGATAGAATCCGTTCCCGTTCCAGACCAAACCGCGGCATCGCATCCGGGCTGTCGAACCCCAGGATCAGCGCTCCTTTGCGGCGACTTACTCCAGCTTGGTAAGGCCTCCATGATCGCCTTCGCATTGCATTTGAGGAGCCGGAAGGGCAGCCAGCTTCCCTTACTCCTGCACCATTCTGACTGCGTCCGTGATGTCCCCGAAGTCCACTGCTCATGAGATCTTCATCCTCTTCATCATGCTGGTCACGGCAGCTAATGTCGAGGACCCAACGCTGCGCAGACTGTTTAGTACAATAGTGCAAGTCTATATGGTACAGGCAGTCGAACATAGTACAGCTGTGCCTCTTTGCACGCTTTATCCGTGCTGCTGTTCAATCTCTCCATCTTCATCCACCGCTATCAGTAGTAGCTGGGTATGCACTCTGAGTTCTGCATCCATGATTTCCCCGATTCCACCACTAACGTTCGTTCTCCGCGTACTACTCATTAGTAGTGCATGTGGTAACAACTCTTCCAGTAATGTATGTGGCAAATGTTGAACTCGAACTGTCTATGCTGACAAGATCATATCTCTCATGAATTAACCGCACTGTTGCCTTAAAATATACTGGTTACTAATGCTACATCTGATCGGGAGAAACCCCGATTTCGTCGGTTGGTGACACTGACTTGTAGAAGCCCGTCTAAGACTGTGCGTGTACTCTTCTTTGATGTTTTCTTCTGGATCTGACACAATGACCATTGGAAACCGTCTCAGGTATGTCGTGCTCAGGTAACCAGTGTTGGTCGTACATTCGGTCCCTAGCATTAAGCTATTAGCACTTTCGTGGCTTAGTGGGGTAAGTCGGTGACCACAAGCTGAACAGTCATGGGTCCGAATTCATGAAGATAAGGAAGGGAACGCGAGTCACAGAAGAGTCTCAATGGGACAGAACTATCATCAGATGCTTTCTAAATGACGGTAAAGGCATAATCCGTTTTCCATCCATCCGTCTTTCTCTCGTTCTCTCAAGCGTTAGAAATTGTCACCTTATGGAAACGTGGGTCAAGATAACTAGAGACACTGCGCCGGAGTGCGTGGATTCAAGTTGAGCAGCTGAATCGAAATTAACATGGCTACTCATCGGTAGACACGTAAACCGCATGACTTGAACAGCATGAACGACATGAGCTAAGTAAAAAGTCGATAGAATCATTCGTGGATTCATAGTCCAATGGTCCACATGGAAAAATTGAATGGGTACATATCTTTAAGTCATCAAGCATTGAATGGTGCATGATGCGATTTATACAACCCATGGGATACGAGGGCGTAGCGAAAAATTTCCGGGTAGGCAGTAGATAGATTAGGTGAAGATGACGTGGCAAGAAAATGTGAACTGAAAATTTTTCAGCGGTTTCAACCCACAGACCCCTTTATCAGCAGCCCAGCACAGCTTACAAGTCATAAGGGTTGCTATACTAGGACTGTAAGTACGGAACTCAGTCGATGTCACTGGAGGGCGATTTGCTATGCCTACAGATGTGGTTTAGAGCACGACCAGAGTGCTGAGCGATTGTCTGCTGCGTTTGGTGATGATGCGCCTTCAAGAACCACCGTGTTTGAAAGGTTTGCAAAAGGCGGTCCCTGGATGATGAGGCACGTTGTGGTCGACCTGTGGAGGCCACCACCGTCGACAACATTGCTTTTGAGCAATCGATGCTGGATGAGGATGCAAGGATGACTGTGATACAGCTGAGAAAACCCATCGGGATCAATCCGCATCATCTTACAAGAACCTCGGCGCACGCTGGGTACCCCATCAGCACAGTGAGGACCAGAAATCAGCTCGGGTGAATCGGTGCCGCGCCATGCTTTCCAGGTTTGATGGTGGACATTCCAATGATGTTTGGGAGATCCATAGTGGTGCACCGTGCATAGTGGGCGCACCGTTTCAACCCAGAGACCAAAGAACAATCGACTCAGTGGACGGCAGTTGGTGAGGCGGCGCCTCAGAAATTCCGACGTGAGCGCAGTGTGGCCAAGCAGATAGTGTGTGTTCGTGGCCAATACCGGTCATGTGGTTGCTGTACCGTTCGTATGGCAATGCACAGTAAGCAGAGACTAGTATGCTACCCACTGTCTGTCACAATCGCTGGAAGCTGTAACTAGGCGTCGTCCAAGGACTCTAGTACCATGACAACGCACCTGACACAGGTTCTATGTCGTCGTAGATTTGCTGACTAGATAAGGCATTCAGGAAGTTGGCCACCCATCCTACAGTCCAAACCTGGCTCAGTGGGACTTTTTGTACCCGAATGTCAAGCGCATGATGCCTGGAATCCCTACGTATCTTCAGTAGCTGCAGTAGAGGTATTTATTGAGCTGTTTGAAGGGTTACCCGCTTCGCTGTTCAACTTTGCCATCGAAGATGTCCTACATCGCGCACTGGAAGGAGCCTAGAGCTGCAACGTTGAGCTTCTACCCGGGAGCAGAGTTGTGGACCTGGACTATGTTGGCGACATCGCTTTGCTGGGGGACGACTCGCAGGCTATTCAAAAACATTCTGAACAGCTTAGCGATAAAGGTATCTAAGTATGGTCTGTATTTTGTTCCATTCAAGTGTAAAGGTTTGCTTCAGGATTGGCAGGCGCCTGTGCCTACGCTCACCATTTCGGGTGTCAGCCTAGAGCTCGTTAACAGCTTTACTTACATCGGGAGTTGCATCACGGCATGTGGCGGTATTGGAGATGAAATTTCACAATGAACTGCTAAAGCTCGCCTTGAATTTACTAACCTGAGACACTTGTGGCATCGTCGCGATGTCAGTCTCAAACTCAAAGGCCGAGTGTACAATGCCACAGTTCGCGCTGTCTTACTGTACGGCCGCAAGACCTGGCCTGTTCGATCAGAAGATTTGAGAGAAGTGCCTACTTTCGACAACCGCTGCTTGCGTTCGATTGCTCGCGTATGGTGAGCAACGCGGAAGTTAGAAGAAGAGTCATGGGAGTGGACGGTCCTTGTCTCCAGAGCATACTTATCCAGCACCGCTTGAGTTGGCTCGGTCAAGTACTGCGCATGCCGGCCCACCGCCTTCCACGTCGTGCAATATATGCATTTCCTGCACGCCAATGGAAAGAGACGAGGCGGATAACCGAAGAGCTAGAAAAGGAACATGAAGATTCTAACTTCGTGTCTAGCGTCAGTTGGATCTGTGCGTCTCCCAGGCTGGGTACCACGTGAAGCGAATTCCCAATGGTTGAAAGTCTTAGAGGATATGGCCCGCAATAGGAGTCAATGGCGTCAATGCTGCTCTACCATATCTTCATCATGTAATTGTAATTTTGAACAAAACATAAAAACAAAAAATAACAACAAAAGCTCAAAACTGCGTGTGTGAAACTGAAAGTTTTTTCAAACGTTTCACTCTCTCCCTCTCCTCGTTGAACATTATATTCTCCTTTCCCCACCACCATGGTTCTGATGGCACATTTGTCTGTTTATAGCCCCAAGCTGGGGCTGAGGTTGCATTCATGATGCTTGTTCACCGCAGTTGTGCTAAATGAACGTACATTTAAATTAGGTCTTTTTAAGCTGGATAAATTTCATTCCCCTTTATTTGGTTTGTTCTGTCTAACAAGATAATTACTATTAACTTGCACACGTTGCTTACGCTAATGGTGGTTATCTTCGTTAACTTTATTGCGTTTGCAACATCTTTTGAATAACGTGTGGACAACTTGTACTTATCGCAGATTCATTGCTAAGCAACTTAGTTTATATTCTAATGTAGCGAAGAGTTATATCGGCATGGCCGTATGCTTTAACAGATATATTTTATTTGAAAATGTCGTTTCAAGTGATTGGTTGTTGTTTGACATCCCCGGTGTGGCTGCGCTTGATGTGTATGCTGACAAGGTGCATACCTGTCTATTAACCACTACGTCATCCATACTGGCTAAAGGAGACAGTTGGCCGTTGCTGGAGGGAACGGGGTGCACGGTCCTTGTGCCCGTGCTAGGCTCAAAGAGCGGTTCCATGCACTCAGTGTGGAGCGGACTACGGTCCAGCCACCGTCTTGTGTGCGTTTGATTCCCCAAACACAGCGTGCTTGTGTTTGCCTGTGAAGGAGTGTGGGTCGGCTCCGTTGATGAAACGTGGCTCCCATCCGCATGCCTCCCGGACTTATTTCTCCGGGTTTACACTGCATATGAGGTGTGTGGATGGAGCTGTGGGTGGTGCAGCGCAAGCCATCCATGGTCCCTCTGTAGGCTCAGGCGTCCTTCGGCTGGCCACAGTGACAGGCAAATCCGGATGCCGCCAATCATTATATATATATATATATATATATATATATATATATATATATATATATATATATATATAAAATCCGCCTCGACATGGTCTAGTCGCTTCTTCAAATAGTTTGAGCGCATAGAACTGCGCATGAACGCTGGTGGAGGGTATTTCGAGAAACTGTAAAGCTTGGTTTGCCATAAAAAATAAAATCTTTTGTGCATCCGGAAACTTAGTTGGTTACACTCGCACATTATTTGCTCAGGAAAGTGGCCACTTAACGGGTAAAGACACTAGAATCATATAAAAAGGAGTATAATTGTCGTTAACGAGTTACCTGCAACTGGATGAATTGCGAACCGGATCCGCTTGCCCTGTTTGGTCAACTCTTTTGCCAGCTCAGCCAAAGGGTATTGGGCTTTGGCTACGCACAAACCGTACCCGGGTGTAATGATAATCTCGTTGCTATCACGCAATAGGTCGGCAACGGTCCGAACGTCGGTCTCGCGATGGGTGCCTGGTCAATAGACGTGAATACCAAAGGGAAAGGAAAAAATCGTTACGCAAGAGCAGTTGAAGGAACTAACGTGCGTCATATTGAACTGACCGTAAGCGACGGAAATCACCTGTAATGGCCATAGCCGGTCCACCAGCGTACGAACTGGTGCCGTAGCCGCCCATAATCACACTTGGAAGAGAGCGATTCATTGCTTTGCACATTATGTACGACAGAATGGCACCACTGGATCCGATTAGCGCACCGACAACGGTCATGAGGTTGTTGTTCAGCATAAAACCTTCGGCGCACAGTGCCCATCCGGAGTAGCTGTTGAGCACGGTGATCACCACTGGCATATCCGCACCTGAGTGGACGAGTAGAATGCAAAACAAATGAAATATGATGAAGAAACCGAGAGTAAACGGGTACATGAAAAGTTGGAGTTGCTTCACCGGCCACAGAGAAAAAGGAGAATAGGCCAGTGAACACTACCGAGCAACCTGCACAATGTCCATGAGGTAGCGTTGATGCAGGCATATTTACTTGCTCGGTGGTAAGTGGGGAATGCGGTAGAAATACAGTGAGGAACCAGTGGGATTAGAGTTCATAGTGACAACAAACGGCTGTCTAACTTATAATGAGTAAGGGAAGCTTCTAAAAGAGCACGTAATATCCGTACCGTTCGCAGACGCTGAACGCAGTGAGGTGAACGAGTGTGAAACGTGCAGCGAATCATATACTACACAGATTGCGCCTATGTCCGCGCATGCGCAATTTTATAAGCTTAAGTGGTCACATGAAGACAAAGGCCAATGAAAATCAGGCTGATGATTGCGCAATGTTAGCTGACAACTGATCCACTCGGTCCTAAGGTAGTGCACAGGACATGTGCAAAGGGAACGGAGAGTCGAAATAGACACACAGAGAACGGGAAGTAAGTGGTGAGTAGAGTGCTGACTAGAACAGTGTTACGGAAAGCCGGTTTACGGTCAGCGTACAAAGTGAGGACTGCGGCACAAGAATGGGTCGATCTACAACTGGACATCGAACTCCAGCAGAGATCAGACGGAAATCTAAGTGGGGTCAGTGACAAGTTGAACCCTGGAATTAAACCGTACGAGTTGTGTTAACCAATATTAATTAGCATCTCCAATATTGTCGTGTTAGTGGTTGCCTATAACCTATTTATTGTGCTATACTCTCAAACAATATGAATCCCTCGGTCCGGCTGGTCTCGGCGTTCTCACTTCGTTGCGGGTTGAATTGGTTGGGGACGGCACAACTAATTCAGGCAGGTTACCCGTAAAATCTGCGGAAACCACAACAGATTTCTGGCGACGGTCAGCTGCGCGGTAGCAGCAGGTTAGCCGTACATTCAGTGGCAACCACAACAAACAGTATCATATGTGCCACAAAAAATGCCTCTAACGCTACCCATATGTCCGACCTAAGACGTGGGTGGATATTTGAAGCACCGATAGAAGCTTGCAAACAGGTACTCCGTTTCAGAGATAACTGAGTCTTAGAATTGACCGGGAAGGTTGGTGAGTGTTAAGTGTCGGTGAGACTGGGAAAAGCAGTGCTCTCGGGAATAAACGAGCAACGTTCCAACTCATCGGGAACAAGGGTACAAAAACATGCTCCAGTTATAGAGACAATTGTCGAGAAAGATGGATAATTGATCCATTCTCATCCGCAGCGGTTAGCCAGTTAGGCGGCACATTTTGAAAAGCAGTTCAGCAGTTCTGGTGTGACTTCCGTTTGTTGAATCACCTGAGCTATATGTGAAGTTAATGTCACACCTGCTTCGGAAAAGATTCAACAGGAACTCGTTGTGTTGAAATGAAACAAGACTCATGGACCAGACGACCTTATTCCAGCTATGCTGAAAAGTGGAGTTAACTCTGATGACTGAGATTGTTGCTATAGTTGGGACACTGGTGACTGCTAATTGTCGTGTTTATCTTCAAGAAGGGTGAACAGACTTCCCAACAATGTCAATCCCTGATGACTTACCGAATTCAGTCAGTGCCGAACCATCGAAAACCAGACAAGCTTTAACCCTGGTTGTGGCTGCATTGACTAGATACTAACTCCTTGTGAATTAAAAGAGCACGGATATACCTACAGACGACAAACTATGGTGTTTTCTCTTGTTCTGAAAGTCACGTTCGACTTCGTTGAGTGTACCAAGTTGTCACTGCCTATCTGTGAAACCTGCGGCAAGGAAACTCCACTCCCTTCTGTTACTTCTCTCTCGATGCTGAGTAGAGGCGTAAGAGGAGCTCTCCCCTGAGTTCTCCACAAGTGGTGTTCTCCGGGGTTGTCCTACATCTCTTGTTCCCCGCAAAATAGTGATTGAAATGTTCAAAATGGTTCGGTTTCTTCAGACGCTTCCGGTGTGGAAATTCAAACAGGGGATCAACTGATAAACCTTGGTTATGCGGACAACGTAGTTCTCACTAAGTAGAACCGAATGGCTGTAGAAGCACTACCGATAAGATTGACGCGTAACGCTGCACACTTCGGCATTTGCTTTGCATCTTCGAATTGTCGACAAACCATCGGTTCTTGCTATCATTGAACAGCCACTGGTAGTGGTGCTCTGGTTGCCTTGGTAACCGTATCCCCCCTGGTGGTCACATCACTAATGAGCTTACTTCGCTCATCAGAAAGACCCGTGTGGCTTTTCAAAGGCTCAGCCATCTCTAGAGACGGCGGAATGCCAGCTTGTAGATGAAAAGTATAGAGTGTAAGGTTTCGTTCGGTAATGTCGGTGTTACCGTATGGATCCGAGAACTGGGTAGTTTGCGGCAAAAACATTAAATGAGTGGCTGTCCTCGATCACCGGTGCTTACAGAGTATTGCTCACGTCTGGAGAGAACACCTGGTGAGCAATGCTGAGTTCCGCCAGTTGGTTTTTGGCAAGAAGCCTTCTGGTGCCTCACTCATGTGTTCGCTGAATTGTAATCGCTTACACTGGCTGGCCCATGTCCTCCGTAAGCTCGTTGATCGTCTTCCCCGATGTGTACTACACGTTTTCGTTCCCACAAGTTGAACGAAAGTATGAGATTGTCCGAATTCGTGCAGCCCCTGAGTCAATGGCGCTTCTGCATTCGATTTCATGCGTCTAGCTGTTAATCTTCCTACCATCCTGGTTAATTTTACTCATTCCTCAACTACATCGTCTTCACGTTCCTCTAGTGTGGCTTCTCATTTAAGCACCATGGTTACGATTGTTATGTTGGTCGATATGAGCCGTGGCAACTGGACTCACTGCGCTCCGGTGCCCAGATGACAGTTTTCAAACTGGACTGAACTGCACAGGCGACCAAAGAGACAAATTAAGTTGTGGGAAAGCAGTGAGAGATAGAAGTATTATGTACAGCAAAAGGGCGGTACTCGAAGACGGAGATGGCATTCAATGCGACGGTTAATCGATCCAACATATTCTAATATAGCTGAATGTTCATTTGTTAGACGAACTATTCGCTGAGCTTGGCAATTTTGTTGCCAGTCGAAATGACATCATCGGTGCGTTCGTGTGTAGGAGAGCGGGTAGTCACGCGCGAGCGCGTTCTAATAGACCATGGTGATAGGTCGCTTTGGCATGTGACATTAGAAAATGACCTCTTCCACCCAAACCCCGGTCGCGCAAACAACGCATGTTGCGAAAATCGGTGTGTTGGCATGCGTACCATGCGATCAAGCCATCGGAGCCTGGTGCTTGATATAAGGGTGCTGAGCGGTTCACTCACTTTTCCTGCACCAAATACACGAAACCGAACACATTTCTTGTGCACGCGGTGCTCCCATCAGACATGAGTAAAGCTCCGTAGGCAGCCACCCACACTCTAACGTCCAAACATGGAGGGCCAGGAGACAGAGTTTGTCTGGCCTCTAACTATTGACCAATCTGGTATGAGTGGCGCTGAAAGTGTACAAAACCCCATCCAGCATAGCTCAATGGATCAATGAAGCATACGAACTGTCGCATCGTATTAAGGTCCAGCTCGTCGCGACGAAATGGACTAGATAAGTAGACCGCGAAGAACTTGCCCAAACTGAGTTTCGAGTTCACCAGATCTGAGAGTCGAAATGTCAGCGATGCTAAACTCCTTTGTATCCTCATCTGACAAGTGTAACAATAAAAACCAAAGTGTTGCTTCTAATATTAGAAAACTGAAAGTTGCTCAATCTATCATTGTCATAAACCATGCGTGTTCGGATTAGTCCCTGAAAATTCCCATGAGAGGCCAAATTAACCTAGTGATCGACACCCTCATTCCGCAAAAGTCGCGAAACGAACGATTTGAATCTCGGCTACTTAGTCTTGGTATGACCCCAAGGTTGAAATGCTTAGGCTTTTGGCTAGCCAATCGAGATGTTGTGCGGTAAAACAAACGCGTTGTTATCTATCATTGTAGATTGCAGAATAGAGTCTTAATGAGAGGATTGCAAGCTTCAATATATAGTCTAAAATCACTTATTACTATGATGTGTGTCGGACTCAGTAGACCAGAGTGTCGGACCAAGGGGTCCCTAATTGAGAAAGTAAAACACGCATGCAGGCTATACCATTTTACACGCGTGTTAGCGCATTGTACCAAGCTTTTAGCGTGGCACATTTTCGAAATCGCGTGCAGGGCTTTCAAGTTAACGAGGCTAAGAACGCTGTTTTGGCGTCGCTGACACTCTCGTTGGTCATGGGACGTTAGCCAATGGGACACCGGTTGGAAGCCTCCAGCATAAGCGACAGACAGTCCAATGAAAGTGGTCGAGCACCACCTTCTGTTCTATTTTGATGCCTATCTGAAGGAAACCTCGATGATTGGTCTTCGAACTGAAACCTTCCAATAGGCAACTTGTGCTGCCTGTCTAAGGGAGGAGATCCTAGCTACCACATGATCCGAATCTTAAGCCTCGACACGACAATGAAACCGCTGGTGAACCATTACTATCGATCGCTTCAGTTGGTAGTTTACCCGTTCGTTCGTACTCGTAGCCCAGTAAACTTCTCGTGTGCTCTAGACCACATTGGTCCGCTGCGTATCACACGATGCACTTTGGGGTCGAGTCTGCGAACACACCAAAGGGAAGACTAACAAGTGTGACGCTGTGCGCGCATGCAGTCGTATGGACGCTTTCGGTCATGTTGACTGAACGGTCTGATTTCAGAGAGAACGCCTCGGCTTTCCTTCAGGCGCGCATTGGTGCGGCACAGAATGTGCTGGTACTTTTCAACAAGAGCATATTTTGGAACGATTGTTTTGTTTAAAACTACCTGCAGGATGGTAGTAGGCTTGCAAATTCGCTGTACCATTGGCTCCGTTTGTCGGTCGCATATCTGTTGATCGCAATCGGTGTACCAGCACACTTCTATGGTGTCGAGGGTGATCAGCCAATGGGAGACATAATACGTGATTGGTCATGCTGCCAATCTGGCGTAAGGAGGTTTCACTAGCACGCGAGTGAGATGACATCAAAGTGAGTGGTAGTAAGAAGCGGATTGGTAGTTTTTGTTGAGGCTGCAAATCTTGTAGGCTGCTGGAAGAGAAGCTTTGGAGGCTTACACGAGCGAGATTACATCTAATTGAGTAGTAATAAGAAGCGGAGTGATTGATTGTGTTGAGGCTGCAACACTTGCAGCTTGTTGGAAGAGAAGTTTTGAACGCTTACGGGTTGACTGCACGGTTGCCTTCCTTGCTCGCTTGCCTATCTGGCCACACGTGATACGGTATGCAGTGTAACCGTGCCACTGCGAACAATCTGGATAATCGATCAGTATGCCATTTCGTTTAGGAAATGCATGTGATTGTTAAGGCAATGTGAGGTAATCAGAAACAATACAGTACTTCGTACGAAGGAGATAAATCTAGGACTTGCACACAAATAGAAATTTTAAAGCCTTTACAACTACAAGGGTCCTGTGCTGTGTTGTTTCAGTGGGCCGTACACTCATGTGAATAGTGTAGATGCGTACTGCCGATGTAGTCGGCGAATTGTATACTAAGGCCAAGTTCGCTGAGTGGGTAAGACCATCAGTGGATCTGTAGCCATTGTTCCAAAGAGGATGGTTCCTGGTGGGGCGGTGACACGACATTAGTGAGCGTTCGTTCGTCTCCACACCTGTGGGCCACTTCGGTAATCAGTTACCGCCCCAGGAACCATGGAACTGCCGTTATGTTAAGGTCGTAAGATGCATGTCAATCCTACGTTTCAACAGGATATTTACATTTCACTTCCAAGTGGTTGATAAGCTTGAAATACCAAGTGACCCAAGGGCCCTGATATGATCTGCCAACGAGCATTGCATATGCATAGTAAGCATAGAGTTTGCTGCAATTTTCCTCCTTCAACAATGCCTCCGGAATTACCTACTTTTCAATGACAAAATGTTTCCGAGTAGTTGTCAAGTCGATAACAACCTGTGTCACGGTGTGCACACATGACTGCTTCTAAGACTAGGTGAAACAGTGGTCCATAGCAGGATTAGTGGTCGCGGTTGCCTTTGTAAATGATTGTAAACACATTGTAGGAACGCCCGTGGGTGAGACAACAGTGTTTGTCAGTGCTAAGTATTCACCTGAATTATCAGAGTAAAATGCGTACATCGCCACTAATTATCAACCTTGCGTTTTTTCTAGCAAAACGATGTGGCATGTATAAATACCGTAGTCATAGTAGCCCCTTTAGGTGTTTTTTTGTTGAGCAATGCCGATTTCATGAGGATAGCATTCTAGTCCATGGACGTTAAAGGGAGGTTCCATCTGCATTGACTGTGCTTCTAATGGTGCCATTCCGAGAGCCACTTGTCAAAGCGTCTCAACACGTATGAGGGACCATATGGAAGTGAAACCTAATTATCCTATGAATACATAGGTTCCTATGACCTTTACATAACGCCATACATGGAGACACTGAAGCGATAACTGGTTAACAAAGTCGCTCATGGGTGTGGAGACAAACGAACACTCACTAACGTCGTGTCAATGCCACACTTGGAATCCTCTTAGTTTGTGTTTAGTCATCAACTGTGATAGAAGTAAGCAAACATAGTACTTTCGTTGTTCAGCTTCAGGTTGGTCTACCAACTTCAATCGGAACAATGTCCCCCATAATCGTCGCACTAACAATCGCACAAAATTGTCTAACCGCCTAGCAGCCATTGCTGAACTGCAGAATACCAATTAGAAGACTGCCTGTCTACGCCACCATGGTTAGGCCGCTGCATAAGCCACCACCAGGTAGCCGCTAGCGATCACTAAGTATAGACCGCTTCATGTGGTGGTTAGTATGTCTGTCCGCACTGGTTACGGCTTAAGATTCGGATCATGTGGTAGCTAGGATCTCCTCCCTTAGACAGGCAGCACAAGTTGCCTATTGGAAGGTTTCAGTTCGAAGACCAATCATCGAGGTTTCCTTCAGATAGGCATCAAAATAGAACAGAAGGTGGTGCTCGACCACTTTCATTGGACTGTCTGTCGCTTATGCTGGAGGCTTCCAACCGGTGTCCCATTGGCTAACGTCCCATGACCAACGAGAGTGTCAGCGACGCCAAAACAGCGTTCTTAGCCTCGCTAACTTGAAAGCACTGCACGCGATTTCGAAAATGTGCGACGCTAAAAGCTTGGTACAATGCGTTAACATGCCTGTAAAATGATATATAGATAAGAGCAAAATGTCAGTAGCACAATGAATCAGTTGAACGCTTGAGGTCCCAGTTTGGACCATACGTTGTCATTCAAGTACAACCTGGATAACTCGACCACGACATGGTTAAGCGTAGGATTAAACGCGGAGTTTACCAAGTTCAAAAGCACTTAATCCTCATTTATCTAGAAGACCAATGAAACTTCACCGATGGAGAAACACGTGTAAAGGCACCGGAAACTCACCGCCGATGGCTGAGGTGAGCGTGAGACCAGAGACACCGCCGGCGATAGCGGCTCCACCCAGCAGTAAGGCCAACCCGGTTCCATATGCCTCGGGACCGACAGATAGCAGGCCAAGAAGACCAGCGCCGGAAATGGCGACCAACCCGGCGTTCATGGCATGGCGTTGTGGCAGCAAAAGTGGTGCAGATTTCAGCAATCCTGAGGGTAACAAGACGGGTAGAATAATAGCGCAGTTGATTAAACAGCGAGCTGACAATATATACATATATATATTCCTGAAGAATAGAGACAAAGCCAGTCATGAAACCAACTAAGTCTCTTCCGAAGGCGTGGATTTAAGTATACCACTCCGAACCCTCGACCGAATAGCCTG
>OX104070.1:27305628-27354795 GCA_944474145.2 Dicrocoelium dendriticum
AACCTTCTAGGCACACCGCTGGTACATTACTTTGCGACAGACCGATAGCGTATCAAACCAGTGGCAGGGTGGCTCGGGTGTTTGGCTTGCTAATCACGGATCACCGGTCCTAAGCCGTGTAGGTCCGGGTGGCATCGCGGTATCCAAGCTCTCATGCGAATTGTGGCAGTTGCGCCGCAGCAAGCGTCGGTAAAAGATACCGGTGTACCACGGTCACCGTACCAATAAATGTCAAATAGAAGAATCCTCGAATAGGCGCACTACCATACAAGCTGGAATTGATTGCTCAGTGAGATGGATAATTCTGCCAAGAGATGAAGAGCAAAATTGTGACGCAAGAAAAGAGAACCCGCTGTGTCCCATAAATTAAGAGCATGTGGAACAATTCCTATCTAACATGATCCATTCAGACGCCAGAACTTTCGGGAAATGTTTTGGGACAATGTAGGAAAACACCAGGACAGAATCATTTGAGCGCTAACTTTTGACACCAGACTATTTAGTGGAATTAATATCGCGTTTAACAAGTAAGTTAATGTTCACATCGCATTTCCTGAATACACTTATATGAGCTTACTAAAACAAACACAAGTGAGTCAATTCGTGAGTTGTGTGAGTTTCTCCACACGTGTGGGAATCAGTAAGCTCAACATTGGATGATACATGCATATTTTGGACAACGATGTATGCAGCAACAGTCGTCAGAAATTTTCACAACATGGCACATGAAAGTCCCATGTAAATTGCATCAACATGATGCGGCTGGGAAGCGTCACATAGCGTTTAGCAGCATCTTCTTAAGATAGGCTCGGAAAAGTTATGTGGCAAGACTCACAACAGCGGACATACTGCGAAATAGGCATCAAATAAGTCATTACGAAGAGAATTAAAACTGATAGGTTCACAAAATTACTCCTATAATGGGATTTGTGGGTACAAGATACGTCAAAGTCGATGGACAGCTGTATTATAAGCAAGTGCATAGAGTGGTGTTATGGCAGATTAAGCTAAATAAAATAATCTGGATAGGTTTTCGGAAATTCTTTGGGTTTCGGCTCGGAACGTGAGGACCGTGTTACATATGTCGGTATTTCGGAGACAAATGATGGATTCAGTTAAGGTGGATCAGCGAAACCACCAGTAGACGCAGCGAACATGGTACCCACATCTGCATCTATATAAAGGTCATTATCGTCCATTAAAGCAAGCGACTTTTCTGCCCTTGATGCAAGCGCAGTCAAGCGTTGTCAGTTGATTCATGGAGCGGTGTAGATCGATGAATCTACCTAACGAGGGGAAGCAAATAATTCGCTGGCATCGCGTTCGACTAGCTGTTTGATCTGATTTTGAGACCTACTCCGTTCATTCCGATGCAGATTTTGAAGTACGCAGTACACATGATTAAGCAACGTAACGCGGATGATACCATTATACGTTGACAATGTCGAAGCGGTAAGATCGACTCCAGATTAGCGCACTGGAGTGCGCCCAAGTACATAGGAGCCTGACCAGTTCCGCTGAAGGATGACTCATTTGGAGAGGCAAGGTGGATAAGAACAGCCCGAAGTAACTATTCGGTATCCTGCCTCGTTCGCCTCTTGAGCCTTCTGGATACATTGGATATCCTTGTCAACCCACAGAATTCAGTTTAGCTCCCACCTGACTGCCTATTTGTTATGAAGAACGCATGTCCCCACAAGATCGTGCACGTAAGGCTCAGATACTCGTAATGGTGCCAGTGCACATAATTCGATCAGTCTCCGCACATACAAAAATTCGCGCTTTTCCGATCAGCCTGGGCAAAAAACTCACTTTTTCCACCAGCACCTGAGATAACAAATATGCATGTTTCCGGAGATGTTCCGCTTACATTGGGCCAAAGCGCTTGCCAACGCCTCGCTCCCGCCTTACAGACATTCAATTTTACGAAATGTCCCGCTACGTTGTGCCAATCCACTTGCTCACGCCACGCATTTCTGGCTAAGCTTACGCAGACAGTCCTATGTGTAAAATCACCATACGTCATCAATGTTGGTATAAAAATGCGGCTGGTTGACCCTCCAGTGGCTTTTGCTGGGCCAGTAAAAGCGCATGCTGCGGAGAACGCGTCATTCTTCTCGCATTCTCGGGGTCATGTAGACATTTGTGGAATCCACGTTCGCTCTAGTCGTCCGTTCCAACTCGTACGTAGAAAAGGTTTGGCGACTAAGTTTCACAAGTCGTGTGAATCAAATTCTGTCGGCTACTTTTCGGCGTTTACTAAGGAGTAATGGGGATCTGGGTGTAATTTCGGTGTGCTTATGCAATCCGCAAGTTGTTGATTCGTTTCGACTAAGAGAGTCGTAACCAGACCGTGGTAATGCTATCTGATCGCATCTCCAGCAGTGCCGACAGGGATTTGATGTGTTTCTGGGCAAGAATTGAGAAATTTAGGTGGCTGGGTATGGCACACTTACAGTCGGCGTATGCGCCCCAGAGTGGATAAAAGGCAAAAAACGAAACCAGACCACTCGAAGTTAGAGGTGAAGAGACCAAGCTGAACCCACGGCTCTCCAGCTACGTGAAGAGGCCAAGCAACACTTATGGCGTCTGAGGATTGCCGCTTCAAAACAGTCGACGTTTGGTGCGCAGTTGAAACAATCGTCCACCAAAAATTGCGTGGAACAAGATGACTATACTTATGGCACCTACCAAATTGTTAAGTAGTTGTGTCGTCTAGATGCGAGCCTGTAATGACCCGTGAGGAAGAGTACCAACAAGTAGGGAGTCGACCCCAGAATCAAGAAGAGTTGCTTTACATACAAGTATATTGACTCGAACAAAACGAGATACCGGAGATGGCTGTATAGGCCGGGCAGGATAAAGTCACAGTGTGTGAGTTCCGTTCAAACGTTTCGATAGGTCGAAAAAGACCGAGTGAACTGTCCAATCGATATTAGTCAGTCAATCCGGCTCTTAGCCGTAAGAATAAGATCTTGGGAAAACCCGCTTTTCCCAACACCTCTCTCTCTCTCTTTGAGTTCACTGGTACTTACGTGCTGGCCGGTTCGGCCGCAACAGATTCGGTGGTCGACGAACGCGGTCGGATCGTATGGGCCGTAGCGATGCACACACAAATGAGCTCGGCGGCAGTTCTTTTTTCCAGAAATTTCGAACGCATTTACCAGCGTTTCCGAAGGAATAATTCGTTGTTTAGTTGGTTGAATACCTGGGCCTGTGTGTCACATTCAAAGCTGGTTCCTATTGCGGACCGTCAGCGACCTGAATGTCGTATATCACCTTCCCCTTTTCTTTCCGATTACGCCATCCCTACTTCCAGGCCGATATTCGCGGGCGTACACCGCCACTCCAATATGAAATCGGAATAGAAGCAAGCTCTGCTGGGGGGATAACGCTATTGTTGAGAATGAGGACATCAAATGTATTTGGCAACTTGCGCCTCATGAGCGATTCGGCTGCAGTTTGGTTTCAAGAAATAGGTTTGTTAGGGGTCATATGGTAAGTAAAGAGAAAAATCTGCAAGGTCTCCTCTGTTGTGCCTTCTCCCCAAGCTTTTAACAGCAACCCACATGAGCACTCATTTTCTCGTAAACTAGAACTAATTTAGGGCCGATCGCACGGAACAGTAGCGTGCCAAGCTTGTGGCAGCAATGGTACTACGGCTTCTAGCGCTGATGCGCGAGTTAATCTCGGTGAATGTCAAGTGGACAACAAGCAGGTGGCTTTGCATGGATAAGAGGTCAATTTCAGTGTGGTTGGTATCAATGCAGCAGAATCTCTGCAAGCGTGAAGCCAATAGAAAGAGGATACACCAGCCGTTGTTAGTTCAATAATCGTGCAGTAACCATGAATGATGGTGTTTGAGACATTTGGATGTGAGAATTCATCCGAGCTGTTGTGACAAGCGGCTAGCGTAAAACAGGCTGCCCTCATTGAGCGTAATTTTTTCTGAAAAATGCACTGAGAAACCGCATCTGGTTTTGTAGCCTTTGGACCAATGTTCAAAGAGAGCGGTTGTGGTAGTGCGCCGATCGGCTTTCTAAAACTTGCACCCGCGGTTTATCCGGTGTGACTTAGTGCGGTCGGAAACAAAGAACACATGCAGGTGACTCAGAAAGTAAGGAATCTTTTGGAAGACTCTACCAATGGCCGAAAACCAACTGGCAATCCCCTATGATTTCACGCAGCTGCGGACGTTGTACTACATAGAGGTAGGAGAAAAATAGAGTCTAAGACCATGTGAAGGGAAAATGGTGAGCAAGAAGTAAACATCCTAAATGGAGTGCAGAATGAAACAAGAAAAAGGATAGCAACGAATCGAGTAAGGTAAACATGTGTCCTCACATTTCAACAACTTGCCTCGTGCAACACAAGACTGCCGCGAACCACCTCATCGTCCAAGTTCAAGTAGAAACGACCCTTCTCTCCTAAAGTTGGAAAAAAGAAAATCATCGTGCGCGATTACGTAAGTTAGTCTCATGACTCGAACGCATATCGGCATTTACACCAGACTATTCAAACGTTCTTATATATATATATATATATATATATATATATATATATATATATATATATATATATATAAACATCAATGTGAAGCAATTTGTCAAGCAAAATCGCAGCACTGATTTTGTTCCTGATTAGTATGACACCAAGTTAAGTCAAACGATTTCACAATAGAGTCAACGATTTCCAACGGACAAACAAAATTCAGACATTTGCTTTTCGTCTGTCAGTACATTCACGTCATGAGAAAAGCAGGGCCTTAAAAAAGCGCAAAACACAGTCACTCAAGCAGGTGCAACGTGCACAAATACTGACATCATACAACGAGAGAAATTAGTGAGCAATGCGATTTTTGTAATGAAACCTGTGGCGATCAGATGGGGAGCGTCCTCCTAACAAAGAGCAGCATAAGAGCTGGTATATAATAAGAAGTAATATTGTTTGTTCCCAAATTCTCGAAACATTCGAGAATAAAATTTTATTTATGTATATAACTATTTCGACTGAAATCAGGCTTCTTCGAGTGTCAAAAGCACAAATGTTAGTTAAATGAATGTCGCATGTCATTCGAGTTTCGAAGTCGCATTGAAAATTGGTAAACCTGCTCACAAACCGAAGTTGACACCAGTCATTGGAAGGTAAGCACTTAGGATTTTTCTAAAACGCATCAATACTGGGGCAATGAAAATTGGAATAATGCATTTTGACCAATCAAATTTCTAGCAGGTTGCTATGGGCAAACCCAATGTAAGCAGGTGATATGACAAAAATGAGTTGAATCATGAAACATCTGAAAAAACCAGATGAACTGATAGATTAAATGCCAGTGTCAGTCCTCTCTAAGTCAGTGAGCGCACGCAGCGTCGAAGCAGCGAGGAAGGATCACAAAACGAGGTTCGGCGTTAAAAATGAATGGTAACGAGACGATCTTATACTGTTTCAATGGAAACGCACAAGAATGCTAAAAGATCAGATGCAGGACGCAATCTTACCGGATTTCGGAATGAAAAATTAATGCAGAATCAGTGCATGTTGCACTCAGAACTGATGAGATATATGTAGTGCCTCGCAGATCTACTTCGTTGCTGTTTGAAGGAATGACATGTGTTGTGGAGCGATTTAACTGTATCCTTGCCGCGCCTGAGACAATTAGTGAAAATATGCCTAATAGTCCGAAGCAGCTATATATACTACAAGCTCCACGTGAATGCTGATCGTTGCTGCGGAAGGCGATAGAGTTCAGTCTTTGTAATTATAATCATAATCATAATAAAGTGTGGCCAACATAGAACGAGTTGCTTGGTGCAAGTCGGGCGCGCATGTTTCTACAAATTCGCAATCAAGGCGTGATTACTAGACGCGGAAAATGCTCGTGGTGAATCGGTTCCATTCGTTAACGACGGTCCGTGCACCAAGGTGCGGCGGATCGAGTTTGCTTGATACATTCTCATTATTAATGAGCTGGGTAAGTGAACTCGGAATAATCATAGTAAATTTGGGGGAACGGACAAGAATTAAAATCGGCAAATGGAATGAGCGTCGCCAACTCCGTGACAGCGCCATACTCGATAAGGCGTCCAACCACTGACCCGATGGCAAATGAGGACGCCTACAGAGAAAAAACAAGAACCAATCCCATTCCGCATTTCGGCGAGTCTCCTCATGTCCTTTTGCTTTCGCATCAACAGGCCGCTTCAGAATTTGCATCAAATGGGCGTATTACCGGGAGACGATACGCGGAGGCATCTGGATGCGGGCGACGGAGCTTATTGCCGAGTTAATGTAGGCGGTTCCAGTCCAGCCGGCACTCAAATTAGGAAGCACGGGGTCTGCAGATGAATACTGGATGACGAACTTCAATATAGTTCACTTGGTACTGGCACCAGATGGGCGCGATACTTCACAGAAATCGATGGCCAACGACCACAGCGCGCATGGACCAAGTGTCTGATCCATATAGTAACACTGGTAGTGCCGCAGTGTTATAAGCCATACCCTCAACCAATACCATCATATCCCATCGTCACTATCTGTGACTGAGGCGTTGAGAAGTCACAAAAGCATTAGCGATGCGTGCAGTAATCGTTTCGATCGCCGGGAGCGATCCAATTAACCGATGGACCATTTCGAGTGGTTGTTCCGTAACTGTGAGAACTAACTGTGAGTCGACCCAGTGCTGTAATAGTGCGTCACAGTTTGAGGGTGCAAAGCATATGACAAAGCGCTCAGCGCTACACGTCAGCCTACTGAGTAGCGTTGTATGCAGCAAATGCTCACCAAACGGATGGGTGCTAGCATTGTGTAAGGTGAGTCCACAATTTCTCAGAATTGTCACGACTCCGCGTTGGTGTCAAGCGAATTCGCCGATCTATTGGTAATGATCTGATTGAAGGAGGAGGGGGGAACAAAATCGAAGCAGACGTTTCCCTCACTCATATGCCTCCTGGTCTCATTCTTTCCGTGAGGTAAAATGGATACAGGGGTGGGCGTGGCGTGGCACGACCCCTTCACATTGAGCACTAGTGCTTTATGACTGTTCACAGTTACAGTGGCACCCAACGCTAACAGATGGCGCAGTAGCAGCCACCTACATGGCAGCGGTGAGTAGGTAAGTTGGGATCCAATGACGGTGTGCCTGTCCATAAGTAGACAAGAATTGTGTGCTACGAATGTCATGATAGCCCTCCAGGAATCAAAAACAAAGTCTGGGTCTCGATCAAAATTCTATCACCCAAGAAACAATTGGATGGTCATTTTGAAGTACTCGTTGCGTGAATGGTTGCAATGGGTGATCTGAATGTGAACCATGATCAACGCGATCGCTGGGACCGTAACTGTTGAGGCATCACGAAGTACAATCACGGACGATGTGGTGCATTCTCCTTTTGCCAATGTTTTCTTGGCTAGCGCTTCAGCTTCGTTCAAAACCGTTTAAATTATTTATTTATTTACTTTTACTATCAATCTAGCCCGTGTAACTAACAAAAGGTGGTATTGGCGGCGATCGATTAGCTTTCAGGCTGTTGCCCTCATGCTTGTTCAATTCGCCCGTTCGATCTGTTACCCTTACAAAGAACATCCGGTACCGCGACCGAGATTGCTTTGACTGGAATCACTGAGGCTGAAAACGGCTACGATGGGTCCGCAAATACATGGGCTACAAGCCAATGAACTGATTAGTAAGTATATATAGGCCAAAACCGCCAACGGAGCAAGCATGCTTCTATGCCTGATTGATTGTGTGGTATTTTGGTGAAAACCCACGCGCTTTATACTTTCCGCATTCTCGCGGTTTCCATGTGTGCTATGGAGTACCGCGAGAAGTGATATCAGTCTGGAAGAAACGTTGAAAGACCTGATGGAAGCAGATCATGGAAACATTTTAAAAGCAACCGGCAGCAACAGACATTGATGTCACCCGCAGTCCTTACATCGCAATGCATGACGGTCATTTGCAGATAAGTGTTCAAATCTCAAACGTGACAATGCGCATGAACATATGCTATCATTCGACAGATGGACATTGTTGTGGGGTCATTTGAGGTACTTGTTGTGTGCGAGTGGATTGCGACTTGCAATCCCAATCCGAACTGTGAGTAACGATGATGTAATTCGTGGTAAGTTCGATCGTTTGGACTGTACTTAAGGTGCATTGAATAGTATCAGTTCCGAACACTGCGCCGAACGACCAGATTCATAATTGTCCACACTCGTAAAGTAGACGGTGTCGCATAGCGGGTGGTATTTCAAGATGACCCCACAATGGGTCACCGGCCGGTGCATGAAGTGGCTCGGTGATGTGATGGAATAAAGCTTTCACATGGTGGATCGCCGGTTCTAGTCGTCGGAGCCCTGCTACCTCCCCAACTGCGAGTGTAGCAGTAGAGTGCAGTGTGATGACGGACAACATCAAACATCTTCATGAAAGCACACTAATCAGCTGACAAAATAGTTATTTTCATCGGCTCCATGATGAAAGCGTACACGGAACATTTCACCCTCGGCAACTGGTGCACACAGTATATGGTGAACACGGAAATGCACCAGTTCGATCGCTTTGCACATAAACGACTGCCCTATGTGCCAAATCCCCCATGACTCATTCAGAAGACTCAACAGACAGAGTATTGCTCGCTTGCCGAACAACCTCCTCGTGGTGCCAGCTGGGTGGTTCGGGATTTTCCCGTTCCAGCAAATGGTTCGGCGGCAGTGTTCCAGGACGTGGTGGGTTTTCGCCTGGCAAGCGTTCTCCCTATAAAAAGCCACATATGTCCGTTTAACAACACTGTGACGTGGCGGACGTGACTCGCCACTAAATAAAGTCACTGCCCCTTGCTTCATCCTGGCGAAGCATTGTATTCCAGCAAGTTGATGCTGTAATTTCGGGGAGCGTTGGGCCCCTGTTTGGCAACGGGACAAACGAAAGGCGTATGAACTGATCAATCAGTCACCGGCTCCCAATGGGCGCGATTCCCTGAATTCGCTCCGCTGCCTTGCGGGCAGGCTATTCAGCCAAAGGCTCGGGGTGGTATCCCCTAAGTCAACACCCTACTTCGGCTTGGGCAACCGGGTAGTATCTCGCCCTCTGAGGAAACCATGGACATTGTTGGGTTGTGTTGTGTTTTCTTTTACTATTTCTGTACCTTGTTTTGAGTTCCATGGTTTCCGATGGTGCAAATGTCTATTCATAGACTGTTGCAAAAAAAAACTACTGCAATTTGCCGAAGCCTCGGCGATACGGTGGCTCGAACGCACTTGGTGTGACCACACCGAGTTCGTGAGCATTTTATGTTGGCAGGCCCGAATATCAGTCCAGAGGAACGTAATCATGAAAACTGACGTTTTTATTGTGCGCATACAAGTGTCCCTAATATAGCGACACCGGTGAAATGTGCTGGTTGGGGAAGCGGGAATAGCAGCGCGTGTCACAGATGTGCGAAGGATTCAACCGTGAGCGTAATTTTCGGTTTACTAAAATGACATGAACTGACAGTCCACATTTGTTATCGATCGTCTAAGTGTGCAACGGAGGAAGTGAATTGGATTACCATTGTACGTATCCTACTCTAACATACCGAGTACATTTGCAGACTGCTGCGAATTTTCCGTCCAGACGTTCTTCTGGGTGGAAAATTTACTATGTGGGCATCCTTCCATGTGCAGTACTACTGTGAGAAAATGGTTATCGATCTGTTGACACAGTCACCAACCTCATCAAGTCAAGACTAGGCTTGCCACGAACTAGGTCTGATCAAACCAAGTGCGTTGGAGCCACCGTATCGCCCAGGCTTCGCTAAATTCCAGTAGGCGAGCAGTGATATGTCTGTTGAGTATTCTGAATGAGTCATGGGGGATTGGGCATGTAGGGCAGTCGTTTATGTGCAAAGCGACCGAACTGGTGCATTTCCGTGTTCACCATATGCACCATTCGTCAAGGGTGAAATTTTCCGTGTACGCTTTTTCCGGTCACCATTTTCATCTGCAATGTTAATACGATTAAACACTCCCAACCATCCCATTGTGGGCTGTATATAACACAGTAAGGAAATACGCAAGTATAATGCAATTAGCCAGTTAATAGACTAAATTGACCAGGGTCCCTTCACGAAGCAAAAGGAGTCATCGGTACAAAAGCAATTATGCTACTGATGATGAGTGCCGCCAGTTTCAATTATCCGTGTCACCACGGCACAAAGAATGAAAGCAAAAAGGAGGAAATTTTTGATGAACAGGTGATGTGAAGTAGGGGAGAAAGCCTAAGAACACCAATGACTTTTCTGGAGCAGAAAAGATTATCGCCACCACTAGTACACGCTAGTAGGTGAGAAATACACTTCAGCTAATGTGCCGCAATACAAAAAGATAAGATATATGAAAAATCGAGATCCAAAGCACTACACAATATAAAAACCAAAAAAAGTAATTTTATGGTTAATATAATAGTGCGCATCGGCTGGGACATGGTGGCTGCAAGGTGAAGAGAACTCAGAGCGGCAGGAACTAAGAACCTCACAACACAAACGCCAATGAAGTCGGCTCTTCGCCATGTCAACAAGTGTATCCAACCAAACGTGTTTATCGTCCATGGGGCATCAGTCCAGCAATCGGGAGACACCAACCGAGGCCAAGTTCGAAGTGAGAGCTTTCATTCCTGTTGACCAAGTCATCGGTCGGCCTCCCTTTCTCTTTTTACATCCATACGCCGGTCACGCAAACAACGCACGTCACGAGTCGGAGTGCTGGCATGCGCAACAAATGGTTCAGCCGTCGGAGCCTGGTGCGTGAAATAACGGTGCTGCGCGGTTCACTCGCTCTTCCTGTATCAAGTACACGACGCCGAACACGCCCATTGGTCACGTGATGTTCCCACCAGACATGAGTCAAGCTACGAAGGCAGCAGTGGTCGAAGGTAACAAACGAACCTAGCATAAACTGCTGGCAAATTGGCGCAGGCTGCAAGCGATCACGGGTTCGGTTCACTGCAGGGGACCGAGGGAATGCGTACTACTGATGAGCCTCAGTAGAGCGAAGCGATCGTCTGGTGATCTTCCGGATTGGTGGTTGGATTATCGCACTTGTAGGCTTCTAGGACGAACCAGTGAAATTTAATCTAAAAATGTTCCTACCCATCAGAAACCTCTTTATGTCTGTCGATTTGATGGACCACGTTACGCAATCGGACTTGACGGTTAAACGCAAAGTAGCGTCGTAAACTCTGTGCTTCCGGGTGAGAGTGATGTCGCGCCAGCGCCTCAAGTGGCGGATATTGGAAAAAGCACCTTGGGTTTTCGCTATACTGTTCGTGACCTCCTCTTCAATTGCACGAATGCTAATATAGCTGGCTAAGTACTTAAGCTTCTGGATGATTTCTGGCTGATCACCATGAAAGGGTCAGCGCAGGAGTCGATCCCTGCCTTCAAAGGTGTAAAGTGTAGCCCAAAACGATTGACAGCCAGTGCTGCTGTGAACGTTTGGGAGCTGTCACAGATGAGGATAATGTTGTCGACATACTCCAAGTCAAGCAGAAGCTCACTAGGAAGCAGCTCGACACATTAAAGGTAAAGTCCAGTGAATGTAATGCCCATGGATTTATCAACAGCGAAGTTAAAAAGTAACAGCGGACAACATTGTCTCACACCGCTGAAGATATTGAAGGGCGGCGAAAGTTTGCCGTAAGCCCTCACTCTGCCAGAAATATGCGTGTACAGCACATCAATAATGTTTACATATTTATCGGACACATCTTTCCGGAACAGAGTTCCAAAGGGCATATCGAGCAAGCGAAGTGAAAACACCTTTGATGTCGAGAACCACAACTACGGTGAGCCTCCAGTAAATATGGCGGTGTCCCAACAACTGAAGTAAAGTGAAGATGTGGCAAATGCAACCTCGATTTCTACAAAACCCAGCTTGTTCCTCATGAATCTGGCTTTTACGAGTGCCAGTCAGTCTAAAAAGTATCAGAGACGCAAGCGATTTAGAGTCAATGAAGATCAGACTGAGCTCTTTACGAATGCCGCGTTCCGAACGTTATCTTCCCATGAAAATTGTGGCTATAAATGAGCGGCTGCAGTCGGTTGGGACAGTCTCCTACTCCTACAGCTCCACGACTAGGTTGCGCAAACTATCCACGAGAGCTGACCCCTCGAATTTGAAAAGGGCTGGAAGAAATCTACTCCTGCAGCCATATGCAATTTCAACAATCTGTTCTCACGTTTGACCTCTGCGCGTGAGGGTGGATCAAAGGGCACGGCCAAGGGAGTACAGCGATCAATGGCCCACATGAAATACGGTAACTCTGGTTGATGGAGTAAAACACAAATCCATGCATGGCGGCGAAGCGTTGGGTGTTGACGTAAAAGGTGAGGCTGTCCGTGTGTACGGAAGCGTATGAGAAAACATGGAACTGAGGGTACGATAAATTACCATTCTCAACCGCGGTTACCCAGTACCCAGGAAGAAAAAGCGTGTTCCATAGCCACCACTGCGTAGCGCTGGTCATTTTCATAAGTGAGAAGTGCATTGGCAGTGACACGTGATCAGGTATGCTGCTCTGTGTGTCGCAGTCATTTACCATTGCACCAGCGTTCAGTGATACTCGTGAAATAAGAAGCAATAGTTGAAGGATGACGCTACGACGCCACGTTAGCCAAGGTTTAGTATACTTAAAAACTGCGCTAATCAGTTGTTCCGGTGGATTACTGACTGACGAAAAAACCGAAGGAGGCGACAAACAACGGTGGGCGACAAAGATATCTACGAATGCCTGAAACAGATGTGCCGGAAAAAGAGCAATTCTGTAAGCGCACTAGCGAAAGCGTGGTGAGGGCCTACCTGGTGGAGTCATAGATAAAAGGAAGTTGGTCACATTGTTGGAAAAGAGAGAAGAAGCCTGACCAGCCAGCCGACTGGGGAGATCGGTGTAGCCAATGTGCGCCACCCCATTGTGGTAGGACAAGGTACCCGGAACAGTGGTCTCTACGTTACCACCCGTTTCTGCGGCAAGATCGACAATCACAGATCCCGGGCGCATTGATTCGACCATTGCCTAAAGCAGAAAGAGAGCAAAGTAGACAGCAGAAACCAAGAAAAAATAGCAGCGCATTATTGATTGGATGCTAGAAAATCTAGAATGGAATCGTAAGACAAAGGTGGTGTGTGATTGGATATTTCGCGAGTGAGACGGAGGTAAACGAAGGAGCCAAGTAACAAATAGTAAATTGTGGCCGGGAACATCGTGATAAGAAGCTGCAGGGTGAGACCAAATTCGTTTGGTGAGCCAGAACCAGAGATGTGGTTTCTAGATAAGTGGAACAAGCAGCATGAGTTACCGGAGCAGATGGCCGCGAGCAAGTGAAAGACAACAATAGTAAGAATAGTAAACCGCACAAAAACAATTGGCCAACCATAGTGAAAACACCGAAGCATGGATGAGCAAGGAATCCGATAGCGGAACGAAAAAAATTGGTGATATATTATGTAACATCGTTATCCACCGATGCGACCTATCTAGGGGCCCATAGTCAAAAAGACGGAAACGTCCGTGCAACTCGGTCTCTCAGATGTTAACTCCCCTCTTATCATATCAGCATCTGGCCACCTAAAAGGAAGCATCACCGGGTGAAGTGAGATTATACGTTGAGGTAAAGGTTGAGGGGAGTGAAAAGAAAGTGAGAGTCTGACGGGAGGCGTACAACTGACTCATGGTCCAGTGAATCGCACAACCTTACATTGCCAAAAGCCAATCGATGACATATGGATAGCTCGCTATGTTCCCAGACCAAATGGAAATGTGGACACAAAATAAAAAGTTAAACGCCTGTAGTGGTGATCTTTAGTAAAGCTTCGTTTATTCGGAGAACCAGCAGAGTGGTGTCAAACCCGGGGAACTGAACTGAGATGTTCATGAGACGAAGCGTATGGGGCGCAGGTACGTCAGCTTCCCAAAATTTTAGCTCAATTCGCATGCGACTGATACAAAGCGCTATGGATGAAAAGCGGATGCAATTTCATCAAAAAAGTAATGTAAGTAACGATTAATGAAGAGAAAACGTAGTATTTATTAGAAAACTTTCTTCCCTACCTCGGGAAATTCCGCATCTCTTGGACTGACTTCAAACACACAGACTCACGTGATGAAGGTGCAAGTTTCTAGTATGGGCCGACAGTACGCTAAAAATACATGACATGGAAGTACGCTGCAGGCGCATAGGATACAAATAACCCAAATAAAAACATTACATGGCAACAGTGAAACTGAATCGTTGCAAGAGGAAAAAACCAAAACCAACGCAACTTCGAGTCCACGGGAAGTACAAGTGAACAAAAGACCAAGGGCTGTAAAACGGTGGTAAACAGTTGTGATGCATCTAAAAATTTGCAATGAATGTGAAAAAGTGTAATCGCAACATCAAAGGTGAATCATTCTATCATGTGACAAGCACAAGCCTCGGGAGTGTGCGTAAAATGATGTTAAGTAGCGAGCGGCCCGTTAGAACTGAACCGTGCGATGTCAAGTTCATCGAGCCCTGGATCCAAGTACCAGTGGGCACACCACGCTTCTACACACACACACACACTTTCCATTGTAAAACCCCAACACACTTTTAATCTCAGGTGTAGCTACAACGAGGTCCCTTCAACAAAACCTGACTGTATGCATGCGCATGTATTCAGAAATGAACAAGCGGTGCCTTCTTTCGCCGCATGCATGGTTACGTAAGCTGATGATACGTCTATCATAATATCGCGTCTTCTACCTGCACACCACAGGTTCACTCATCACAATCATCATCACTACACATTAGTTGGGGGAGAGAAACACGCATCAATTACTACGTCGCAATATCATAATGAGAAATACTAAATGCAAAACATACAAAAGCATTGGAATGTACTGCTTAGTGACAGATTATGCTCAAGGAACGAGATCGTGGTTCGAAGGGGAAATAAGCGGGATGGAGAGGGACAAAAACACACAGACACAATTGAGATCCGCTCTTCGCCATGTCAACAAATATATCCAACCGAGGATTTTCGTCGTCCTTAGAAACCCAGCGCGGCAGTCGGACCAACGCCAAGTTCGAAGTGAGGGTTTTCATTCCTCTAGATCAATGCATCGCTTGGCCTCTCCTCGACTTCTTCTATTCACACTCCGGCGAGCAAACAACCCAAGACGTGGGAGTCGGTGTGCTGGTATGCGCAACAAGTGGTCCAGCTATCGGAGCTTGGTGTGCGAAATAATAGTGCTGGGCGGTTCACCAACTGTTTCTGCAGCTTTATTTTTTAAGTAGTTATTTATTTTTACTAGCTAAAGACCAGGTATCCTACAGGCTCGTTTCTTTTACTAAAAGTCGCAAAACAGAAAGATTGATCCGCCCACTGAAGATGCATGGCAAACTGTCGCCACCCTTCAGTATGACCAGCGGTGTGAGACAAGGTTGCCCGCTGTCACCTTTACTCTTTAACTTCGCTATTGATGAAGTCATGGAAACAGCGTTCGTTGGACACGACCTAGAAGGTATGGAGCTACTTCCTGGTGAGCAACTTCTTGACTTAGAGTATGCGGACGATATTGCCCTAATCTGTGACAGCTCCCGAACATGCCAAGCAGCAATGAAGCGATGCACACTGGCTGTCTATCGTTTTGGACCATGCTTTGCTCCATCGAAATGCAAAGTACTTCTCCAAGATTGGCAGGGACCCAACCCTGCGCTAACGCTTGGTGGTGATCTGCTAGAAGTTATTCAGGAATTCAAGTACCTGGTGGGCAGCTATATTAGCATCCGTGGGATTAAAGATGAGGTTACGAACCGTATAGCAAAAGCTCGAGGTGCTTTTGCCAATCTCCACCACCTGTGGCGCAGACGCGACATTACTCTCGTCCTGAAGGGAAGAGTTTATAACGCAGTCGTCCGTTCAACTCTCCTATGTGGTTGTGAAACCTGGCCCATCAAGTCGACAGACATAAAGAGGCTCGTCATAGTCGAGCATCGCTGGCTTCGCAGCTTAGCTCATGTCTGGTGGGAGCACCGCGTGAACAATGAGCGTGTTCGGCGTCGCATATTTGGTGCAAGAATAGCGAGTGAACCGCTCAGCACCAGGTTCCGATGGTTGGGCCACGTGTTGCGCATGCCAGCACACCGACTTCCGCGACGTGCATTGTTTGCGCGTTGTGGGCGCGGTAGGAAGAGGAGGGGAAGTCAGGCAATGACTTGGTCGAGAGAAATGAAAACCCTCACTTCGAAGTTGGCGTCGGTTGGTGCATCCCGACTGCCTGGCTGGGGTCCTATGGATGATGAACACGTTTGGTTGGAAACACTTGCTGATATGGCTAGGAGCCGGCCCCAATGGTGTTTGTGTTGTGAGCTCCTTTGTCCACCGCCCTCATGCTTAGTATCCCCCTCTAATCACGACCTCACTCGTTAGGTATGATATAACTTTTTGCGGCACGAAAGCCGGCTGATAGCTCTCCGGAACGATGTCCATCCATTACTGGGGACTCAGCCGGCTTGCCACTGTATTTTTTCTTGTCTTTTGTGTTGCGGTACAATAGCTGAGGTGTTTTCCACCTGCAGTTAACGTGCATAATAAATAATTAAACTGAAGATACACCCGAATGTAATCATCATCATCAATACTTGTTAGCCGATGGTGAGAAACACCCCAGAGAGTATGCCGCAATATAAAAAGGATAAGAGATCAAACATTACAGATTGCAAAAGCTAAAATATTAACATAAGGTTGAAATCACATTATGCATTGGATTGAGATTGTTGTCGGAGGGAAAGCTAAAGGGGAAAGACAAACAGACCCACAACACAAACTAGTGTAGACAGTAACATGTCCGTCACCGTATTCGCATACTTGGTGAAGCGTGTACTATTCTTTATCATACGGTTAAGCTTTTCTTAAAAATTCGTTGGAGCACTGAAGAGTATTGTCCGCCTCTCGACATGGTCTGCAGAGGTTAACCTTCCGATCAACCCTGTCCAGTCGCAATTTATGATGTTGGGTAAGTGTGAGCGCAGCCGAACGTACACAGTGGCTGGTCAACCGTTGCATCCCGCGCCTTTCGTGCGCGACCTCGGGTTGCTCTCACGCTGCGACCTAAAGTCCATTGACAACACGAATAGGCTGTACCAAAACAGCCTTCGGACGCTTTGGGCCCTCAGGCGCAGCTTCAGCACTTGGTCCGAAGAGATTGCTACTCGCCTCTTCGTCTCGATAATACGACCAATGCTAGAGTACGGCTCTCCCGCCTATTGTCCCATCACCCTGGGCGAGGTATAAAAACTTGAACGGGTGCAGGATGTAGCCACCAGGCTGATTCCCAACTTAGGAGGTATGCCATACGAAGACCGATGTAAGAAACTAGGGTTGTACACCCTAGCTTATCGTCGGCTGAGGGCTGACCTCATCATGACGCACCGGATATTACATCTGGGTGATTACCCCATGTTGAGACAACTGCTTCATCTGCGCACACCAAGCTGCACGCGAGGACACCGGTATAAACTTATCGTACCGAAGTTGAAGCGGGTCGCTCACCAACTCTGTTTCGAACGCAGAGTGGTGAATGTCTGGAACGACCTGCCGCAGCACATAGTAGAAGCGAACACCGTGTCTAAATTCAAGATGCTACTAGACCAACAATTTGCAGAGGCAAAGTACAGAGAGCGAAACGATAAATAAAGAGTTCATGTCCGAAAACGACGAATGATGCAGCTACACAGAGAAAGCTCTACTCGCTGCTTCGAACCAGTTTTCAGTATTCCTAGGAGATTCCTACTTTTCTAACGGATAGCCAATATGAGCACCAGTTTGTAGTTTCCAATGTTGGACATTGGAGTAGCTGCCATTTGTGTTTAAACTACGATATGCATCCGAAATTTGGGCCACAAGTAAATTTGAAGTAGAGGTCGATTAGTTCGGGAAAATTGACGTTTGTGTGGTGAGTCATTTTTATTTACCAATGTGTAGGAGATCCAATCCAGGAGTTATTATTTATCAAAGTTCAGCATCATGTGAGGCCAATGTCCCAGAATTCCAGAGCAATACAGCTGTTTGGAGTGTCAAAGGGATCTTTTCTCGCCAAGTGTTTGCTGTACCCGGAATGTTCTTGTTGATCCGACAGCAGCCGTGTTCAAAGAACCGTGTCGAGTGTACGTGTCCCATTACACAACCCCATACAGCTCAAGTGATTTAGGTGAATATCAGAAAGCCAAAACTTGAAAATTCACACCCATATTGTTGAGAAAGCGAAAGGCGACAGGCTTGTTAATTATACCAAAGCTTTTGTGAACAACGCAATTAAATAAAATGCTGATAGATGAGGTTACACATATAGGTTGCTTTTGGTTTTCCTATCACAAATGCTCCAAACATCCGTCTGGCAGCATATGTGAAACCTCGGCCACTGACTGTTGATTAGATTGATCAAGGTTAATTTCAAAGTAAATCGTGATCAAAACAGAAAATACGTGTCACAGAGTGACTAATCTACAGCCCAGTAATCAATACCTAACCGCTGTGCCAAGCGATGCTCGTGGAGCTCAATAGAACCCAGTAAGCTGTCAACCACTACGCGCCGAATTCAACTCGCAGCTACGACTACATCGGCATTAGAACGAAACCGGTCGTAGGACACAACGTTTGGGGTGAGCTCGACCGAAAACCCTCGTATGCGCTAAAAAGTGAGAAGTAGACAAAACCTCACAATAATCTGCTGTAGCTTGTGATCGATGAACTGTCAGATAAACGATACGGCGTAGTAGGCTTCTCGGAGCCCGGTGCATGCTAACAGATTTGGAACGCATCAACATCGTGGATCACCGGCACCTCATAAGAAAGTCACGTAAGAGCAATTCTTATAGAATCGAACATGCTATCTCGGCTATCAAACCGAAGGCAGATAAGTTTGCTCTTGACATATCATGAAGCAATGCAACTGGGGAGTTTCGTTTCGCAACCGGAACTGTCGAAATGGAAGCTGGAAACTAGTGCTCTAACTTTCGCGAAAAGTATGTAAGCGTACCTGAAAAGGGATGGTTGTTTAACAACACTGATGTTTAGGTAGACGGATAGCAATGTCCTGTAAGACGAGCACAACTAACACGGGTACAATGGGGAATTTAAAAAACGACAAGGCGCAACAATTCCTTTTATGATCTAAAAGTCACCTGTGTATGTGTTATGACAAATAGTCAACAATTAGATCCTCCGTGTGCTCGTTGACTGTTTTCATTGGCGCGCATTATATGTTGCCGTTGAAATGAACGGGATAAAAACACGAGTGGATCAATCAAAAAAGGTCACAAAAACGTGGCAAAATTATCCAAGTGACTTGGTCATTGTGATGCATGCCGTCTTCCTGGATAGGGGCCTCGGATGGATCACATCGGGGATCAGCAATCTCATCTAATAAAATGCAGTAGAGAACGCATCGGAGTCCCAGTACTTGGTTTCTTGCACTTAGCTGATTAAATTTATTGACGTTACTTTTGCTCCATTTTTCCGAATTCTAATGAGTTAAACTTCCTTCCCTCCCCTTAGTATTCAATACTGTTACCCTGGAGATGCAAGTTGTGGCCAGTGGATATACCGCACCGCGGTGTGCATGTCATAACTGTTTAGCCGAACCGGACCAAACGAAGTTGAGCTTCGTCGCTTCGTTGACGTACACTCTTTGTAAATAAGGGATATAAGAGAAGTGATGCCTGTAAATTTATATCAGCAAACTTTAAGTTCACGCCCCCCACTGGTGAGAAAATCACTACGGAGCTACAGCCGAAGGTCAGGAAGAGCAGACTTTTCAAAATGAATGAAAGTGCTCGTTCCGAACACATGAGATACCTACATACAAAAGGTCTTGCCACAGTCACTGAATGATAGGTGTGTTAGTCGGTATGAACCAAGAATAAGGCGGCACAAGCCTTGTATTCGGACAATCCACCGTTTGACCTGATCTAGTTGTGCCAAGGAAGCGGGCTGTAAACAGTGTAAAGTATTGTGAATGTTCAGAAAGATATAAATCGACTTGATTTTGCGAGTGGAATCACGGGCAGTAAATGACCGGCGGCATGACGATACCGATGAGGTAAACGTCCTGAATCTATGAATCGGTCGTTTAGGAGATATGCACACCAACCACCCTTATTAACGACAACAGAATGAACTCAATAGTCAGGGAATCGGTTAAAAGTAAGCATCGTGATTCTTAGTTAGTAAAACACTTAGGCAATGAGCGAATTGATCAAAATAAATGGAGAATTAGCAATGGCACTGAGGATTCGTTGTTCGACTTTGGAGCTCATTATGTGGTTGGGTTGCGATGCGTAATTCTCAATTCGGACTACGCCTTACTTTGAAGCAAACGGCAGTCGATACGAGCAGTGAGACTGCATCCAAGGTAAAAGAGGTTTCACTGCGGTCCGAGAGAAATCGTCTACGGATGTGCCATTTCCCGTCGAGGAATTACGAGCTGCGGCAAGTGTGCGACGACTGGGAGCAAGAGAAGACGAAGCCGAAAGATAGGGCGTAAAGAACTGGAGTCAAAATGAGGTTTAGAGCCAATTCGGGAATAATTAGTTGGTGATGTGTCGTTAGCAGCGCAGCCACTTGCTGGAGATATGAAAACAAAGCAAACTGACATGAAATGCATACCAGAGAGCAGGGCGTTGCTTTTAAGCTACGTCAATTGGGTCACGACGTTGTGAGTCGATATCAAAGCATACAGATGAGAAGTTAGGCCCCAGTGGTGACATACGGCACCTACGGCGATCGAGAGAGAGCGAGGGTAACAACCGCAGACCGAATAGCCTTGGAGAAACTAATCGACAATGAGAACAGATAGGCTGAACGATCATTATCCCAACAGGTGGAACATGCTGAAGTACCTTGGTTATCAGTTTTGGCGCTGGTTTTCCGGGGATGAGGGCACTCGTGATGATGATGTCCACCTCCTTTGCTTGTTTCGCGAACAGCTCCATCTCGGCGTCCAGAAAGGCCTTCGACATCTCTTTCGCGTAGCCACCAACACCTTCACCGGATTCCTATAATTCAATAAATGAGATGTGGGAGTTGGACAACAAAATAAGGTGTGTTAATATGAATCTAAATCTGTCCCTTGTGTTCCATTCATGGTGAGATTCTAAGAGAAAGACGTGTCGGCGACATACTGCGCGGAAGGGATCAACGATGAGGCTTAATTAACCGGATAGTTGACCGTTTATTCTACTGTGCAAGTGGCTGAAAGATTTCGTTATTCAGCTATCGGAAGTGGACCAGCATTCGATACGGATGTTCTGCTGCCACACAAACGTGAGCCGTTGTACGTGAGCTCGGACCTTACCACGGTACTCAAGCATGGAAAGAGTGAGAACTCAAATCTAGAGTGCGTTGATCTGAGCGATTAATACATGCTCACCAGGTGGGCGAAAATGTGATGCTGAGGTCCAATAGTCCGCAATCGATGGTAAGGCCGAACAGAAATACTTTCATTATGATTAACAATAAATAACATGAATATAGAATGGGAATAACTTTAGTGGCTACAGTGTGGCTTATTACTGAGCTAATCACATGAGAAAGTAAGCCTCCACTGTGCTATGCTATCGGATGCCCGAAATGGCGTCTTACTATATATCCCGTCTTAGCTATGTACAGGAAGTAAGAAAGGCGACAGCGGTACGCCGGCACATCGCATCGACGCTTCGTTGCAACGCGACTACCCACAGTAGTAACGCGCAGACTGAGCATACTGCGAGGTCGATCTCAAGTACGCGGAGTCGGACCAGTGACCTCCGGAGTACAAGACGTGTGTGTAATCATTTCGGCTACTAGTCGAAGATGTAAGAGACCTATGAGCACCTGTCGAAGCCATGATAACCGATGTGAGCAGTTGTGGTGCTAGGTACACCTCAGACGCAGAGAGCTGCTTGCGGGCTCAGTTTATTGCAGTCTCTGTGCCGTTGTTTTGACCGGCTACCGTATCTCCGGAACTACTTGAGTTACGTCCGTTTTACTGATCTCAGTTGTTCTCGAGTATGACTGCTGTACGACTGGATGCGTGAGACTCTCATCGAAAGAAATTGGAGGGATATATCAACGGCAACCTGGATGAGGGGTGTCCCTCGGCCAATGGCGTGTCCCAAAGTACAGAGACGGGCCAACTTTCCTCCTTATCTATATCAACGATCTACATCAAGTTCTTCGGCCGACGTGTTATCTGTTTACGGACAAAGTGAAGAGCGACTGATGCTTTCAATGAATGTGATGTATTTCAGCATGACCTCAACAGCCTCACTACATGGCTTGCTGAGGTCTATAGGTCAGTTAACTCAATCCAGTCATCTATGAAAAAGCTGGGGAGGGAATCACATATTGCACATGTAGCAGTAGAAATGAAGGAATTAGTCTCATAACTTTTAGATTCAGGCAAGTTCAACAAGCTATCGATGCAGGATTGCGTGAGCCCATTCACCAAAAGTAAACTTCTCGTGCTTGAGAGTAAGAGTAGCAGTATTAGCAACAGTCTAACGAATAGACATAGAGCCAAACAAAACCATGGCATTCTCAATCAAAACTATAGCAATGATTGAGAAGTTCTGGTGGTAGGCAATTATTGATTAGAGAAAGTGAAATACAGGGAAATATGCATGGTTGGTGGCATCCGGTTTCGGATTTGCCAGTTTAAGTTCGTTTAGCCCAACTGCGGTGAAGAAGCATCAAGAATGCAACATCAACCTCAGCATTGGGCACAAATACATACATGGTTGGCGGCATCCGGTTTCGGATTTGCCTGTCACTGTGGCCAGCCACAGGACGCCTGCGCCTACAGAGGGACCATGGATGACTTGCGCTGCACTACCCACAGCCCCATCCACACACCACATATCCAGTGTCATCATCATCATTATACACGTTAGCTGCAGGAGGAAAACACCGCAGCTATTGTGCCGCAATACAAAAGACAAGAAAAAATACAGTGGCACGCCGGCTGAGTCCCCAGTAACGGATGGACATCGTTCCGGAGAGCTAACAGCTGGCTGCCGTAAAAGAAAGTCATATTATGCCTAACAAGTGAGATCGTGATTGGAGGGGATGCTAAACAGGAGGGTGATGGACAAAGGAACTCACAACACAAACACCATTGGGTCCGGCTCCTAGCCATATCAGCAAGTGTTTCCAAACAAACGTGTTCATCGTCCTTAGAACCTCAGCCAGACAGTCGGGATGCATCAACCGACGCCAACTTCGAAGTGAGGGTTTTCATCTCTCTCGACCAAGTCATTGCTTGACTTCCCCTGCTCTTCCTACCGCACCCACAACGCGCAAACAATGCACGTCGCGGAAGTCGGTGTGCTGGCATGCGCAACACGTGGCCCAACCATCGGAGCCTGGTGCGTGATAAACTGGTGCTGAGCGGTTCACTCGCTATTCTTGCACCAAATACGCGACGCCGAACACGCTCATTGTTCACGCGGTGCTCCCACCAGACATGAGCTAAGCTGCGAAGGCAGCGATGATCGAATATGACGAGCCTCTTTATGTCTGTCGACCTGATGGGCTAAGGTTTCATAACCATATAGGAGAGTTGAACGGACGGCTGCGTTATAAACTCTGGCATTCAGGGCGAGAGTAATGTCGCGTCTGCGCCACAGGTGGCGGAGATTGGCAAAAGCGCCTCGAGCTTTTGCTATACGGTTCGTGACCTCATCTTCAATCCCACGAGTGCTAATATAGCTGTCCGCCAGGTACTTGAATTCTTGAGCGACTTCTAGAAAATCACCACCAAGCGTTAGCGCAGGGTTGGGTCCCTGCCAATCTTGGAGAAGTACTTCGCATTTCGGTGGAGTAAAGCATAGTCCAGAACTATAGACGGCCAGCGTGAATCGCCCCAGTGCTGCTTGGCATGTTTGGGAACTGTCACAGATTAGGGCAACATCGTCCGCATACTTCAAGTTAAGAAGTTGCTCACCAGGGAGTAGCTCCATACCTTCTAGGTCGCGTCCAGCGAACGCTGTTTCCATGACTTCATCGATAGCGAAGTTAAATAGAGGTGACAGCAGGCTACCTTGTCTCACACCGCTAGAGATACTGAAGAGTGGCGACAATTCGCCATAAACTCTCACTTTGCCCAAACTATGCGCGTACAGCGCTTTGATAATGTTTACATATTTATCAGGCACACCTTTCCTCAGCAGACAGTCCCAAAGGGCACATCGATTGGCTGAGTCGAAGGCACCTTTTATGTCAAGAAACACGACAACGGTGGGTCGCCAATAAACATGGTGGTGCTCCAACAATTGACGCAAAGTGAAGATGTGGTCGATGCAGCCCCGACCTCGACGAAATCCGGCTTGCTCTTCACGAATCTGGCTTTTACGAGTGCCGGTCAGTCTGTGGAGAATGGACAGGGGCAAGCAATTTAAAGGCAATCGAAAACAGACTGATCCCTCTATGATTGCCGCGTTCCAAACGGGAGTTTCCCTTGAAAATTGGGACAGTGACGGAGCGGTTCCAGTCTGTCGGGACAGTCTCCTGCTCCCAAAGTTTCACTAGCAACTCGTGTAAATCAACTATTAGAGCAGGTCTCCAGAATTTGAAGAGGGCTGGGGGAATTCTACCTGTTCCTGCGGTCTTATGCAATTTCAACAGCCTTACCACACGTTCAACTTCTGAGCCTGAGGGCGGATCTAAGGAGACGGCCCAGGGAGAAGGGCGCTCAGTGCCCGAAAAAGAAACCGATAACTCAGGTTGGTTAAATTGCCTTGCAAAGTGTTCAGCCCAATGCTCCAAGTGTTTTGACAGGCTGTTGATTGGCTGCCCGCTCTCGTCGCGTATGGTCTCGCTAATACCAGGTCTCCTGCTGCCTGTTTCCCGTATCAGACAGAATAACTTACGATGATTGTCAACGGTAGCGGCTGTTTCCATCTCAGAAGCACGATGAGACCACCAGGTTTCGCGGTCTTTCTTCAGGCTAGCACGTAGTTTGCCCTGAGATTTTTGCGAGCCTCATTGTATTCGCTTCCGGCCGGAATACGTCGGCGAGCATCCATAAGTTCCAGAGACTGTGTAGAGACCCAATGTCCCGTCTGGCAATTTCCTTTGCCACATGAAGACATACCTGCCAACAGTAAGGTTTGATTAATATGCAACCAGTGGGGGGCGCTTACTCAGCCCAGATGTCAGCGAACTTTGAGACACATTTAGTACACCTGGCTGGTGTCAATCCGTTCACATCGACGTTGCGGACGTCCACCGAAACGCACCCCAAGGTCGGCGTCGACAAGTGCGTGGTCATAGTCCACGCCCGTGCTCCAAATCGAATGACAGTTTTGGACACAGCCACTCCGGTGGTAGCTGATCGCGATATGGTCGATTTGCGTCCATGGCTGGCCCAAGGCTGGTGGCCGCCAAGTCACGCTTCTGCGGATGCGGTGTCGAAAGTTAGTGCTCGCGAGGAAGAGGCCACAATCTTCATACAGTTGTGGCAATCGCTCACCGTTGTCGTTACGGGGGCATACACCATGTTGGCCACCCAGATGAAGCTCAGCAGAGGACAATTTTCCGACTTGGGCGTTTAGATCGCCAGCCAACACCACAGTATCCGTGCTTCTTCTGTAAAGAAGGAGATCGTGAAGTTACTGATAGAAATCATCTTTTACCGAATCAGTGCTACAGTTTGTAGGGGCGCAGGGCGAAATGACAAGCAGGCACCGTTTGTCCCCGCGCGACTTCGCAGCACGGAACGAACTAGATAATCTAACGGCGCACATCCTACTGTTTACTGGGATCCAATCGGTCAGGGCAGCTTCAGCCCGTGGACGCAAAACAATGCCGACGCCAGCTTGACCGGCATTTGAAGCTGCATCATCGCCAGACAGGCGCAATGAGAATGTGCCGCCAGTGTCGCATGTGGGGGATCGCAGGGTAAACCCGAAACTCGAATCTTGCAGGCGGGTTTCTGATAAACAGCAAACATCGATCGACAGAGTTTCTAATGTGCGGACAAGTGCTGCCTGTTGGCCAAGCTGAAGCAAAGTGCGCACGTTGACACATGCCAGTCTTAGTGAGACGCAAGCACTCCAAAGGGAAACGGATGAACTGACGTTGTCCGCTTGGCTGAACATGGGCTTGTCGACTGTGTGGGATTGGAAACTAGAAGACAAGCGACTATTGAAGCAAGGTGGGGGAGGGCCAAGGATTGGGGATTGAAAATGGGGGATAAAAGTAAAGTTGGAGCGGGACGATAAGGATGAAGAAGCGCAAGAAGGGGATAAGAAGACGGGAAGGCCTGAGCAGTAGTATCCATACCCCTATCCACCCTGCTCGATGCAGCAGATAGGGAACCGTTTATTATCCTCTGCGACGGACAGAGCACCAAGAAATTGTTTGATGAAGGGTTTATTGTATTGCGTGGGCAGAATACTGTCAGGTTGCCCAGGCCTAGACAGAACGATTAGGGTTCTCAAGCAAAGCCTTTGGTTCAAAAATCTTACCACAAGACAGCGGGTTTTGGCAATGGACTACAGAGAGTCCGTTTTATGAAATAAGGAGCCACCCACATTCCAACCCACAACCTGGAGGACCAGGAGGCTGAGTTTGTCTGGCCTCTAACCATTGACCAATCTGGTATGAGTGGCTCTGAAAGTGTAAAAAAAAGCACCACCCAGCATAGCTCAATGGATCGCTGAAGCACGCAAACCATCGCGCCACGTTAAGGTCCAGCCTCGTTGCGATGGCATATCCAGTGTAAACCCGAAGGAATAAGACCGGGAGGCATGTGGATGGGAGCCACGTTTCACCAACGGAGCCGCCCCACACTCCTTCACAGGCAAACACAAGCACGCTGTATTTGGGGAATCAAGCGCACACAAGGCGGTGGCTGGACCGTAGTCAGCACCACACTGAGTGTATGGAATTACTCTTTGAGCCTAGCACGACCACAAGGACCGTGCACGCCGTCCCCTCCAGCAATGACCAACTGTTTCTTGGAGCGAGTATGGACGAGGTAGTGGGTAATAGACAGGTAGGCACCTTGTCAACATGACATCAAGCGCAGCCACACCTGGGATGTCAAACAACAGTCAATCATTCGAAATGCCGATATCAAATAAAAGATATCGTATAAAGTAAACGTATATGACGACAAAAATACTCGCTAAATGAGCATATGGAGTAAATTGGTTACAAGCGAATCCGCGATAAGTACAAAATTTCCGAACGTTATTTGAAAAATACCACGTGATAAAGTTACGCAAGTTTGCCACAATTAGCATGAGCGACGTGTGCAAGTTAGGAGAAAATTATCAGGTACGCAGAACAAACCAACTAAAGTGGGACGTAATTTATCCGGTTTAAAAATACCTAGTTTAAGTGCAAGTTGGTTTGGCCCAACTGCGGTGAAGAAGCATCATGAATGCAACATCAGCCTCAGCATGGGGCACAGGGAAATGTGCATAGCATAGAGGGAACATACATGTGCATTTCTATGATGATACACATCGGTCAAACGTAAGCACTCACTCTTACGGCCTGGTAATGCCATACGAACATTGACTTGTACCATCAGCAAGACATAACAAAGGTAATGCATAGTGAGTGAAAAGTTCGAGAACACACACAGGCTTACCTTAACAGCTACGGTGAGAAATTCGGCCCCCATCGATTCTACCTGTTCGCGTACCGCTTCTCGGGTATCGAAGGCACGAACGACGGCGCCTAACCCCCGAGCAGCGCCGATGGCCGATAGACCGGCGACCCCACCACCAATGACCAAGACTTTAGCAGGAGGGATGCGTCCGGCGGCAGTGATTTGACCTAAGGTTACAGGTGAAGTATGGGACAAGAGATTAGAGGTGCAGCAGCAGACTGCTTTCTGTAAGGTAGCGAAATGCAACTCAGTAGTATAGGTAGCACGACTAGAAAGTAGACATTAGAACAAAGAAAAATGGAGGCCAGTTGGTCTCCAGAGCAAGATAAGGCTGAAACTGAACGCTGGTCGTAATTGAGTAATATTTTTCGGTCAAAAAGTTTGACACAAGTAGTGCGTGCGACGTGGATGAACAGTGATGAACTGGTTAAGTGTAGTGAGTTCAATAAGCGTCCAATCGGAAGTTGAGCAATGTAAAAAAGGCGACTTCAAATGCATTACCCAGGAATTGCGTAGCGAAAGGGCTTGAGGGAATAAGATGCAAAAAAATGAATACGCATGCAGAGAGAACCAAATGAGGCGAAGATGGACGTTGCCACGCCCAGAATTTGTTTCGAGTGTGTCGGTGAAACTAATTTCAGTCTTCGGTAAAGCAAACAGGAATGGTCCATAGATAACGGTCTGAATAATATATCCTTCTAAATAATAATTAAAATGTAAAATGTAGACAGATGGGCAACTCCTGTTCTCAGTTAATTTGTTCGTCAAACCATCTGACTAGGAAAGACAGAATCACCAAGCGTGAACAAGTAAAAATGCTAAGGTCGTAACAGCGCGATGTAGGCATGTTCTGTCGGATGTACATCTCATAGTTGACAAACTAAACTGTGGTTTCGAATGCACTATGCAATAAAACTTATTTCCTACAACAGAAATGCTAATGTCCCTATCTTATAGAATACACCCCACTGATTGTAGAAATGTATTCCGATGTTACATATAGCAAGTCAGGTTACATTGTTATAAGCAAATGATTATTTTCAGTAATGTCAAGGCTACGTCGTATTGAGTCACAACATCTACAGAACACATCTATGTGGAAAATACGTTTAAAACATTACTGCAACACTCGCCGCTAACTAGTGACTGCAGCTTGGGACTGGGAAATGATGACTTCGTCGAGGTCGTCACTTGTATGAGCCAGAGACCTTACGCTGCAGAAACCAGCAAGTCACCCATCATAGAAGGCGTGTACTTGCCACTGTAGCGCTGCTCTATGACTGGAATGTCTTGGTGAAAGTGCTCACCATGCTCATCGCTAACAGATCCCAAGTTATCAGGGAAAAAGTCAAGGTGAGTAGGCAAAAAGTACATCTTGAGTGATATTCGAGCACCAACAGCCCCATAGCCCACAATGAGCTATTTGAGATGTCTTTATAGTTCTCTACCTTTGTTCTGTCAAAAAATTTTGTACACACTGCCTTGAATGATCGTCGCGCTTCTAACTCAAATGAAGTCAACTGGCATTCGAAAGCACTCTCTGTCAGTATCCGGCGAATATCAGGCCCATTAAGTATCCATTCTTAAAGCTTCGCATCACTGATCTGTGGAAACACTTGTTTCAGGTACTGGAACGCAAAGCCATCTCGCTAGAGGTCTTTGACGAAGTTTCTAATCAAACCAAGCTTGATATGCGGAGGTTGTACCTAGACATGATCAGCTTGCACAACAGATGTATGCTTTACACTCATTTTCCCTGCACCATACTCCGTTCTCTCTGGCCACCTTTCGGTTGTGTAGTGCTGTTGATTTCTTCTACTGTCCCAAAAGCAAAAGCAATTTTTTGTAAAGCCTTCTTGCATACCTATTAGGAGTGCAATGACTTTGAAGTCAACACAGCAGTTCTAACAGTACTTATCGTAGTTCATGCAGCGAGTAACTGTCGCATACTTCCGTAAACCTCCTTCCTATGGGGGGGCATGCAACAGAGGCACAGTTGAGTACACATTTTCATTGTAGAGCAGTATGGCCTTAGGCTACTCTTGCACGAGTCAATGAACAAACGCCATTCATCACTGATATGCCTCACGTCACGCTCATTCATCAATTCTTCCACATTGTAAGAGTAACAAACGGTTTCTCTCGTGTCATAAAACCGGACAATTTAACAGTTCGCTTTCTGTATACAGTAACCTTGGTGTTTGCAGCAAGTAAGTGCCACTGCTTCAGTCTAGATGCCAGCAATTCGGCCTTGTGTTAAGTCAAGCCCACGTTACGCACCAAGTCATTCAGCTCTTATTGGTCAATAAGATGTAGCTTGACAACCTCAGCTTCAAATTTCTCACGAATGTCCGAATCAGGGGCAGTTGATGATGCGGAATCGCTACTCATCATCAGTGACACGTTCACTGGAAGCACTGACATGGATAAGGTGTAATCATGAGGAACAGGTCGAATAGGTGGTGGAAGAAGGGGGTAATGAATTTTGTCCTTGTTTCGGTTGAAGATTCCAATCACACTGGTTATGCAGAAGTAGCAGTCTGCCGTGTGATCCTTCGGCTCCCTTCAAACCATGGGGATTGCAAAGGGCATCTTGCCTTTACCCTTGAGACACTGAGTCAGATGAAGATTAAAGATGAAGATTGCGGTGCCCACTTCTTATCCTGATCTTCCAGTTTCATCCCGAAATATGCGTGGTAGGCAGACTAGAGTAGTGAAGAAATGGGTCTGCACTGCGACTTTATAGTAAACTGTCTACAGACGTAACAAAAATGATTTCGATCATTTCAGCCATGATCAAGATATCAATTAAGGGAACACAGCTCTCAGCTGTCAGTATCACGTCGATAATATAGCCAAGAGGAATTCTTTTCCAGGATTACAGAGAGCCAATGGACCAATCACAGGCGAGCACTCGGTGCATGGAACGCACTGCTTAGCTAAAATGAAAACTAAAAACTAAAAAAGACCCGACGTGATGGAAACATCTGGTATGTATATTCGTAACCAGCTCACTTGGTACTACTAGAAACATCTGATCTCATTTCTGTCATCAAAATGATGTTGCACAGTGACATTAGTCCGCTTTGTATGTGTGAGTCTAATAGTTTACACATTAGTCAGTTGGATACCAAGGTATACGAGCCATCGGAATGCATTAAATATAGTCGAAAAAGGATAAATTATGCTGCAAGAATAAGCAACTTCTTGACCCCTTCATAAAATCTGACTCTCCGAAAGCTCTTCAACGGTACACGCTAATCGTGTCTGAAGCAACCATGCGCGAAGGAAAGAGAATGAAAATCACAGAACGCTACTCTCGTACCCAAGTAATGAGCCAGTTCAGTGCTGGGTTCAACAGCATTAATTCACGCAATATGCTTGTTATCTCTTTAGTTAGCCAGCAGGAAGTGCAGGAGTCAAGGATCAGCGAGCAGGATTTTTTTATTGGTTTGTCTTCAGGAGAGCATACCACAACCAAAAGGACCTCCAACTGAAACACCAAAGTTGAATGCGGCAAATTAGTGGACTGAAATGTTTAGTTGATGGGATATAGTGACTGGCCTGGTGAAGGCCAAGTGGGAGAAGTAGTATGATCACCATCTGTGGTTGAAACAGCCAAAGCGGACGAAAGGCTTGGACAAATTTCTTTGTGCACATATGTCCGGGTTTTTGAGCCGAATAGCGATTGCTTCCGCTTTCGCGTGCAGGCGACATCCGACCGCTCGTGTGTGTGGTGTCTGGCTCGCAGCAAAGTATCATCCAAACACGTGTAACAACACAGCATTCATTAGAGCCTTCCCTACACCAATGTAGAGCCAAGTAGATCAAGTGTCTCAAGTTCCTACAGACAGTAGTCTGATCGGTTTATCAGCATGCTTTGCTCGACACGATCAAGAGAAGTCCTACGTACAAAAGGAAATCTGTAGATGCGTTGCCAGTGCGGCCGCTTTCCAATACGACTATGAGAACGTACCTTGTGGCCGACTGGAGAGCATACTGACAATACAGATGGAGGGGAGTCGTCGTAGTCAACAATGATCTGAGAGTCGAAGTGCGATAGATGAAGATGTAATAATGTGCTACATCCTGACCGAATAATTGAGGAATTCGCAGTAAGAACGAGATACCTCATCGGTTGCAACCACAGGCATTTCCATTCACAGCTAGTAAGCATGCATCGTACGTACCAAAAATAGTACGACCGAAAAAATCGCAATTGGTGACTCAGGAATCTATCTGTTGGATAATTTCGTGTGATTGCAACGATCCTCTTTGTAGACAAAATGACACCAAGCGAAGCTAGTGAGTGCTCCTGCATCAGGAAAGAAAGATATGGAGCAGTGTGATGTCCGGGCAAAAGTAATCACGCATTGGTACCCAATAATCTGAGCTAACAGTGCATGACAGATGGGCGTCTTGCATAGATCATCGAGAACAAATGTGACAGCTGAACACGCGCATTGCATCTCCGTTGCAATTGACACAACCGCCAGTAGCCTGGAATTTTTCATCTCGCTATCAAACACGTAAGTGAAAATGCAACAGGCATGATCTTCTTAACTGGGAGGGTATGTGCTGTGGGCAGATGAAGTTCGAAAGGGCTTGGTGACGTCTGAGACCCAAAACAAAAAGGAGGACGACTATAACAGCTGTGCTGTTTGCGGATGCTCCTCTACACTTCACATCACACAAGTAGAGCAGTTTAGCCTGTACCGTTGGCAGGCCTCATGGCGAAAGTGAAGGCGGTACAGACAGGCCACGCGATGGACACACCAGAGGAATAAAGTGTAAGACGTGGAGGCAGCAGGTGCAATGAAAGAGAGGATAAGGCATGCCACAGGAGACTCACCCGCGAAGAAGCGATTGAATAGTCCCGCAGCCTCGATCACACCTTTGTACCCGGCAATGTTGGCCATGGAAGATAAAACGTCGAAAGCCTGTGCTCTGCTGATTCGAGGGATGCAATCTAAGGCCAAAAGGTTGATTTGTTTTGAGCTGAGAGCATCAAGCAGGAGCTGGGACGGGAAAATTGCAAGCACAACTGAATGCCAAACAGGAGAGGATAGAAAAGTCGGATCGGTAGGTATTCAAATCACCATGAAACAGTGGTAAGACAAAGACAGTGGTAGTTGTACGTTGGCCACCAGTTGACAAACAAACAGTAGGCGTAATGGCGAGTTGCCGTCACACTACTAGACTGAGGAGACGGAACGGAAATGTGTATCAGGCATCGAAGCGCAACAGTCAGCCAAAAAACAAAGCATGATGATAGAACAGCATGGAATCTGCCTGATGAATAAGACTCACTTATGAGTAGAAGGATTTTAGCGAGTATTTTTGTTCGTCGCAGTCAGCTGACAATTCGGATAAGTCAACTACCTATCCGGAAAAGCTTTTCCGGATAGGTAGTTGACTTATCCGAATTGTCAGCTGACTGCGACGAACAAAAATACTCGAATAAGACTCAACACAGATGTCAGTGTTACTGCTGAAAACAGCAGTCCATATCTGTGAATCATACGCAGAGTATAATAATAATAACCCCTAAATACTGTATACTGCAGCTCAGAAGAGTGAAGTGACAATGCCATTTTGTCAAATTCGCATGTGATAGTCCCGAAGCATCTACATAACAAAGTTAATATGGTGGTGATGGCTATTTTGGAACAATTTCGGGAAACCAAGTCAAAAGAGAAGTACGCTATCGAAAGAGGGGCACTTCACAACGGTTGAGTCGATGTTTATCGTGAAATCAAGAAGCTTCACAGTAGTGACGAAAAGCTTCGTTGACGAGTACGGTTATATATTGGTTGTGTGCAGAATAATGGGAAAAAAATTAGTGAGAAGCTCTAGTTGACACAGAGATCACGTCATTAGATCGATAATGAGGAAATGGGGCGTGGTATATCCAGCTGAGCATAGTACATACGATAGGCATCGACAGCATGGAAGTTTTTGAACAAGGGACTAAGTGTTTCCAGCACAATCGTGTATCCAGTGAAACCAGGTGATGTGTACGGACCATATAAATAGGTTTGCTTGGTTACGCTGTGGAACAGCAGCCTGCCGCTTCCGCGAGGAATGGGTGTGGAGTGACCGAGACCCTAATGATACACAACTACACAACTATAGGCGGACGGCGCATGGAGACAACAAATGTATCAATAAGAACAATAAAGAACATCAACAGTTGAAATGTAACACGGATATTAAAAGACCATTTGCATATCTTTAGCGCTATGCATGGGGTGAGCCTTGGATACCTCCGTCCGCAAGAACAGGAGAGAATGGCACAATGCTATGAAAGATCCCTCACTATTAACCAGAGAAAGAGAACTGGAGAATGCTATGGACTATCGAATCCGTGAGAAAAGAAAGAATATCAAGCTGGAGCCTGAAATATATCTTGGGGATGTGGCTACCATATGGCTCCAGTGGAGGTTAGATGTAGGTGCTCTAAATAAAAGCACCTGACAATGCAAGTTCGATGTGTAAAGGCCGACGGATATTCACAAATGAAGTAGTTGAAGTTTATCTATAAACAGCACGCAGATCAAATAGTTAGAGAACCTAATTAGAAATAACTGGTGGTGGCGTATACTGAAAATGAGCCTGGTGCAAAGGAGAGGAAACGAAGTATGAAGTTCTGCACAGTTCATTGGAGCTGCTGCGCGTCAGTACCGCTGTGGACGATCATACTCGCAATAATAATGTACGAAAGAAGTCGAACTGATCCCAAGACGAGAGAACAAAGTAATAGTGAACGAAACACAGGAGGCTAAGTGATCAGCATTCAAACAAACCGTCATTAGAATCGTAATTGCATGGCTTTGAGGAGGGTTTCAAACGGACCTACTGCGAGTGTATCCAGGTAACCCCAGTTAGAACAGCAACCGTGTGGGAATCGCAAATAACAAGTGGATTCACAATAACGGCTTATCAGTTCAATGCAGCAATAGCTAACTACTGAATGGGTGATTAAAGTTTAGGGACGTAAACAGGCACTTTGAAATGTGAAATGTGAGAACAGTACCAATATTCCGTGCGCAGGTTTTATTCAACTGCAACATTACCCCTAGGGAACTTAATGTGCCAGTCCTTACAGAAGCAGCGTGACAGGAATTAAAGGGAAAAGTGTACCGACACATATGATTTTACCTTGTTTTGCGCTGGATATACTAAACTGATTAATGTACATCGATTTCTGATCAAGCTCAATTCGTCAGTATCCTTGTTGGAAGAGGTTAACGGAGCTCGAACTTTCAACACAATATCGCTATCAGCATAGAGAGCTCCAACATCACCGGTAAGCACAGTTGCGCCCGCCTTTTCGTAATCGGCATCACGAAACTGGGCATTCAAACCAGCACCAGCTTGCACATGAACTTTGAATCCTCTTTGGGTAAGTGTTTTGGCAGCCTGAGGTAGATAGAGCAAACAAAGCGTTCAGATAGTGTGACCGGGCGAGGTCATCGCCATTATTTTACACAGTAAGCTAGGGTAAGAAACACCAAGCATCGTATGGCAATAAAATTCGATCATATAGCAGTCAAAAGAAAATAACAACAAGGTAAGACAAATATCACGAAACCTCATTCTATCTTATGCATAAACGAGATTCTGGTTGGTGTGAGAGGCTAAGCGGGATGGGACGGAATAAAGAAACTCAGAACACAGAAGCCGGTATGGTCAGTTTTCCCCTATGTCGACAAGTGTATCCAAACAAGCATATCCACCATCTTTCGGCCCACAACTAGAAAATCGAGAGGCTCCAACGGAAGCCACCATTGAAGTGAGGGACTATTTTTGAACACGTCGTTCGGTTGGAATCCTACATCTTCCATCTACGCCCCGGTCGCACAAACAACGCATGTCACAAAGTCAATGTGTCGGTATGCGTTACAGATGGCTCATCCATTGGGACTCGATGTGCGAAATGAAGGTGCTGAGCGGTTCACTTCCTCGTCCAGTGCCATAAATAAGGTAACGAAAACGCTCAATACTCTCACGGTGTTCCCACCGGATAAAAGCTAAGCTACGAAGGAACCGGTGGCCGAACGTAGCAATCCTCGTACATCTGTCAATTTGATGGATCGGGTTTCACAACTGCATAGTAATGTTGAACGAACGATTGCATTGTAGACTACATCCTTTAGTGCGAGATTGATGCCGCGCCTGCACCACATGTGCCAAAGGTTGGCAAAAGCACCTCGAACTTCTGTTATGCGGTTTGTCACTTCGTTTTTCATTCCATAGGTACTGGTATAGTCACCCAGATAGTTGAATTTTTGAACGACTTTTCGTCGATAGCAACCAAGAGTCAGAGCAAACGGCAGTCTCCATTAATCCTGGAGGAAAATTTTGCATGCGCGGTTGAAAAGAAAAGCTCAAAAATGCAAAAACAGTGCTAATATGTGCAGTGCAGCTTGAAAAGGTCATGGACTGTCACAGATTAGAGTAATATCGTCAGCATGCTCCAAGTCAAGAAACTAATCGCTTGAAAGAGATTCCACATCATCTAAGCTATGTCCGGTGAACGCAGTTTCCATGATTTCGAAGATGGCAAAGTAAAAAAGGAAAGATGACAGCGGGTAACCTTGTCCCATACCGATGGAGATATAAAAGGGCAGCGACGTATGCCTTAAACCCACACACTACCTGAACTTCGCGCATACAGCGGTCTGTTAAGGTTTACGCTTTTAGTGGGAACATTTCTCTTGATCAGTTGCAAAGGACATATCGACCAACCAGACTGAAGACTCTTTTAATGCCGAGGGACAAGACTAAGGTGGGTTGCCAATATAAGTGGTGGTGTTCCAATAACTGACGTGAAGTGAAGATGTGGTCAACGAGCCCCCATTGTGAAGAAACCCAGCTTGCTCATCACGTAACTGGTATCCACGGGCGACAACCAACATGTCAAGGAGGACGAGCATGTAACTTGGAGGTAATCGAGCTCAGACTTATTCCCCTATGATTATCGTAATCCTCCCTTGAGTAGGAGGATAATAACAGGGATGCTACAGTTAGTGGGGACTGTCTCCTGCCCCCACAGTTTTACTAATATATCGTCCAAATCATTCCTAAATTGAAAAAGGCTTGAGGAGGATCATCTGGCCCTGCGGCTATATTCAAGTTCGGCAGTCCGATCTCACGTTCGACTTCTGCGCGAGAGAGATGGCCCATGGAGCAAGGTGGTGGTCACTGGCTGGTGGCGAATCTAGTAATTCCAAACGACCAAATGGCTTTTCAACGTATTCAGCCCAACGCTCCAAGCGTTTCGACAGGTTTCCCGTATCAGACGGAATATTTCCGAAGGTTTCCATTTCCGACGAACAAGAAGACTACCATGCCTGGTAAAGATAGCAAACCTCATCAGCAACTATTTGGACTAATGCTTCGCTGCCGTACAACTCCAACGACTTACGGAAGGATGAAGGGGGATCTAGCGTAAAACCTTAATGCCCTAAACAAACACGCTGGGTAAAGGCGCTTACGCCTTGTCAAAAATATATCGTCGCAAACAGCTGGTTATCGTGTAAAGATGTGGTGCCGTCAACAAGACAGCTTCCTTGCAGCTTTCTCTACTCCGGATCATAATCAACCATTAATCCACAGATAAAACAACATGAAACACTCTAGACAGGCATCCCGACTAGGGGACGACAGCAGACACACCACTGGTGTCGACGGCGAGGCATGTGCAGTAACGTCTCAAGCAAAGACCAATACGCGTCACGAGGATTCCTGCATAAAAGGGAGATGGACCGACGGTACCGAGTTTGGTCGTCAGTGACTTCATTCCCCGCTGCCAAGTTAATTTCTGTCCACCACAAGCCTTGCGCCATCCTACATCTGGTAAACAAAACAAGTCTCTCCTAGGTAAGCAGTGACTGGACACACAGTACGTGCCCAAGCCAACGCAACTTGTTTTGTGCTATCTGTTGTTTTAAGGAACTAGCATGATTATCACTGCCCATCACTCGCCTAGAACAGCACTGCTGCGGACACGCTGCTGTCATCCGACACCAGCAATGTTTCGTAGAGAAGGATGAGCAAACACTTAAGGGTGCCACAGGTCCTCAGAGCGATAGGGCTGTCTCGCTCTCATTGAGTAGGACGGCCCTCACTGTGGCCTTGTAAACACGGTCTTTCAGACGGCTCTCTCTGACGTTACAGATGTCGCGGATACAAGAATGCAGTTCTAGATTTTATTTCAGAAGGTTAATATATTTATAAGGGCTTAAAACGTTTCGCTCTTGACATAAAAGCCTTCTCAGGTTCCAAATATGTTCCAAAATATCGAACGTAGTTCTAGCTCTTGCAGTACGTGAACTGACTTCAATGATTATGCGGCCATCAGTGCTGTATTGATCAACTAGCTCGAGTTCCTCGCTATCAAAAGTCAAGAAGTCATCAAGTGGCTGGCGTTCCTACAAAAACACTGCACTCTGAAGGCGTAAAGCGCATGTCAAATGTTAGGACCACTCTAGAGAGGCAATTCAGAGTTGATTGTGGCACTCAAATATCGTTAAACAGCAAGACAATATCAACCTCAAAAACGAGATCAACTAGCTCTTCACCAGGCAGTACCCCAACATCTGCATCGTGAGGCTCCGCAAGCGAACACCCCACGTTGGAGTCCACGATGAAGTTGGACAAAGATGTGGAAACTAGACAACCATGGCGAACGCCACTTCTCAGAAAAACATCTGACAAGTCACTGTAGACCATAACGCCGCACTGTGGTGTTAGAGTACAGGACAGGTAAAATGTTCACATATTTCAGTGGAACATTTTTCTGCACGATTATCTCGAACAGAATGCTTGGATCGACTGAATCGGATACATTCTTGAAGTTTAGAAGACCAGATTTTTTCGGCGTGGTAAGGATGGCGCTGCTCTAGCAATTGTCACAGAGTGAATGTGTTGTCCATACAGTCCCTTCCTAGGTGGAAACCTGCCTGTTCTTCTCTAATCCGGGATTCTCGTTCTGCATTGACGCAGCGAACGAGGACTGAAGCAAGTAATTTTGTCACCACTGGTGTTCGGCTAATACTCCTGTGATTAGCACAGTCGGAGCGACTGCCCTACTTGTAGGTTGCCACTATAATCGATTCGCTCCAATTAGCTGAGATGGTGGCTTCCTTCCCGGGCTAGCAAAACGAATGCGTTTAAGCGCTGCAATCGGATGTCGGACCTCAGCTTCCGACGGAGCCTACATGGCTCAGCATGCACCACCTGATTAGGAATTGGTCCAGGAGCAGGGGGCAAACATAGCTGATCTCGAAAGCACGCAGTTCAACGAGCCATACAGCACTCGTTATTGTGAACAGTGGCATCCGCGCTGTCTCTGTTTCACTGGGAGCAGTAGTGCGGATCAGTTCGAACAACTTCCGATTTTTGCCTAGTGCTCCAGTCTCCTCCATATACTTAGGCCTACGATTGCAACACGCTCCTTTGTCAGCATGCAGACTCCGCTTTAGTTCGCGCCTAATAGTGCGCCTAGTTATACTGTGATTAGAGCCACACGAAAGTTTTCTTATATATTCCAATATGCCCACCGACCTCTCAAACATTCAAGAACTGGTGCGATAATGAATGGTAATGCTGCAAGCAGAAGACCCCGCGTTGTGCATAGCTACCAAAATTTTATTCCATTGAAGCTTAGTGTCATTAAGATATGAGAAAGCGAAAGTTCGGTACGCAGAGGATTCTGATAGGCATGTTTGACAAAGGGATGGATTCGATTTGGTTCATCGCAATTAGATTCCAAGCCGCATAGGTAAGCTACCAATCCGAAAAAGCACCAGACGCGCGTTTAGCCCTATTGAGGCTCGTCAGTGGTGCCGTAGTGATGCTGGTGTGGTGGGGATGGATTAACTTTTCAGTTACCAAACCGAGGAGACGCTTGGTACGTCTCGCGGTAAAGCTCATGGAAAAACGACGGCGTGCCAAGGCATGATCAGAGTCGACGCAAATAATCCAGAAAGAGCGATAATCCAGGATGGAAGCACGCTACCTGCAACTTGTGGCAACATGATCAATTTGGGTACATGGCCGGTCAGTTCCAAGTGGCACTTCGGCGCCCACTGTCTAAAAGCGGTGCTACTAATAAAGTGCTCCGAACACAGATAAAGCAGACGCTAGCCGCCGTCCATCCAGATGGAGTTAAGTCCATACTTACCACTTAGCTGAGCTTCTAGAGAAGCTCAGACGACCTGCTTGCGCATGTATATCCCCTGCAATAACCATGGTATCTGGACTTATAACACTGCGCAGTAGAATGTTCGGTTCATGGTAGAATGTGTCCTTAGCAGCAACGGAACTGCAGTCATAAACGGAAACTAGCAAGTGTCTAGTACTACTTTGAGTAGCAACCTTAAATGATGTTATACGGACTGCACACAAAAAACCGTTCACGAGAATCCAAACACCCAACGATGACTCGGTCTTGGAGCTTAGAAAGATGCTGACTCGAGCATAGCCCATGGTCTCCGCATCAATCTCCAGATGCGTACAATCAATAGCGAGAGGACAAGCCGAGCGCAGTGACTTCAACAAACCTATCAGATGCATTGGTCTTAGTTTCGGACACACAAGGCGTCAAAACCCAGTGCGTCCAAGGTGCGCGCGAGTGCAGCCGGTTGACCTATTTGTCTTAGAGTGCGAATGTTGAATACAGTTAGGAAAACGGGACAGTGTGGCCTTATAAAGGACCGTTGCGGATAGGCGTTTAGGGGGGTGGTGTGGAAAGGTAACTGCGGATGACATTAGGGGTGATGTCAATTAAGCTGGGAATTATAGAAGGAAGGTGAGTAATAGTGGTTGGGGAGTAAGAGAAACCGGTGGAAAGAAGGGGGCGTCAGTAGTAGCATGTTTCGGCTGACCCGCCCTGTTGTATACAGCAGATAAGACGACCCTTGATAATCTGCGCGATGGCCGATGTAAGATGTGGTTGAAGATTGAAGAAATAGTCAAAGTTGTACGTGGGCTGCGATAGTTCCATGGCGCCCAGACCTAGACAGGAGATCCATTAGGGTGCTCAACCAGTCGTTGGCTCAAAATGTTGTCCGCAAGGCAGCGGATGTGGCAAGGATTCGGTTTTACAGTAATGAACCTCATCCCATTTCAAACCCCAACCTGGAGGACAAGGATACTGAGTTCGTCTGATTTCTAACCATTGACTAATGTGGTAGGAGTAGCTATCAAGAGGCCTGAGGGTCTCACTCAGCATAGCTCAATGGGTCCGCGAGGTACGCGAACCGTCGCACCATGTTAAGGTCTGAACAACAGTTTCGAAATGTGGGCGGCTACAGCGAACACCGTCTGCAAGGATATCGTATCGCGGGCAATATGACAAGAGTAAATGACTGATCTCGCATCTCTAATTGCATAAACAAAGGTCAAGAAAGTAAAGAACGAAGTGCTACAAGCAACAGATTGTTCAATGGCACACGAAATTTCAATAGAGTAATAAGGCGTAAGTAAAAAATGGTTAGCAACAACTGGCAATATCCGGATACAGCGCACTTAAAGGAGTTAAGCACTGCTGAGGTAACTACAAGGTATATCCAGAATGGAAAGTGAAATTATCTATCTGTGCTAACATGTATGTAGAAGTAAACAGGCACGCGTAGCTGAGGCTAACATAGAATGCAAAAAAGCAAATGACCTGTGGAGCGATCGAGACGCGTTTTTCATTTGGGGCGCACTCTTTTGGTACGCCGATAATGAGATTTTCATAACGATAACCAAGTTTCGCATTTTCTTTGGTTTTAACAGCAGTCGAAAAATACTTCGGCAAATAAACCGGTTGCCACCTTTGTTTACAAGAAACGCGCGAAGTAAACAAGAGGCCAGTAGTCCTATTGATGAAAGGGAAAGGGGACATCACAAGAGGTTCGTGGTGTGATACACGTCCGGTCGAGGACCCTGAGGGCTTCCGTGTCCAATGAGTAATTAAGTCGTAATAGACCTTGGGCCTGAAATAAAAATCAGATGCTTTGTAGGTGGTCGGATGTGTTGCAACTAACAAGTAAGAGGCGGAACTGAACGGACACTGCGCCTGAGTAACACATCGTAGCGAGTTGAGCGAAGCTGTCAAAATTGTCTAGGGAGGAATTACCCTGAGGTGAACGGATGACGAAAACGAACACGGATGGCTGGTGTGAATGGAATGACAAAAGAATAAAGGGAATGCTCTTTCCCGAGCCAGTAGTTGATACGTTGATCGGATAGCTTGACAAATCAGTAACGAAACATTCGTATCACACACTAGTTGACCAATTAGGGCCCACGTAACCTACATCAGCGGTCTCTGTCGTGCCAGTTAGGTGAAGTAAGCAAGATATAGGAAGAGAAATATATGGAAAGAATGAAAATTATTTGAATAAAAGATAACACAAATGTGTGAAAAATTGCAGAAAAGAAAATCGAAGTACGAAGATGGGAGATGGTCAGAAGAAGAGGAAAGTTCCATGTTGACTGCATCATCATCATCAATACACGTTAGCTGAGGGAAACGCACCTCAGCTAATGTGGTGCAAAAAAGGTAAGATAGTAAAAATTACACTAAAAATTCCAAAGCAAGTAATACAATGTTAGATATAATATTATGCGTTTCGTATGATATCGAAAGTGGAAGGGGAATCTAAACGGAAAAGAGAGACAAAGAAACTCACAACACAAACGCCATTGGGACCAGCTCTTTGCCATATGTATGTATGTATGTAATCTCAACAGTCTATTAACTAGACACAGAGCCAGCATAAAACCGTGGAGATCAGCAGATAAGCAAGATTCATCGCGTCATAATCATCGTGGCATGCTAGCTGAAGGCGAGCAACACACTTCAACTAATATGCCGCAGGAAGAATGGAACATTTTGACAAAAAGTAGGACAAAACATTTTTAGTTCGTTTTTCACACGCCGCTTTTGCTCTTTTTTGTCATTATAATGTTTGTAGTACTAAACATGTGAGTCAATACAGTACTGTACATAATTCTTCCATTGATTCCGGTTGCGGGCCATGTCTTCAAGAGTCCTAAGCCATTGGCACTCCTCAACTTTGGGTCCCCATCCTGGAAGACGTACGGATCCAACAGCGCCTAGACACGACCTCAGCGATTTCATGTTCTGCCTCCAAGTGGAAGGCTGACCACCACGCGGTCGCCTCCATCCAGATCCTTGACGAGTGAATAAAGCGCGACGCGGTAGACGCTCAGGTGCCATGCGTAGGACGTGACTGAGCCATCTCAACTGGCGCAACAAAACCAGTTTGTTGAAGGAAATACTTGCATTCCCCAAGATGCGACGTTGAACGTCATTACTATTAACTCGATGTTGCCACCAAACACAAGCGATCCTCCTTAAGCAACCGTTATCGAAGGCAGGAAGACGACGTATGTCTTCTACGCGAATCGGCCAAGACTCGCACCCATACAACAATACTGAGCGAACTGATGCGCTGTAAACGCGGCTCTTTAGTGAGAATGAGACGTCGCGACGACGCCACAAGTGCCTCAGATTGACAAATGCTGATCGAGATTTAGCGATACGAAGAAAAACTTCTTTGCTGATAGTGCCGTCAGCAGAAACACAGCTCCCAATGTAGACGAAACTATCTACCTGTACAAGTTGTGCACCTTCGAGAGTGAGTACGGGAGCAGGCGAATGCCAATCTTTGAGCAGTATTTTACACTTCGATGGGGCGAAGCTCATGCCATACTTAGATGCTTCAACCGCCAAACGATCCAGAATGAGTTGCATACTCTGAGGATCGCCACCAAGTAAGGCGATATCATCAGCATAATCTAAGTCGGTCGCGCGCTCGCCCGGTAGAAGCTCTAGGCCAAAATGTTGGAAACCTTCTAGAGCATTAGACAGAACGTCTTCGATTGCGAAGTTGAAGAGGAATGGGGACATAGGGCAACCCTGTCGAACACCGCTATTGACAGTAAATTGCGAGGAAAGCTTGCCATAGACCCTCACTCTGCCGGATGTATGAAGGTAAAGTGCTCGTAAGATGGTAGTATATTTCTCTGGCACCCCCTTTTTAGTAAGCAACGCCATAAAGCAGGTCGATCAACGGAGTCAAAAGCGGCACGTATGTCTAGGAATGCAACGATAGTGGGTCTGTGATAAATGTGGCGATGTTCGAGGAGCTGGTGAAGCGTGAAGATTTGATTCACGCATCCGCGGCCAGGACGGAAACCAACTTATTCTTCACGGTAGTATGATTCACGTACTGGGGATAGCCTGCGAAGCAGAATGGATGCCAATAGCTTAGAGGTAACTGAAATAAGACTAATCCCGCGATGATTTGCACATGAAGTGCAAACGCCTTTCTTGAAAATCGGGACAATAACTGATTCGCCCCAAGAGGAAGGCACTTTCTCTTCATGCCAAATTTTTGCAAAGAGCGCGATCAGCTGGTTAATGATCGCCACACCGACGTACTTGAATAGTTCCGGAGGAAGTCCGTCTAAGCCGGCAGCCTTGAAGCGCCTCAAGCGTCGAATCTCGAGGCAGACTTCCGCTTCGCTGGGTGGATTCAGAGGGACGAGCCAGGGTGGACAACAAGGTGTACTGCAGGTACTGATGGACGGTGGAGGCCAGTTGAACTGCGAGTGAAAGTGCTCGGCCCAGCGGTCCATACGCCTCTGTTGGTTGGTGATTGGAGACTAATCCGCCTCACAAATGACCTCAGACACCGGGCATCCTGAGGTCAGTGGACCGAATAACTTGGAAGAGCCTGCGAGGGTTGCCAGAGAGGGCAGCGGTCTCCATCTCTAAAGCATGCTCAGACCACCATGTCTCGCGATCCTTGAGTAGGCTTTGCTTGAGCAGTCAGGTGACAGAACGGCGCCGCTCGTTGCAATCTGCTTCCGCCGGGATGTCTTTGCGGCGTTCGAACAGCTCCAGAGAACGAGCAGAGATCCAAGACTTCAAAGGGCGTCGAGTTAGGCCGCAGCATGACTGTCCGGAAATGGTCATCGCCTTCCGTATACACGTCCAGTGTTGCTCCACTTCTTGCGGTGGATTGCAACCGAGTGCATATGCCAATGAAGATTGATAGCTCGCCTGAACAGAGGAATCAGTTAATCTGTTTACATCAATCTCGCAGTGCCTCGTGTTTCGGGATCCTCCAAAACACATACAGATTTTCGTGCAGACCAGAGCATGATCTGAGTCAACGAAGGTGGACCAAAAGGACCTGCAGTCCAGTACGCTGCCACGCCACCTGAAGCTAATTGCAATGTGATCAATTTGAGACCACGGTTGTGTTGAAGAAGGGGGACGCCACGTTGCGGAACGCTTCTTCGTACGCCTGAAGTTAGTGCTCGAAAGAAACAGACGGTTGTCTTCGCACAATGTGAGAAGTCCCTCTTCGTTATCAGAACGGTTCTCATCGATCGAGTGATGACCACCAAGGTGGCGTTCGTATGGTAACAGGCAGCCAACCCGTGCATTAAAATCACCAGCAAGGACGACATCCGACTTTTTAGCATTAGTCAAGATATGATGTGGATCCCGGTAGAAGTCGTCCTTGACCGAACCACCACTGCAGCCAGTTGGAACGTATGCAGAGACCACAAACAAGTTGTGTCTCTTTTCCCAGCGCTTGTTGATTCTACACGAACCCAGAAGCTGAACTGCACATAGTCGGCTGTTAATAGGGAACCAGTCCAGTAGTGCCGCCTCGGCCTTGTCACTTAGTGCTATACCTACACCAGCCAGACCCGCTGAGGCTGCTTCTGGATCTCCAGAAAGACGCAGGTGATATCTGGCTCCGTGGTCAGTGGGGGATGTCAATGTAAGCACAGTGCTGGGATCTTGCAATCGGGTTTCTGAAATGCAGCATACATCAATGTCTAGGGAATCTAGGGTGCGCGCTAGACCGGCTTGCTGTCCAATCTGCATGAGTGTCCGAATGTTGAAGCACACCAGACGGAACGAGGATCGGGGACGAAGGAGAGCCATAGGTTGAACGCCTTGGTCTGCGGCGCAACCGAAATCGCAGCCAGGGTGTTGAACACATGAATCGGGTAACGGAAAGTGAGGATTGTTAGCAAACAAACAATTGGCGTGTGATGAAGTAGCGTGAAAGTGACTAGCAGAAACAGCAGCTGATGAGCAAGTTGTAATACAGTCCATGGTTTTGCCATATCAGCGTGTCCAACCAAACGTGTTCATCGTCCTTAGGACCCCAGCCAGGCAGTCGGGATGCACCGATCGACGTGAACTCAGAAGTGAGGGTTTTCATTTCTCTCGATCAAGTCACCGCTTGGCTTCCTCTCCTCCCCTTTCAAACGCACCCCCGGCGCACAAACAATGCAAGTCACGGCAGTCGGTGTGCTGGCAAGCGCAACAAGTGGCCCAGCCACGGGAGCTTACGGGTGATTAAATGATGCTGAGCGGTTCACTCGCTCTTCCTACACCATGTACGCGACGCCGAACACATTACCAGCTCACGCGGTGCTCCCATCAGACATGAGCTAAGCTGCGAAAGTAGTGAAGATCGAAGGTGACTAGCCTATTTATTTATGTCTGTCGACCTGATGGGTAAGGTTTCATCACCGTATAAGAGGGTTGAACGGACGGCTGCATTATAAACGCAGACCTTTAGGGCGAGTGATGTCGCGTCTGCTTCACAGGTGGTGGAGACTGGCAAAAGCACCTCGAGCTTTTGCTACAGAGTTGGTAACCTCATTTTCGATCCCACGGGCACTAATAGAGCTGCTCAGGTACTTGAATTCCTGAATGATTTCAAGTAGATCCCCACCAGCCGTCGCAACGAGACTGGACCTTAACGTGGTGCGACGGTTTGCGTACCTCCTTGACCCACTGAGCTGTACTGGTTGGTGCCTCCGGACCCTTTGAGAGCTACTTCTACCAGATTGGTTAATGGTGAGAGGTCAGACAAACTCAGCCTTATGGTCCTCCAGGTTGGGAGTTTGAAATGGGATGGCGTCCATTTCTGTAAAACTATATTATTGCCCCGTCCCCGCTGCCTTGATGACAGGCTTTTGAGTCAAAGAGTTTGAATGAGGACCCTAATCATCCTCCTATCAAGGTCTGGGCGCGCTGGCAGTATCCCTGCCCACATACAACCATGACCTTTTCTTCCAACACAAGCTTCATCCTGCATCGGCCGTCGCGCATATTATCAAGGGTCACCTTATCTACTGCATACAACAGGGCGGATAAGCAAAAACTTGCTACTGCTGGCGCCTCCCTTCTTTTCCACCTGTTTATCTTACTCTCATGCCGACCACCATTACTAACCTTCCTTCTATAATTCCCAGCTTAATTGACAGCAATCGAAATGCCACTGGAGTAGAACCAACTGTAGCCACCTTCTCGCGACCTGCACCAGACGCCTACCGGTAACAGTCCCTGGCTGGCTAGCTGAACAACCTCCCCGTGGTGCCAGCTGGGTGGTTCGGGTAAATCCCGTTCCAGCAAATGGTTCGGCGGCAGTGTTCCAGGATGTGGTGGGATTTCGCCTGGCAAGCGTTCTCCCTATAAAAAACCACAGATATCCGTTTAACAACACTGTGACGTGGCGGATGTGACTCGCCACTAAATAAAGTCACTGCCTCTTCCCTTTTCCGGAGGATCATTCACACATCACGAACGTCATTCGATTCGAAGCGTTCCATTGATTTCCCCCTTTGATGGCGAACTCAACGAATAAAAACACACACAGAATCACATTTACCTAATCACACAACATGGCTACCTCCAAATACAGACATAAACATACTTTTACATGTCAACAGACACACATTCCTATGCTATTTGTCAAAATATACTAATTTGTGCAATTGCCGATCATACATGTCTGTATTACCATGATCACGCCCTTGATGGTGTGCCTCGCAATGACGAGAATAAACTATTTATTTATTTATTTATAAGACCACGCTGTCCCGTTTTCATGGCGACGTTCAAGGTTCGCAATCTAAGACAAATAGGTCAACAGGCTGCACTCCCACGCACCTAGGACACACTGGGTTTTGATGTGTGTTGTGTGTCTGAAAATAGGACCAATGGCCCTAATGGGGTTGTTGAATTAACTGCACCCGGCTCATCCTCTCGTTATTGGTTGCACGCATCCGGAGACGCCGATGCAGCACTCACGGGTCAAGCTGGTGTAGGTATCATTCTAAGCTCCAAGGCTGAGCCATTGTTGGTTGATTGGATTCCGGTGAACAGCCGTTTATGTGCAGTCCGTTTGACGACATCAACTAAGATTGATTCACGAGGTAGTAAAAAACGCTGTTTGTTTGTGATTTCCGCTTATGCTCCCACCGACTGCAGTTCTAATGCTGTCAAGGACATATTCTATCAAGAACTGAACGCGCTACTACGCAATGCTACTAGTTCAGATATTATAGTACTTGCAGGGGATATGAACGCACAAGTAAGGCGTCTGAGCTTTGCAGAAGCTCAGCTGGGTGGTAATTATGGGCTTAACTCCGAACAGACTGACACCGGCGAGCGTCTGCTGCTACTGTGTGCGGAGCACCAGTTGTTTCTTAGTAGCATTGCTTTTAGACAATAGGCGTCAAAATGCCACTTGGCGTCCTCCTCTAGCTGGCCAGCGATGGACCCAAATTGACCACATTGTCAAAAGTAACAAGTTGCATAGTTCCATGCTGGATTGCCGCTCGTATTGGAATACCTGCGCCGACTTTGATCATGCCTTGGTACGCCGTCGTTTCTCCATGAACTTTACCGGGAGGCGTACCAAGCGTCTCCTCCGATTGGCAACTGAGAAATTGTCTCAGCCCTCGGTCAGGCAAGCCTATCAAGACGCACTGGATAGCGGACTTTCGCTGTCTTATTCTAACGACAGCTTCAGTGGAATAGGATCTCGGCCGCCATGCACGACGCAAGAGCATCTGTTTGTGGCACTATCAATGGTCACTGCACCAGTCACTGGATATCCGGGAGGTCGGTGAACCTGTTGGAATCTAGAAGAAACCTCCCGGCTGGTTCTGAGCCCAATGTGACCAGACGGTCTATTAGGCGCGAAGTAAAGCGGAGCCTACGTGCTGACAAGGAAACCTGGTGGATCAGTGGGGATTAAAAATGGAGGAGGCAGGAGCAGTAGGAATTATCACAAGCTATTCGAGCCGATCCGCAACACTGGTCCCAGGAAACCAGGCGTCAGTGAGGCAATCAGAGACAGCGCAGCTGCACTGATACACAACAAAGAGTGCCGTATGGCTCGTTAGGCGGAATACTTTCAAAATCAATTCAGTTGGCCCCCTTTTCCCGGAACTCTTCCTACTCAGGTGATGCAGGACGAGCCATGGACCATTAGTTTGAAGCCTACGTCGGAGGCCGAGGTCCGAAACGCGATCACAGCCCTCAATCGTTTTCGTGCCGCTGGCCCTGATTCCCTCCCACCTACACTATTTAAGAATGGAGGTGAAATCCTCTGCAAAGCACTGACCTCCCTATTCGAACGTATCTGGAACAGTGT
>OX104070.1:27355291-27478612 GCA_944474145.2 Dicrocoelium dendriticum
TCCGCTGCCTGTACGTCTTTCCAGTAGCCGGATTTACATCTTCGGATCTCTAGTCGGCATCGGATTAACGGTAACTAAAGGAAAAACCATAACGCAAGTGTGCTTGATTGTTCTTCTGTTGTGAGTTTTTGCCTAAGATTGCTTTTTGCCTCCGGACTCAAACTTATTAGGTAACGGCCCTCTACAGGTCCCCCGGAGTTCAGTGCTAGGAGCGTTGTTTCTTATGTTTTTAATGATCTGGTTCCGCTCCCCGTTAACCCTTGTTGTGTTTTTGCGGACGATGTAAAGCTTGTGAGTAGGGGAGATAGGGATACATTGTCTAAACATCTGGACGCTGTGACAAAGTGGTTTGAATCATGGGACTTGCCATTGAACGTATGCAAATGTCGACTCTTCTCATCAAATAACGTTGGCATTACGGCGCAGGCAGCCACTGCGTCCCTGCAATTGCAGTTTATAGACGCGGCGAGGGACTTAGGCATCGTTATGGCAGTTAGCTGCAGGCCTTCGGCGCAGTACCAGCGTGCTGCGACAGTAGCTTTCTCGCCTCAGGAGAGCGATGTGTACTACTAAACCTGAGGCCTTTCTCCCCTTATACAAGGCGGTGATTCGGCCGCAATGTGTTCAGGTTTGCGCACCGTTTCTTCGAAGGTGTGTTGCTTGTTAAGGAAAGTTACAACGACTGGCCACTAGAATGATTGAAGGCCAGCATGATAAGTTGTATTTTGACCAAATGGCTTGTTTAGGCTTGTTCTCATTAGAACGTCGCGGACAAAGGGAGATTTAGTTGGAAACCTTTGAGATTATGGAGCGTCTCAGTGATATTAATCCTACCGTTCTCTTTGCACTAGCTACATCCGACCACCTGCGGGGACATTATCGGAAGCTCGTGATGCAGAGATTCAGACTGGATATCCGGGCGAAATTTTTCACCAACCGTCAGGTACCTAGTTGAAATCCGCTTCCCCTGCACTAGTGGAATGTAATACCATAGGAGCTTTTAAATGGGGTCTGGATACGAATTTGATCCACTCTGTTCCGCACTTATACTGAGATTAGTGAGTACCAGTTAGTACCAAATAGCCCCTGATCGATAGGATGCCAGCAATAGTTTCATGAGGTTATGATAGGTGGCTCTGCAGAGGTGAAGAAGTTTGAACCTCGTAGTGTCGGTGACGCTGGCTTGCTTATCAGAATCATAAATGGGACGCTCGTTAGGTGAAGGCCTGTTTCGTCCTTGGACACTGACCTGACTGTTGTTTGACGCTGTCATGTGCATTTATTGCGAATTCGGGCTGTTCTTTCCAGAACTATGTATTTGTTTCTTGCCGGTGTCGAACTTTTTATTCAAGTGAAACCTGTACACAGTGTTTTATATAGAGGGCAGAAGGGAGGTCTCATGTCACTTCCAATTCCACACTACGAGCATGCTTGTCGTCGCAACCCGATATTCCTCAGGGAGCCGAAGCAGTCACAGTAAAACGGTACAGTCCTGGACACCCATCAAGCAGAAGGGATCATTGTATTATCTCATCTTAGTGGACACGCCGCCTCACCGTTCACAGCCAATGTGGTTACCGTCGGAAATTTTGTTGTGCCTTTTCACTCCGTCTGAAAACGACTACAAGCGTTACGGATTGAGTACTCTTGGACACATTTGTCTTAACGATTCATGGAATCTTGTGCTCTCCAACATGACTTCGCTGATTGAACAGGTCGGTGTAGGAAGATTTCACTAAAGAGTCACCTTAAATTTATCACACTTTGAGATCCCTACTAAACGGCGCAAATTGTACGACCGTTTCTGGCTCACAGTAATCAGACCTCTTGCTTCAAGACAATCATGTTTGTCGTGATAAAACGCCAGAAAAGTCGCGAATGGGAACTATGGTTAACAGAACGACGCCCAAGATGATTTCCTCGTGTCAAAAAGGAAGCACCAGAGTTGGCACTAGCATCCCTGTCTTATAATTTTGTAGGCACGTGGTTTTACTTCACGAGGCTGTTGAAAAAGCCAGTCCATTGGCCCAGCAGTACACTTCTGTTTATGCGCAATGACCATCGTACTGTGACAGCGTTGTATCCACTGATGTGTGATGAAACTACATCTTGATTTAGATCCGTACTGTTCACTCGGCCTAGATGTAGTGCACCCTTGTTCCTCAGGACTGTGGCAGAATACATGGCTTCATCTGTCTATCGTTACTTTCTTGAAACTAAACATCTGCTTACTACTTGGAAAGTGAACGTCTGCCGGTTGCCAAAAGGACTGCACTCCTTAGGTCACCGGTTCGAATCCGCGTACGGCTGGGCCTCTTCGCGGTATACTCAGCCCATGCGCGACCGGTGGTGGCGCGTGGCACCGAAGCGTCGGTACAGTGTGCCGGCGTACCGCTGATGACTTTTTTTGGAAAGTGAAAATCATAAACCCCTCTACAAAGGAGGGAATGGACGAGGTCCTGCTACTTGTCGTCGATGGATAGGAAACTGATCCTGTGACGGGACCTTCATTTTCTTATCGAGGAATTCTTGATAATTTCTTATTCTCAGGGTGTTCTTTGAGGGTCACGCTCATTTATTTCGAACTTACTCATTGGTAACTAGAAATGGGCGAAGTCATTAGATTCCGGTAAGCGACTGAACGTTTCGTTTGGTAATTTCAGTAAAGATTTTGATATGGTTCCGCATCAAAGGTGCCTTCGATTCGGTTGATCGATGTGCACTTTGGAACTGCCTACTCAGGAAAGGTGTGCCCGAGAAATATGTAAATATTATCCGGGCATTATACGCGCGTAGCACGAGCAGAGTGAGGGCTTACGGCAAGCTGTCGCCACCCTTCAATATCTCCAGCGGTGTGAGACAAGGATGCCCGCTGTCACCTTTCCTCTTCAACTTCGCTATTGACGAAGTCATGGAGATTGCATTTACAGGACATGACTTAGAAGATGTAGAGCTACTCCCAGGAGAACGACTTCTTGACTTGGAGTATGCAGACGACATTGCCCTCATCTGTGACAGCTCCCAGACGTGCCAAGTCGCGCTGGACAGATTAGCACTGGCTGTCAGTCGCTTCGGGCTTTGCTTTGCACCATCGAAGTGCAAAGCGTTCCTCCAAGATTGGCAGGAATCGCCTCCTGCGCTGACCCTTAGTGGGGATCTGCTAGAAGTCGTTTAGGAATTCAACTACCTGGGAAGTTGTCTCAGCTCCTTTGGGATTGCAGATGAGATCACGGACCGTATATGAAAAGCTCGAAGTGCTTTTGCTATCCTTCGCCACCTATGGCGGCGGCGCGACATCACTCTTGCCCTGAAGGGTAGAGTGTACAATGCAGCGGTACGTTCGACCTTACTATACGGTTGCGAAACCTGGCCCCTAAGATCGGTGGACATAAAGAGGCTAGTTACGTTCGACCATCGGTGCCTTCGCAGTTTGGCTCACATCCGGTGGGAACACCGCGTGAGTAACGAGCGTGTTCGACGCCTTGTTTACGGCACAGGAAAAGGTAATGAACCACTCAGCACCGTCATTTCACGCACCAGGCTCCGATGGCTGGGTCGCGTGTTGTGCATGCCAGCCCACCGCCTCCCGCGAGTGCGTTGTTTGCTCACCGGAGGTGTGGATGGAAGAAGAAGGGGGTGGTCAAGCGATGACTTGGTCCAGAGCAATGAAGTCCCTCACTTCGGAGCTGGCCTCGATTGTAGCGTCTCGGCTCCCTGGTTGGGGTCCAAAGGACGATGAACACGTTTGGCTGGATACAGTTGCTGACATGGCAAGGAGCCGACCTCAGTGGCGTTTGTGCTGTGAGTTTCTTTGTCCCTCCCCATCCCTTTTAGCCTTCCCTCCACCTGCCATCTCATTTCATAGCGTGAAACATAATAATTTTTCTTGTTGCCTAGTAGCTGGCTGGTAGCTTACCGGAACGATGCCTATCCGTTGCTGGTAGCTCAGTTGGCATGAAACTGTTGTATTTATTTTCCTTTTACTTTATGTATTGCGGCACAGTAGCTGAGGTGTTTCCCACCTCTAGCTGACGTGTATAATGATGATGTGGGTCCCGCATAAACCGTTTCTCTTTACACGTTGACGAATCGGTATTGCCTGGCATTTTCTCCCTTGAACCTCTGGTTTCCTAAACGACCGCACCATGCAGGTGAAATTGAATTAAACCTTTTTCACTCCTGTTCTCATGACCATTGGGGCACCACAAGGTTCGATCCTCAGCTCCGAACCTCCTGATGTCTTCAGCAACGACCAACAGGCTGTAGTTTTGGATGGAAGTCCCCCTTCTGGGAGATGCTGAAAGATTACAACCGGCGCTTTGCTGCCACGCAACCACCACTAGTCGTACGTGGGCTAAGGATACTGCTAGAGTCACCCGGTCCCCTACGCCGGCTCGGACCTGCGACCTCTCGGTTGTAAGGCACACACCTTGTCCTTTAAGCCACGGGCAGGCTATGAATCTTAATAAATACTCTAGACCAGTTCGTCCTCTTGAACCACTTGGATGGTTCCATATTTGGGGTTTCTTGCTGAGAAATGCCACTCAAAAGAAAAACCTTGGAGTGATTGTATGATTTCAAATATGCGTACGATACCTTTTTACATAATATTCTATGGTATACGAAGAACGTTCTGCTTTACCTCGAGTTCTTCAGACTCCTGTTTACCTCACATACTCGCCTGGTTTTTGAAAACGGGCATTTCACTGCCTATCCTTTTACCAAGTCCAAATGTGCTATGCTTGAGAAGGTTTAACTCTGTGGACTTGAATCCGTTTATAACTTGTGGGACTTCTCTTGTCTGTTCCGGTTTTGATGTGTGAATTTGTTCTTCTTAGACTACCATCGTCATCACCGCCGCTCCTTAAGTTTGATTTTTACCCGACCTATTCCTAGTGAAATGCTGCGGATTGAGCTACAAAGGTTCTTTTAAGGTTGAGAGTTTTACGCGAAGTGACCGAGGAGACTCAATGTGCGATCTAATCTGACTTTATCCACTCGTGTAGTGAAGGACTGGAACTGCTTACCTGGGTCTGTCCTCGATGCACAAACAGCGGAACGTTTCAAGCCACTGTTGGATTCCAGCCTAAGTATATAGGAATATTGCTACTTCCAATGCTGCTGCAGCGATCCTTTGCTGAACCCTGTTTCGTGGTAATCAATGCTGTCTTCACAATGATGGGGAGTGACAAAAGTGATAAAGTATCCCCCTGCTCTCTACCATCCATTGATCCAACTCGATCCTCTCGACTGCTGTGGCAATGGCATCCACCTTGCCAGGCGCACTTATAGTGTGTAATAATTCGGAGGATACGAGATTTATCCACGGTCTAAAGTACGTCGTATATAAATGCATGGTAATCACGTAGTATTGCTGCAACCCTTATATAATTTTGCATAGTAATTTTGTTGCTGCATAGTAGCCAGCTGGTAGGTTACCGGAACAATGCCCATCCGTTACCGGTAGCTCAGCTGACTTGCATCTGTTGCATATTTTTCTCCTTTTTTCTTCTATGTATTGCGGCACGATAGCTGAGGTGTTTCCCACCTCTTGCTAACGTGTATAATGATGATGATGCGACCCGGTGAGCAAGAACACAGGACGCTGGAACACATCATGCGACAAGCAATGTGTATTCATACAGCGAAAGCAATTAGTTCATGTACAGTGCCGTAATACGCAGACTCAGTAGGGAATGAACAACAGAAGAGATAGTAGAGAAACAATTTTTAGTTCGCAAGGGTTCGTCCTTTGCTTTGTTAACACTGGAGACCTCACCGTATGCGTCTGGAAAACAAGGGAAAAGTTACAGTCGATCTGACTCAGGTGGAAGAGAATGTGATCCTGCTACATACCTTACATCTAATGTGGCCTATTACCAGATGGCTGTGCTAACTTTTTATCCCATCACCTACGAGGTATTTTTTTGGTATTGCATCCTTTTCATGCGACTTGAACAAGGAATCCGTCGGAATCCTCGATCGAATTCATATTACTCCCTACTTGTTTGCACTTTTTCTTGCTATCAGTGTATCACGTCCGAACTTATCGTTGTAGGAAGCCAACAGGTAAAAGGTCGTCGAGGCTCGCGTAGAAGACTGTTGTTATTTCCTCGTCTCTTTGCTTTCTTATTTCATTTTCAGTATTGTTAAAGCGGCTATCTATCGCGCCACACAATCAGCTCAGGTTCGGTTCTCTATGGGCGGCTATGATAAGGTGTTAGTCATGCGCATCTTCCATCCAACTGCATCTCTTGCTAGGGGGTTACAATGAAACTATCCATCCGCCAAAAACGTATCTGTTTTGCATTTTAGCCCCTGTGGTCTATTGCGACCCACGTACTTGTTGGACACGGAAGACCTCGGGATCCTTGGCCGAACATATCCTGCAACCGGTGTTCGTCATGTTTCGTATCCTTCGCTCATCATGGGAGGAGCCCTTTGTTAAATGTTTGCGCTTGAAATACTCGTCGTTGACAATTCAACCCATAACGAAGCCTGATATTCACTATACCTCTGTATGTACCGATGTTTACCTAATCATTTTAGATATTTATTAATAACGAATGGCGGAACTCCGTTAGCGGAAAATGCTTTCAGACCATTAACCCATCCACCGGTGAACAAATCTGCGATGTTTCTTCTGGTGATAAGGTAACTTTTACGTTAACCTAAAACGTTTACTTAGCTGTTGTCCTTTTTATCATGGTCCGTTCTTTGCCCGATAGGGTTCAGTTATTTTGAACGCTTTTTGCTCTCACAATGTACACAGCTCCAAGTCCAAGTTGCTTTCTTGATCGCTTTTCCTTCGTCATTTTACTACCTTTTTCAACTACATTTAGGTAGGATCAGGTCATGTCAAGATACAAGCTTGCCCATAACGCACGTCCTGCTTCTTGTGCCGGAAAGCGAACCAGAGCCCCTGCTACTTCGACGTTTGATCGCCTCTCGTTGTTTCTGCAAAAGGATATGAATCGAGGACAAGAACAGTCTTCGCATTGTCATGGGTCATCATCAAATATCAATGCACGAGCTTTTGCTGTTAAATTTCAATAAAATTACATTAGTTATGGAAGAGATATGACAAACACTTATAGGCCTCTTTCGAAGGTTATTACAGTCTCGCAGTCCATTAACTCGAAAGGTAGCTTATTCCAGCTGCGTACCACATGGTTCGTGAAAAACCTTCTCTGGTCCTCTGCTGTGTTGGCTTCAAATGATGTCCGCGCAAATGATCGAAAGCAGCCAGCTTAAACAAATCAGTAGGCTTTGTCACTGAGGCCCTTCATCATCTTGAACGTACCTATCAGATCCTTTCTGAGTCTACACCGCTCCAGGATAAACAACTCCAAGTTCTTTACACGATCTTCGCACAACTTCCCATGTTGACTTTCAATTATCCTGGTTGCCAGTTCTTGGATATTTTCCATGTAAATAACATCGTCACGGAGATTCGGCTACCAAGCCTGAACACGGTACTTCAGGTTTGGCCTAATCACTGCTTTGTACAGTGGAAGGAAAACTTCTGGCTTGATGCTACTCAGTGCCCTCTTGATGCGAAACGATTCTTGGCGCGTTTTATTGGCAGTATGGCAATCCTGCACCAAGGGCTTAAAACTGTTTACTTTGATGGCGCCTAAACCGCGTGCCTGATTAGTGTTCTGCAACAAGGATGACTCCGAGTAACTCTGCACTGCAATCCCGTCGCTACTAGTGGTTGACATTTTTTGGGATCCAGGGACAAGTTCCATTACTTCAACCAGTTTACCATGTTGTCGCTCGGTTGCCCCTGCTGACCAACTTTAAATCATCTGTAAATATATAGCAGGGTCTTCAAGAAGAGGAACTAGGTCGTTTATAAGCGTAAGAAACATAGTTGACCTAGTACCGAGCCCTGGGGGGATGCCACTGTCAGCGGCGCCCATACAAGGACTCACATCACCTATCTAGTTTGAAATGTTCTCCCACATAAGAATTCCAACATGTAACACCTTTCACCCCAAGACACACTCCTACAATGTGCCTAATCTTTTACGTTTTACTTAAGATCTTACACCACTTAAATTCACTTTGCATCAATTGTTGTAGCAATGTCACATATATTGGCGGTTCACCGTTGTCATGTTCCTCTACATCATAGATGCCTTCGATTCGGTTGATCGATGTGCCCTTTGACACTGTCTACTCAAGAAAGGTGTGTTCGAGAAATATGTAAATATTATCCGAGCTTATTACGCGCGGAACTTGGGCGAGTAGTCGCCTCTCTTCAATATCTCCAGCCCGCTGTTACCTTTCCTCTTCAACTTCACTATTGACGATGTCATGGAGATCGCTTTCACAGAACACGACATAGACGGTGTGGAGCTGCTTCTTGGTGACAGACTATGCTGACGACATTGCCCACATCTGTGACCGTTCCCAGACATGACAAGCTGCACCGGCTGTCAGCCGTTTCAAAAATGCGAGGCTTACCTCCACAATTGGCAGAGACCGCCTCCTGCGCTGACTCTTGATTAGGACCAGCTAGAAGTCCTTCAAACATTTAAAAACGTAGGCAGTTGTATCAGCGCCCGTTGGAATTGAAGACGAGAGCACAAACCCTATAGCAAAAAGGAGGCGCTTTTGTTAACCTTCACTACCCATGGCGCGGGCGCGATATCACTCCCTGAAGTGTAGAGTCTACAATGCAGCGGTACGTTCGGCCCTACTGTACGGTTGTGAAACCTGGTCCATCAGACAACGAGGCTAGTTACGTTCAACCACTGGTGTTTTTGCAGTTTGGCTCACCTGGTGGGAACACCGCGTTAGCAATGAGCGTGTTCGAGGCCTTGTTTGTTGTGCGAGAAGTGGCAGCAAACCGCTCAGCACTGTTATTTCACGCAACAGGCTCCGGTGGCTGGATCACATGTTGCGCATGTTATACCACCGGCCCTCGCGATGTGCGTTTTTTGCGCGCCGGGGGTGTAGATGGAAGAAGTGGAGGGCTGGCCGAGCAGTTGCCTGGTCAAACAAAATGAGAGTCCTCATTTCTAAGTTGGTCTCGGTTGGAGACAGTAGGCTCCTTAGATGGGGTCCGAAAGACAATGAATACCTTTGACTGGCTACACTTTTTGCCATGGCTAGGAACCGACCTCAGCGGTATTTGTGTTGTGAGTTACTTTGTCCCTCTCTCGCTTAGCCTCCCCTTCCGATTACGATCTCATTTTCTAGGCATAATATAATATTTTTTATAGCACAATGGTCTGCTGGTAGCTCTTCGGAACGATGTCCATACATTACTAAAGGCCCAGCTATCGTGCCTCTGTTGCAAGTTTTGCTTCTTTTCTCACGTATTACTGCACAATAGCTGAGGTGTTTTCCACCTCTAGCTTACGTGTATAATGATGCCGATGCGCAAGACCCTTTACCATCGTAAAGGTAGTCTTGTTTTTTGACTTTCAGTCAATTTTGTTGATTATTTACAACATCATGCTGTAATCCCTTCTTAAAATTTATCAGAGAAATTTGCATTTTTAGTCCTGCTTTAAGTTAGCGTAAATTATTAGGCTCTTGGAGTGTGTACTCATAATAAATTACTTAGTTTTATTCATTTATTACGGTCGTTCTCAACACCGGGATGTTTTGCATGGTATATAGTCAAAAAACTGAAACGTGTTTCCTCTGTTAAATGCTCGTGATATCTCTTTCCTATACTCTTTAAGTCTATCGTTATTTATTCAAGCTCTATTTGGTGACGGGCTAGATTCATCTTGTTATGATTGATTCTCGGCATTCACCTGGCTTTCAACGTATGTGGCTTCTGATAATTGCGCACTTGTTTCTCTGCAGTCTTTTGATTTCTACTGGAAATTCGGTCCTCTTTATAATGGGTCGGGCCACACCGCAGTTTGATTTCGATCCGTGATGGTCATCTATTGTCCCCCATGGCCCAGTGGCATAAGCTGCGGGCTAGTTGTGTAAGCCACTAGCGATCATGGATTCGATCACCAGCAGGAGACCGAACGAATGCGCACCACTGACGAGTCCCAATAGGGCGAACTGATCGTCTTTTACTTTCCCGGACTGGTAGCTCACATTTACGACTCGTGGTGAACCAAATTATCCATTTGAGTGATAGAGAACATGTTTTTAACGGACTTTCATATGACTAAATCCAGCTTCAAAACGGGGATGCTTGTAGATTACTGGTTTGTTTTCAACCCATTGAAAATCTCGAAGTGCACAGTTACGTAGGCAGATTGTACCTCCGCTGCAAGATTTGATGGGTATGACAAAACCGGAATTCACCGGTTACAGAGCCATCGATCATAGTGAAACTGGCATCGGAGGCGGTAGCAGCGACTAGTGAGGGAGCACCACTAACACTATTTAAACCATACATGTCGGCTTCTCTATTTTATACATTGTTTTCTAACAAGTATTACCTATTGTAACAGTGCCGAACCTTAATATAATGTACATAAGGCATCCTCTCAACCATGCTGGCTAGTGCTTTCTGAATGTTCAGATCCATTCATGCTAAATTCCTCGTTCGTTATAGTCCCGACAAACTCAGTCTCCATGCCGTTCGTTTTGAGAGTTGGAGTAAAAACCTGCTCCTTATTCCTTCAAACGGATTCTCTTCACCCCATTGTCAAACTCTCGGTGTTTTAAAGTCAGTTTTTAAGACAAAGGCTTTGCCTACGAACGTTAATCGTTCTGCAAACTTGAGCAATCTAGCAGTATTCTGCCTGCTTACTACAACTCAACCATTACGCGATTTATTGATGATCTGGCATTAAGTGGAATGGATGGAAGGGAATATGCCACTAGTCCTTCCCCATTTGTTATTTCCTTCTGTTCTTGCTTTGATGATCATCTTCTAGCTCTGACTTACACAATCTCATGAAGTTGGTTCTTTCTCGTCGACGAGCTCGCGCTTAACCAAGTGGAAATTCATAGTTTCATTCGCTTCTGTTTAGAACTCTCGCTAACTGTGGTACGCGGCATTCCGGCAGAGGGAAACTTGCTAATGAAACCGTATACAATGAGAGGTAGCATCCTACTTACAACCCGATCAGTATTACCAGTTTCTGTGTCGATTAGTGATTTTAGTACTTCATGAGCAATCTCTGCATCCATGCTTGCGCATAGAACTCAAACATGTGATCGAACTTGTGATACTGGATGAGACCACAGAACTAGATGGACCCTCACCAGATCTCAAATGAAGACGCACGTAGATGATTTAAATGTAGGAGTGGGCATCCTCGCGGTACACTCAGCCCACGCGCGGCTGGTAGTGGTCGCGCGGCAACGAAGCGCCGTTACAGCGTACAGCTGGCACATTATTATTATTATTATTATTATTATTATTATCATTATTATTATTATTATTGGATGATTTACACGATTTCTTTATGGGACAGGAAACTATACCTACTGGATTTTCTTTACTTTGCTTTGCTTTTGCTTTTCGAGCGATTCACGTTCGCAATTTGGCCGTCTGATCTCCATCTCTAAGCTGCTTATCTCTCTCAATCCTCCTAGCGTACGCGATGCTCGTGGAACTCATATTCGAAACGAGCAATTCAGGCTTCATCGAAGTATGTGCAGCATCACGTTTGAACATTCATGCTGATTCGACACCGTTTGCACATCTGCGGGACCTGCTCTGGAACCTTCGACAATCAGATTGGTGTCGTGCTTTAAATTTATCGGTCTCCGGCACTCGAAAGTGATTCACATAAGGTTGATGGTCGGGTCCTGCTCGATCTTATTAAGCAGTCTCATACGTATTTCGACATCCTCGGGTGTTTGTAGTCCGCAAACAAATCAGTGCCTTAAACTGGTCGTCCGTCATCTCCCTAAGTTTACAGCGCTCACATTGACGATTGAGGGGGCTAGCATAAGTAACGCAATCGTCCGTCGCAGATTTAATGAGTTTCATACAGTTGTAACGGACACTAAATTGAGAAGACTGCTCACCAAAAATGTCTTTTAACAAAGGTACAAGTTGATCGAAAGTGTAATCTTTGGGGCACTTTGAAAGAATGAAATTGAGAAACCTATCGTGCTACTTCGCTTCCAACTTCCGCAGATGCTACCTGCATTTCCATCCATCATCAGCATCGGAAAATTCAGACCGGAAAATATCTTCCTATCTCCTGAACCAAGACTCGAAGGTAACGCCGGCATCTGGGTCATATTGAAATTCACAAATGCTGTTCGACACGGCATCCGCTGAAATGGGCTGCTTTTAAGTGCTCGGTCTTGTCTGTTGCACGACCAGGCGCTGAAGAAGATTTTCGATCAACCTTGATTGGCTTTCTTCAAATTGCTTTTGCTGATGCTGGAGAATGGAGGTCAATTCTTCCATTGAAACCGACATTATTGGGTTCTTCAATTCAAAAACCTCTGTCGCCAGTTGTTAAGACCACCGCTTCACTCCTTTTAGCTGTGCGAATCGTCGGCCTCTGTGTTGCTAAAGTTACGGCTTCACTCCGCTTGGCTGTTCGACCCTGGCCCCGGATTGACTGACAAGAACAATTGCGGACCCTTGTACCGTGTATTCGCCGAATGACAAGACGAAACGTGGAGCATGCGGGACACATTTATAGGTATTGGGCGACCTTTTTGAATATTCTTCTTTCCTTTTGCTTCCTTTCTTACCAATATTAGTATCAGAATCTTCAGGAACATTCTTTTCATTGATAAACAAGACTGTCTGAAGAAATCTTGTCAGAATCCATTGGTTCTGGTCAATTCCTTAGGAGATGCCCCTCCTAACAGGGATTTTCTTCTTTATGGTTTCAGTTCAATTTGGTTTAATTAAATAACTGTAATCCGGGCACCGAACTGCGATGGGTCCGATTGCTACGACTCACGTCACCAATTATAACGTTAAGAAAAAAAGTTGAATGCAAATTGTACGCAGAGAGACTGGAATCAAGGGTGAGGTGCTTTAAACTAATCATGATGGAATTAAACTTAGTAGCTAAGCGCAAGAAACTGAATGCAGGAACGCCACTGTCTGCGCTGCTGCGCCACGTGTGATTGGGTCTCCAACCGTTGGTGTGGACCATCTGAGTCCCAATCCACGAAGACGACATACACCAGCATGATGAAGCCTCACTCTTCATGCACCTGTGCCACGTCATCGACCAATCACCTTGCGGATTCAACTGACTTGGCGCCGCCACGACATATAATGCATGCCGAGGAAGTCGGTCATTGGGTGTACGAAGGACACGACCTAGCCAAGATAAACGGTAAAGCTTCCGCAAGCACTCGAGTGGGACACCAGAATCTTTCTTGCAAAACCCAATTGGCTAACCTCAGCATTGTTCACCCGGTGTTCCCACCAGACCTTAGCAATACGCAAGCACCGATGGTCTAATAATGCCAAGCGTTTAATGTCTTCATTGCAAATTGTCCAGGTCTCTGATCCATACAATAACACTGGCCTTATCGCAGCGTTATACACTCAACCTTTCACTGACAGGATGATATCCCGCCGTCTCCATTTATGGTTGATCCTCCGAAAAACCACAGGAGCCTTGCTGATACGCGAAGTAGCCTTCACAGTTATGTGACCACCCAGAGGTGACACAGCTACTAAGGTACGTGAACCGATCCACCGCTTCTATTGTTTGTTCGAAGATAACTATAGCCGGTGGCGTACCGGTCCCGTCTTGCAACACTACTTTGCACTTTGAAGGCGAAAAGCATATGTTGAAGCGTGCATCGCTACGTGTCCGTGTGTGCGGTAATGTTTGCATCAGTTGTTGTGGAGTTCTCCGAGCTGGGCAACTTGGTTGCAGACGTTTCACCACCATTCATAAGCATCATCATTATTATACATGTTAGCTGCAGGTGGAAATCACCTCAGCTATTGTACCGCATTAAAAAGACAAAAAGAAATAACAAGAAAAACACGCCGGCTGAGTCCCCAGTAACGGATGGACATCGTTCCGAAGAGCTAAAAGCCGGCTACCGTGCCGCAAAAAGAGAGTTTTATTACGCCTAACGAATGAGATCGTGACTGGAGAGGGAGGCTAAATGGGAGGGGATGGACAAAGGAGCGCACAACACAAAAGCCATGGGGGCCGGCTCCTAGCCATATCAGCGTGTCTAACCAAACGTGTTGATCGCCCTTAGGGCCCCAGCCATGCAGTGGGGATGCATCAACCGACGCCAACTTCGAAGTTAGGGTTTTCATTTCTCTCGACCAAGTCATCGCTTGGCCTCCTCTCTTCCTCTTCTGACCGCACGCCCGGCGCGCAAACAATGTACGTCGCGGGGTCGGTATGCTGGAATGCGCAGCACGTGGTCCAGCCATCGGAGCCTGGCGCTGAGCGGTTCACTCGCTCTTGCTACACAAATACGCGACGTTGAACACGTTCATTGCTCACGCGATGCTCCCACCAGACATGAGCTAAGCTGCGAAGACAGCGATGGTCGAACGTGACCAGCCTCTTTATGTCTGTCGACCTGAAGTGCCAAGTTTCACAACCGTATAAGAGGGTTGAACGGACGGCTGCATTATGCACTCTACCCTTCAAGGAGAGAGCCATGTCGCATCTACGCCACAGGTGGCGGAGATTGGCATAAGCACCTCGAGCTTTTGCTGTACAGTTCGTAATCTCACCTACAATCCCACAGGCGCTAATATAGCTGCTCACGTATTTGAATTCCTGAACGACTTCTAGCTGATCACCACCAAGATTCAGCGCAGGGGTGGGTCCCTGCCAATCTTGGAGAACTCTGCATTTTGATGGAGGAAATCATAGCACAAAACGATTGACAATCATTGCTAATCGGCCCACTGCAGTCTGGCACGTTTGGGCGCTGTCACATATGAGGGCAATGTCGTCCGCATACCCCAAGTCAAGAAGTCGCTCACCAGGAAGTAGCTCCACACCTTCTAGGTCATGTCCAGCGAACGCTGTTTCCATAACTTCATCAATAGCGAAATTAAAGAGGAAAGGTGACAGCGGGCAACCTTGTCTCACATTGCTGGAGATATGGAAGGGCGGCGACATTTTGCCATAAACCCTTACTCTGCCCGAACTATGCGCTACAGCGCTTTGATAATGTTTACCTATTTATCGGGCACACCGTTTCTCAGCAGACAGTCCCAGAGGGCACATCGATCCATGGAATCGAAGGCACCTTTTATGTCGAGAAACACGACAACCGTGGGTCGCCAATAAACATGGTGGTGCTCCAACAATTGACACAAAGTGAAGATCTGATCGATGCAGCCTCGATTTCGACGAAACCCGGCTTGCTCTTCGCGGATCTGGCCTTCACGAGCGCCATTCGGTCTGTGGAGGGCGACAGAGGCAAGTAATTTAAGGGCAGTTGATATCAGACTAATCCCTCTGTGGTTGCCGCATTCCGAATTGGAGCCTCCCTTGAAAATTGGGACTATGACGGAGCGGCTCCAGTCTGTCGGGACAGTTTCCTTCTCCCAAAGTTCCATTAGCAACTGGTGTAAATCATCCAAAAGAACAGGTCCCCCGAATTTGTAGAGAGCTGCGGGAATTCTATCTGCTCCTGCGGCCTTATGCAATTTCTGCAGTCTGATCTCTCGTTCGACTTCTGCGCGTGAGGGCGGATCTAAGCAGACGGCCCATGGAGAAAGGCACTGAATGTCCGAAAGAGAAAGTGATAAATCAGATGGCTAAACTACCTTACCTGTATCAGACAGAATAACTTGAGATGATTATCAACGGCAGCGGCTATTTCCATTTCCGATGCACGATGTGACCACCAGGCTTCGCGGTCTTTCTTCATTCTAGCACGCAGTTTTGCCCTGAGATTTTTGCGAGTTTCATTGTATTCGCTTCCAGCCGGAATATGTCGGCGAGCATCCATAAGTTCCAGAGACTGTAGAGACCCATTGTCTAGGTTGGCACTTTGATTTGCCACATGAAAACATGCCTGCTGATAGTAACGTTTGTTGAATATGCGATCAGTAATCTTCGACGGTGTTTAGTGGAGGCATATTCAGCCCAGATGCCAGCATAGTTTGATGCACATTCAGAACACCTGGCTTCGCCAGCTGGCTGGTATCAATGCGCTCAGAGCGACGTTGCGGACGTCCGCCGAAACGCACCCGCAGATCGGCACACACGAGAGCGTGATCGGAGTCCACGCTGGTGCTCCAGATCGAGTGACAGTTTTGGACACAGCCTCTCCAGCGGTAACTGATCGCGATGTGATTGATTTGCGTCCATGGCTGGCCTGAGACTGGTGGGCACCAAGTCACTCTTCTGCGGGGGCTGTGTCGAAAGTTAGTGCTCGCGAGAAAGAGACGAGCACCTTCACACAGGTGTAACAACCGCTCACCGTTTCCATTACGGGAACCTACACCATGTTTGCCGCCCAGATGAAGCTTATCAGAGGACAATTTCCGGACTTGGCCGTTTAGATCACCAGCAAGCACCACAGTATCCATGCTTCTTCTGTAACGAAGAAGATCGTTAAGTTGGTGATAGAAATCATCTTTCACCGGATCAGCGCTTCAGTTTGTGGGGGGCGTTACCCCTCCATGACAAGGTGGCACCGTTTGTCCCCGCGCGACTTCAAAGATTGGAACGAGCTAGCCAACCGGCTGTTGACAGGGAAGCTTCAGCCCGGGGACTCAAAACAATGCCGACACCAGCTTGACCTGCATTTGAAGCTGCATCATCGCCAGACAGGTGCAATGAGAATGTGCCGCCAGTGTCGCATGTGGGTGATCGTAGAGTAAGCACGGAGCTCGAATCTTGCAGGTGGGTTTGCGATAAACAGCAAATATCGATCGAGAGGGTCTCGAATGTTCAGGCGAGTGCTGTCTATTGGTCAATCTGTAGCAAAGTGCGCACGTTGATGTACGCCAATCTTAACGAACATCGAGGACTCCAAAGGGAAACGAATGAACTGACGTTGTCCGCTTGCTTGAACATGTACTTGTCGACTGGATTGGAGCGACGCCCTGCGATAATGTGAATCGAAACTAGAATACAAGCGACTATTCAAGCAAGTTGGGGAGGGGCCAAGATTTGGGGGATGAACGTGAAGTTGGAACGGGTCGCTAAGGATTAACAATCGCAAGAAGGGGAATAAGAAGGCGGGAAGACCTGAGCAGTGGCATCCAAACCCCTATCCACCCTGCTCGATGCAGCAGATAGGGCGCCGTTTATTATTCTCTGCGACGACTAGAGCATCAAGAGATTATTAGAAGGAAAGATCATGGTGTATCTCGTTGACATACAATCAATCGGTCACCTGGCAGAACTTCCACTCCGGTAGTGTCTGAAAGAACAGAGTCATTCATAATCATTTCGATCACAGAGTTTAAGTGGAAAGGAGATGTGGGACAACCCTGGCGAGCCCCGTTTGTAGGGGCGAACTCAAGAAAAAGGTTTCCCGTAGACACACGGCCTCGGGAATCACGGAAAGGAATCCAACTGGCATGCCCCTCACGGATGGGTAATGCCACAATCTGATGCAGTCAACAGAGTCGAAGGTGGTGTTCTAGTCAGGTAGAACGGCCATAGTCGGTCGTCTCTATATGTCTTTTCCAACACTTGGCGAAGGTAAATGTCGTCGATACAACCACGACCAGAGCGGAAGCCAGTCTTGCCTTTAACGGTTCTTCTCTCAAGACTTGCAAGTCGTAGAAGAATAGTACCCGTGAGAAGTTTTAAGGCAATGGAAATAAAGCCAATGCCTCGGTGATTTTCGCACAAAGTGCCCTTACCCTACTTTGAAATGCGTACGACATTTGATGGTCGTCAGTCTGAAGGCACTTCTTTAGTGTCCCAAATCGAGTTAAAAAGAGGTGCTAGTCCGGTCAGGAAAGTCACTTCCATCTTTCAGCAAAAATGGGAGGTCATTGGGCCCATAAACCTTGTTTCGTTTCAACGTCATACCGAAGTGGGACATCAACTTCCCACGCAGGCTCAGGTAATTTAGCAAGCGGCAGTGTTGCTGCAAACCTGCTGAGCTGCTTTTCGCAATGTTCCGCTCAACAGGCTAGTCGGCGCGGCTGATAATGGATCAAATGTCCATCTTTCTTAGCTATTATCTTGCTAACTGATGGCTTTCTCGGACCGGTGTTCCGGATGAGCTGGAATAGCACTCGTCTGTTCCCAATAACACTGGATTTCTCCATCTCATGGGCCTTTGTGATCCACTAATGTTTCCGGTCGATTCGAAGACTCCTTGCTGCGCGTCATTTCTTAGTTACTGACACGTTAGAATTCATTGCCCATTGGAACTTGTTTACCTGCTTCGATCAACCCGATCGATGCCTCAGATATCCATTCACAGCTACGATGTCTCAAGTCTGGTGTACAGCAAGCGTGATGGGCATTCTTCATGGCGCACTTGAGACGGTCCCAGTCAGCGTTCGGCTCATTATTCTCATTTATCACTGGGTCAGTTCATCATGATATTGTTGAACGGCAAGCTGCGAGTTATAGTTACTGATAAACGGTTAGAAGATAGGCGCTTCTTTGAAGCAGGAAGAGTGAACGCCAAGCGTGCGCACACTAGAGCGTGGTCGGAATCCAGGCACGTGTACCAAATTGACCGACAGTTTTGGATTGATTTGCCCCATCTGTGGCCGATGGAAATATGGCCAATTTGGGTCCAGCTCATTAAGAAATTCGATGGGTGCCAGGTGACGCGGTGCGAGCGTTTATGTTAGAATGTAGTGCTGCTAATGTAAAGATTGTGATCGGCGCGCATTTGCGAGAATCGATTACCATTGTCTGTTCGGTGTGCATCGACCCCGAAGAGGCCTTTCAGGTGTTGTTGGTAGTCTGAAAGACGACACACTTAGGCATTCAAATCATTGTGGACAATCACGATGTTAGTATTTTTCGCCATGCGGAGAAGAGAAATAAACCAATTATAGAAACTCTTTGATACCCCCTGGACTGTATTTATTAGGAGCATAAACGGAAGCGATGAGAAGGCAACTTGACTTCAGACGGTGCTTACGAACCCCAATAGAGGTTCGAAATCGAACCGCACACGTGTGTTTGCTGAGAGCGATACCAACACCGTAAATACCTTATGCCATTGACTCAGTATCGCCAAAGACGTGAAGAATGTGGTCATTTTCGCTTGATTCAAAACTCGGGAGTCGAAGATTCGACACTACGCTGTTATCTTGTATGCGTGTTTCCGAGACACAGCACACATCGATACCAAGAGCATGAAAAGTAAGAGTCAGTGCTGCCTGTTGTCCTATCTTACTGAGAGTGCGGACTTTATAGAAACCAGTGTGATACGAGACTGGGCTGGATGTAGGAGCTACATACATCGATGGCAGCAGCTGCGAGGTCCGCGGCAGTCTTTCTCTCAATAAACGGGGAAGAAAATACTGGATACTGAGAATAGAGAGCCAGAAGATAAAGATCTGCTGCTCCATCGTAGGCGGATCGGGCGCATACGCGGAATCAAATCACTGATTCCTGCGCGGTGACAGCATATTGCAGATGCACTACATCTCACCCGGGTGCGATACGCTCCCTATGCCTGTAGTGCGCCAACTGGGCATCAAGGAATCTCTTAAATTCCGAAACCGATTTCACCTCAACTAGAGTCTCCAGCAACTTGTTCCAGTATTTCACCACTCGACGCTCAAAGCATAGAGAGTGAGCGACGCGTTTTAAATCCGGTACTACTAGCTTGTACCGGTGTTCGCGTGTGCTGCTAAGTGCGCGAACCTGCAGCGGCAGCCCAAACATAGGGAAGTGGCCCAAGTGCAGTATCCGTTGCGTCATACTGCACCGGGGAGAGGGGAGAGAAAAACTTGAAAAAGAGGGAGTATTGTCGACTAGACCTAGTTAGCAGATGATATTCTCCGTCTGCCCATTCCGAGAATAGCTTTTTGTTCAAGATGTCTTTCCTCTATCCTTCGATTCAACAGTCAAAGGGTACGTGGAGGTTCCCTTGAGGGACCCCACCCGAAGCCTTTGGCTCAATGGTCTAACCCACAAGGCAGTTTGGAGCAATTCCTTTTAGGGAATGTGATTACGGAAACCCATTGGAATCTGCATGGGTCCTGTCACACTCAGTCTTCGAAGATTTAGGATAATTCACGTGTTTTACGACCGTATTATGGTCCCTCTGTAGGTGCAGGCGTCCTGTGGCTGTCCTGTGGAGGCCACAGTGACAAGCAAATCCGGAACCGGATGCAGTCAACCATATGCTTCGCATCTGCGCCCACGGCTAGCTGCAGGTGATAGTTGGCGGGTTTGCATTAACTTGACCAAAAGCTGTCTGGCTTGGGGCGGGTGGTAGCAAACCATTGAGCACTGGGCGGTGTCCTCCCACTTTTACAAGCAATTCTTGACGCTCGTGCTCTACGCCAATCGAACTATGAGCTTATAACCCATAGACCCGCTGTCCCCCATGGCTGGGTTTTAAAGGAAAAGGTCTATTGACCCGTCTAATCTCCAAAAATGATTGCTTTCTGAGACTGCGTTAGTCTGACTCATAACCATTGACCCTTCTGCTGTGAGTAGCTCTGAAGGCACTTGTAAAGTGCCACCCATCGTGAGTCATTGAGTCACAGTTACGCAAAACATCGCGCCACCTTAAAGACTACTTTTCAACTTAGCGTATCCCAACAACGTTGTCTTTCTTAGCGACAGATTACTGACCTGTCAAGCAGTGCGGAACGGATTAGCATTGGTTGTCAATTGTTTCGAGCTCCACTTTTCACCTCCCAAATGCAAAGCTTTCCTCCAAGATTAGCAGGGACTACACCCTAAGCTGACACTTGGTGGGGACCAGGTATAAGTCCTTCAAGAATTTAACTGCCTAGGCGGCTATATCAACTGTGGGAATGGGGATGAAATTGCGAACCGCATAGCACAAGGTCGGGGTGCTCTTTCTAATCTTCGCCACTTATGGCACCGCTGTGGTTTCACGTTTCCTCATAAGGGTAAGGTCTACGTTGCCACCATACTTTCAGCCCTTCTGTACGGTTTTGAAACGGCGGACGTAATGAGGTTAATCGCGTTCGACTGCTGCTGCCTTCGCAGTTTAGCTCATGTCTTGTGCGTACATCATCTGAGCGATGAGCGCGTTTGCTGTCGTGTTACTGACATCGAAAGCTCATGTGAACCGCTTAGCACCATTATTTCCCGCATCAGCCTCCGATAACTGAGCCACGTGTTGCGCGTGCCAGCACACCGACTCCAGCGACGTGCGTTGTTTGCGCGACTGGGATCTGAATAGAAGAATAGGAGAAAAGGTCGTCCGATGAATTAGCCGAGGGGCATGAAGACCCCCACTTCGAAGTTAACCTCTGTCGGAATCTCGACCTTTTTGTTTGGGTCCGATAGATGAACATGTTTGGTTGGAGGCATTTGTTTACATGGCGAAGAGACCGCCTCAATGGCGCTAGTGTCCGCGGTTCCTTTGTCTTTTCTTTTGATATATTTCTCACCTCAAGGTGACGTGTAGAATTTTATTGACGACCAAGTATTATTGCTTGAAATTGGATTAGTATTATGACAATATGACTCTATAATTTTGGCTGATTGGTTTCTCTTCTACGTTTGTACAGGTATTTAAGGTTCTCGTCCTCTAGCTGCTTTATACAAGCTGCATTTTGCTCCGTGAATGCGATACTCTCGCCGAATTTACTTTGGCATACGTTGGACGACCTTTCTATGGAATTAACACCGGGCAATACAATGCAATAGTCATGTGTATACTAAGTACAGATTACACAATGGAAAATACACAAGGAGAATCTCTTGTTTTTCACACGCCGTTTTGTCGTTTTTTGTCACTTTAGTGATTACGGTGTTGATCAGTGAAATCAATGCAAGACTCATGCAAGCCTTCCATTGTCTGCGATTATTCGTCATGTCCTCACGAGTCACAAGCGAGCGATATACTCCATTTCTGACTCCCCAGCCAGGAACACCTACGGAGCCAACTACAGTTAGACTGGAAGCCAGCGCATGAACGTTTTGTCGCTAAGTGGTAGGTTGGCCACCGCGCAGTTTCTTCCAGTGCGGTCCTGCGCGAGCGAATAGAGCGCGCCGTGGTAAACGCTCGCACAGCATGCGTAGGACGTGACCTAACCACCTCAGTTGTCGCAGCGATATGGGCTTCTCGAGAAGTAGGCCCCCTATAAGCTAGGACTCGACGTCTAACATCGATGTTGCACACGTGTTATTCCAACCACACACGAGCTATTCGGTGAAGACAACCCTTGTCAAAGGCCGAAATCCCACACAAACCATTTACACCGATCGACCAGGACTTGGTTCCATACAACAAACCTGCGCGAACACAGACATTGTTGACCCTACCCTTTACCGAGAGTGAAACGTCATGACGATGCCACAGATGCCTTAGTTCCGCGAAAGCTGATTGGGTTTCGGCACTACGGAGTGAAATCTCTCTTTCAATGGTGCCATCAGATTAAACGCAGCTTCCAAGGCAGATAAAGCTGTCTACTTGTTCAAACTGTGTAACTTCAAGACTCAGCACGGGGGAAGGTGGTTTGCAATCCTGGAGTAGGATCTTGCATTTCGATGGAGCGAAGGTCATGTCATACTTGATAGCTTCAATCACCAAGCAGTTTAGAACGACCTATATGATCTATGGGTCGTCACGTAGGATGGCAATCTTAACATCGGGTTGCTGGATTTACAATGCTCCACCGGAGTGAAACAAAGTGCAGTGACTTTATTCAGTGGCGAGTCACATTCGCCATGTCACGATGTTGTTAAACAGACATTTGTGGCTTTTTCTACTGAGATCGCTTGCCAGGCGAAAACCCAGTACTTCCTGGAACACTGCCGCCGAACTGTTGGCAGGAACTGGATAATCCGGATCACACAGCTGGCACCACGAGGTTGTTCAGCAAACCTTACTCTTTTAATTTAAAAGTTTTCACACTATTGTTTGAGCATCTTGTAACGGTTTTGTGTCATATGCATTTTCCCGTCTTTTTGTTTTTCTGGGTGCCACTGATTATCATATGGAACCATTTCTACGCCAGCACCCTATAAGGCTACTCCTTAGTCTTTTGTACTGGGTTTCACTATCTACTAAGCTTACTTCTTTTGCTGAACTATTTTTCATCTTTGACCCTTATAGTTAATAGTGGTGATCTACCTAGGCTTAGGGCACATTTGCTGAAAGCTAACTGGACCGGTGTCCCATTCGAATCGCTCAGGGTCTCGGACCTAATGTCCGAATATGCGGCTTTCATTTCTGCAAGGAGGCAATAACGTATGGAACTGATGAATAGTAGTGAGGATTTTGGTATAATTCAGCTAATTCATCGTTGTCACTCCCAATCAGCAGGCTTAGGCTAGTCTGGAAAAGCACCAGACGCCGGCGTTTCGACTTTCTGGGTCTCGTCATTGGTGCGTCTCCCAGCGGACCCCTGCCGGGTTCCGCCCTCATGGCTTCAGGATGCCAGCAGCTAGTGCCACCTCGCCATGGGTGACAGCTGCAGAGCTGAGTGATTGACAGTTGACTATGATATAGCCCGGCTCATCTTCCACTGCCATGCCAGTTACGAACTGTGCAATGGACAATGGCTAGCCACACGAGCTAGGACTTTCCGCATAGCGCCTATGTACCACATAGGACTTAGAAGCTATACGGACGTATTTTATAGTGCTGATGCCTAGTACTGAATTAGCTGAATTATACCGAAATCCTCACTACTACTCATCGGTACTATAAAATATGTCCGTATAACTTCTAAGTCCTATGTGGTACATAGGCGCTATGCGGAAAGTCCTAGCTCGTGAGGCTAGCCATTGTCCAGTGCACAGTTCGTAACTGGCATGGCAGTGGAAGATGAGCCGGGCTATATCATAGTCAACTGTCAATCACTCAGCTCTGCAGCTGTCACCCATGGCGAGGTGGCACTAGCTGCTGGCATCCTGAAGCCATAGGGGCGGATCCCGGCAGGGGTCCGCTGGGAGACGCACCAATGACGAGACACAGAAAGTCGAAACGCCAGCGTCTAGTGCTTTTCCAGACTAGCCTGCTGATTGGGAGTGACAATGGCGAATTAGCTGAATAACGTATGGCCCGCAATGCACCACTACGGCAGCATTACCACAGCTTGAGTGCTTATATACTGCTGATACATTGTAACCATGAGGATACGCTACATGATCTCGGAATCGAGCGACACTCTTCCGCTACGCATCATCCACTATCAAGCTACTCCGAACACCGTTGCTTCAGGATCATGATATTCTAAGAGATCGTTGCCTCTCGATGCACGCACACTTGAGCCCTGTGAGACCGGAATCAATTGCTTGCCATTTACTGATTTAATTGCCGTATTGGGAACACGAATAACCGGCTTAAACAGTCCTGTTTTCCATGAAACCATTCCTAAGCACAGCAAAGTCACAACAGTTGTGCACGGTTAACGTTTTCCTAGACTTCACAAAATGGATCAAGTTACCAGACAAGTATGCGCGTCGCCTGTCGACGTTGCTGAACGTGATTTCGCGCGGGACATGCGTGATGCATGTGACCCCGCGTTTGGTCATTCATTTGTGACCCGATGACGTACTCCACCGGCTCCAGCATAGGCTGTTGCGTTTTCGTAGGTTGCTATGGACTCCATATGTGTTCTACGTCTTCGGACTGTCATTTAAAGCCATGGCACACTGATCAACCGGGACAAATCAGTCTTGGTCTCTTACTCTAACCACAGTTAGCATGAAAACTCATGGTGCACTGGGTCTTAATCAAGTGGTTCACTGGTTGTAGTATGGGTTGAAATACTTCCTCAGATACACACACTCTCATGTGATCAACTAGCTCTAGCTTAGGTTACTTTATTTCCTGTCAGCATCATTATACACAGCAGTGTATCCACCGTTTGAGTTGGTATTTCTGTGCCTTTTCCACCATATACGCACCACGCAGTTTATCCTGGAGTAAGTGACATGGTGTAGTGAGGTTAAACTTTAAACGAGTTTATTAGGCGTTACCCAGCACCGTTAATTCTTGAACCGGGCTGTTACAGTGAAAAATATCAATCGGATTTCATGTTCTGCCCACTGATTTTGATTCCGGAAAAGAGTGCTCTTCGCTACCTTGTGTTTTATAAACTTTATAATTGCCTCATTTACCCACAGGTTGATATCGACGAGGCAGTGAAAGCTGCCAAAGAAGCATTCTCACTTGGCTCTGAATGGCGTCGTATGAATGCTTCATATCGTGGACGACTGCTCAATCGTCTGGCTGACTTGATCGAACGAGATAGGGTTTATTTAGCCGTAAGTTCGCTAGCGCTATCGTTTTGCCATGTTATTTAACATTTGGCCTAATAACTTTTATCCTATTTTCTCCTAGGAAACCTTTTGCATGAAACAATCGTAACTATATCTGTTTTGGCTTTCGACAGTTCAAGAACGCACTGCATTTCCGGAATTTATTCTACTTACGCGTTTCTTGAATCCATCGCGACGGTACTCGAACTTATCGTGGTGCCACGTTTATTGGGTACCTAATGACCGTTCAACTCAAGCCGGTCTCAGGGGTTAAAGTTTTGGCATACCTGATCTTTTCATCCATTAAGCGAAGAGAGGACGCTCGATGGTTACTTTACTTCAAAGCGCAGACACTGAACGCAGCACCTTACCAGGTATAACCCAAACCGGATCGTCATGGAGTGCTGGCTCCACTGTTTATTTTTGACAACGGGGTAGTATCTTTTTTATTTGGTGACTCGCTGTTGTCCACCTAAACTAGATTTCTTCTTATTGGGTGCAGTTTCACAAAAAACTCAGACACAGTGCAACACAGTACATGCTATTTGTTCCAAGTACGTGTGTTCCGTCCCAAGAAATAAACGACCTAGACCTGAACCTACTGTTTTCTTCCACGTGAGTCAGAACATTGATTAGAAAGACCAAGGTTAGTCCACGCTCATGGATTCCATCTCTCGGCATGAACAACCTGAGAGTATAATCCGAACACACGACCTCATCGTTTAACTCCATTCTTATTCTTCCGTTGTAGTCCTCCGTTACTTGTTTTTTCATGGTTATCCAGCAGCAATCCACCCCAGATATCTGCAAAGGGCGTATTTGAGTCGTCTTTCAGACCATGGATCCTTCCTACTATGTCAGCTTGGTAGGCAAGCATGTATGCTGTCGTTTTCCGTTTTCGGTATGTGCGCAGTATCTTTTAGACGCACACTCATGGCTCAACGGCTATTCGACTACTCGCACGGATTCCAGCAACAATAGAAATCTTCAACTTTGGTGAGATTGAGTCTGTGTTACCGGATTTGAACTCTGCGGAAAGTGTAAACAAATGGTTGTTAATGTACGCCAGTCAATAAACATGTGTGCTGTCCGACTTGGTTGCCCAGATCTCAGTTTCTACTCAATGGCTTAGGACATCATAGTTTCTTACTATACGTGCTCCATCCGAGGACAACTCGTAGATCGCCAACCCCATCCCTCGGCCAAATGTCCCGAAGCTCAGCTATTGTGATCGATGCTGGCAACATGTACGTGCACTTAGGTCGCTTATGAGAGTCCGAATGTTGCAAAAGAACTTGTTGCGGAACCGCTGCATGTCACACAAGTGATTACCATAGATTTCTCTGCTCACGTGTTGCTCAAAACTTTTTACCGCATCTTTTTTCTCAGTGTATACCTTATCGTCCCCCGTACTCGGTAATCACTTAACAAGACGCTGCTCTTGGCTACAACTGACCAACTTATCACTAACCGCAGCTGGAATACATCTGAGTAAAGTTACCGTTTGATCTGGAGCGTCCGCTCGCTAGTAGCATCTTCCTTAACCTTGGACTCCTACTTCGACACGGTTAACTGGGTAGTATCTCAGTCTGACAAAAGCATGAATTTCTATGTGCTGTGTTCGGTTTTATGATAGCCAACCACCCTCCCTATGTTGGTCAAGGCCAAAGGACGTGCAATGCTGATCATCCTGGTCGCTGTCCCATCTCGATTACCCCAAACAGCTGCCGTGTGTCATACTGCATTCGCGTACTGACACTCGCATTGCTTTTTTTAACCTGTAATACACCATTGTTCCATTGAACCAGTGAATGTCAGGCTGACTTCCTGCTCCTCCGGTTAGGAGTACATTTACCCCGTTTTTACTCTTTTCTAAGTGCTTTAGTATTGCTATTCAAACAGCCCATCATGATGTTCTTTCTTGACTTGAGAATGGGTACCGGAGAATTTCTTTCCAGTTAAAATCTATCCCTCGCCACCTCCGTTTCCTAGAGATGACCTGTAAGAACTCACCGCTGAGTTCAGCATGAAAAGTAGGGCACGTCAGAGCTGTCGTCTCTCTCTCTCTCTCTTCGACTGCGTGATCGAATGCTCATACCTGACTCCTCCCCATGATAATGTACTGGTGGACTTCTGATTCTTAAACCGGGATTACTGTAGTTGACGTGATTTCCTTTGGTAGGATGCAGGCATAACTGAATAGGCTGACGCGGATTGCCTCACGCTTTGATTTCTGCTTTGCATCTTCAAGGTATTCCTACAAGTCTGGGTTCATCTCTAGCTATCTCAATCGCCGAACAGCTGCTCGATTTTGCAGATCGGTTTAATCATTTAGTTCGCTAAATCCTGTCTGTTGGCCGCATGGTCGAGTAGATTACTGCACACAGTACGAACTCTCGTGGTGTTTGTCAAAGCTAGTCATTTCTGTAGACTGTGAGAGGTGTTTTGTGGTTTCCAACTCTGTTGTGTGATCAGCGTTAAGGTATGGTTCACGATCATGTCGCTGTGCATTGAAGGCGCTGGTGTACCGACCGTAATTGATGACCACTACCTGCCAATTGTTGACCAAATATCTGTTAGGAGGATCTAGCGCATGCTACTACATATTACCATCGGATGTATATCAGCAGACATTCCATTCTTCCTTTGCAGTACTTGTTGAACCATAATCGTTTTTCGTAGCTCGCTCATGTGCCTCACCTACATGCATATTGACGGCTTCGACATGTGTCAGTTGATATTATTGTGCCTTGTTGGGTGAATCTTCCGAATGCTAAAATGGCATAGGCGGTTCGCAGTACCGACACTTCGTTGGCGCACGCGGGCTAAGGATACTGCGAGGGTCGATCTGCCCCTACGCAGGGTCGAACACGCGCCCTCGACTTACAAATCAAGCTTGTGATCCTTTAGGCTACTGATCGAATGGTCAATCACTTACATTTAAAAAGACGGCTGTTGGGCCGGCTCTTGTCATCTTACAAGCTGGGATCCTCTTGGGCAACCACATCAATTGTTGCATGTTTATTTTTCGTTTCACTGGAAAATTGAAGTCATTGTATACAGCTATTATGTTCATTTGTTAACACAATATGTAAGGTGGTGTGGTGAGTTAGTGAATAGGGTTCGTAACTGCCTGATGTGGGTAACTTTTCATATAATGGTCATGGTACCTGCCTTACTTAACTTTTGGCTCTCAGTTACCCTTTCTGGCGAGCTTACTTTTTCCCGTTTTCATTGAATTATTCGTATTATTATCAGCCTGGATCGAGATAGCTAGATCCACCGTGTTGCGTTTTGTCGGATGCTAACTAAAGCGGTCTGTGGCTGTCAACACACATTCCGCTTTTACGGCATACCATTTTTGTTTACTTATCATTTGACTTGTTTTTCGCTTAGCAGACTTATGAACGTGCGGTGTTTTATTTATGCACTCATATGTGTAAACATTGAAAGTAACGAGGGTCAGGTTATCAACGAAACAAATGTTCTGGCCTTTGGAATCAAAATCACAATTGCTTTTGCTGTCCACTGCTGTCCTTTCGCTACACAGACTGTTGCTTACCTCTTGTTTGACATGTTGCTCCGTTGTACATTCGCAAGTATGTTTAAACGGCCGACCCTTGCTCTTAATGATCACAAGTTTGCGTTGTAATCCGAGCTCGCGGGTTCGGGCTTGCGTAGAGGATCCGACGACCCTCACAATATCCTTAGGCCACGCGCAACTGGTGTTGGTTGCGCGGTAGCGAAACGTCAATACTGCGTACCGTCATGCTGCTGATGCGTTTTTTGTATACAAACGTGTTCAACTACGGTACGATGGTTGTATGCAATACGATGTCGTAAATATACCACATCCACCTATCTGCTGTGATTCGTTGTGCAACTCTGTGTTTTCCTGCCTTCGTTGGTTTTATACTTTTCTCATTTAACGTTCTTCACACTATGGTATTGTCTTCGCAACCATTTATTTCGGCCGCTATCGTGTACTAGAGCGTAGACTTATACCCATCTTCGGTATGCAACCGTATTTGAGACGCATAAGGTAAAGTATAATGAAGCTAAATGCTTTACCGCTTATGCTATCACCTTTATCCACATCTACGCTAGGCGTTAACCCAAATTTGTCCTGGAATAAACTACGCACTCGGACCCAAAGGCTTCACTGGTTGTAGTGTGGGTTGAATTACTTCATCAGATGCACACACTCTCACGTGAACAAATAGCTCGAGCTTAAGGACATGTTCCAGCAACCTCAGGTGTCGCAATTGCAGCATTTAGTCCATTCCGTACATGAGGTTCCGGCGGACCACCTCCGTGTCAGAAACTCTGCCGCACCAACGAATGCACAAAACCAGACTCAGGCATTCCTGATGGCATTGTTTCGCTGCCATAAACAAAACTCGACATCTCCATAGATCTGTACAGCATCAGGTTAGTTTCAGAGGTCAGCCGGTGGCTTTGACATACCCGGTATTCCAACTTGCCGAAAGCCGCACTAGCATTTACTACACGCGTACGCAGCTCAATTCCTCCGTAGGTCTGTTTACAGCGTGTTCCCGAGGTAGACCAATTTGGACGGGTCCTGGAGTCTTTTAGCTTTGTTGCTTTACTGGCAAATCATTTGCTTCGTTCCTTGTTGATGGTGAGTCAAAATTTAGCCGCCATCGAAGCGAGTGCAGACATCTTGTGTTGCAATTCATCCTTACTGTGTACGGACAATACCCAATCATTTGCAAATAACCATATTCGGATGGTTGTCTCGCACACCACGTTTTTCCCTCTAGCTCATCGTATGTCTCTCAACTCATCATCGACGCGGTGCACCAAGTAAACGCTTTATTCACATACATTTCATGCCTGGTGCATTGTGGTAGTTAGTTAAGTGTTAGAGCACTGGTTAAGACACCGTTTTATTTCCGTCATCTGTAGTTTGTCCACGAGAAAAGCACCAGAACCACACCGACTCTTTGCTGCCTCGAGACCACTAACAGTCGCGCCTTGGCTGAATAGGAGGTTTCACTCACTTACACGGTTTCAAACCGCTTACTTCCGGATTATTTGGCAAACACGTAATCCCTTCGGCCACCGGTTGACACACAGCTTCATCTTCGTTCGCATACCACTGTGCAGACCAATATATGTCTGCCTGGAACTTACGCAATACTACCTCACGGTTCACTGTGTCAAAAGCCCTGTTAATGTCTACGAGTAGTGCTTATAATGCTTTGGTTTCATTAACGGTACTTCTCTTGCAGTTGACTAGCAGCGAGCACCGTATCAAATGTACTGCGACCCGAACAGGATTTGCACTGCTCCTCATCCATGCTTGATTCAAGGACGTGAGTAACGAGGGGATTGGGCAGAATCCAGGTAATCACCTTCCCTATGTGGCCTAACGAGTGGGTGTTACCATTATTGTTGACACACCTCTTGCTTCTCTGGTCACTGAATATTGATAGCACAAGGACAGCTTTCAGTTCATCAGGTACTTGCTCTTCACTCGCACAAAGACCGCCATATGACTGCTGATTTTACATACAAACTCATCCTCCACTCCAGGGCTTTTTTGTCGCATACGTATTGCTACACGTCTGAACCGAGATCCCACTTCAAACTCGTCTTTTTGTTTCTAACGTGTGAAATGGATTATTGAGTGTGTTTACTCTGTTTCTTGTGAGGCGTCATTGCATCCAAATGTTCTTCCATCACATCGTCCTTGATATGCTGTTCCACACCCTGAATGCTCTCATGCATTGTTTCAGTCACTAGAGGCATTGGACAATGGAAAACCCTTCTTAGAGGCATACAAAAGTGACCTATCACTTGTCCTCAAGTGCTATCGGTGAGCTCTCTTTCTTCACCCCGTTTGCGTACCCTATCATCATTGTTTTCGTATGGTGGTATACTGTGCCTCCGTCCATTAGCGTCCACGTTTATAATTCAAATGCGTCAACTAGTCGCCCTAGAAATCTTTAGTTTTTCACAATCTCACATCGGATAGGACTTCATGGTATACTAAACCCATTTCAATTGCTTATGCCTGACTCGTTTTAACCATCTCAATTAAATGCTCGACTGTCTCACCTGTTGATTTTCATTCTACGCACAAAATCGTATTGCTACAAGCTCTTGTTCAACGCGCTGCAGCTTGTCAACGTGGTGCCCTGTACTGATCAGGTGGTTATTTATGGCACTTAAATTAGTCCTGTCCTTTCCGTTGATGAGCGAATTCCTAGATGTTCATTGGTTCGCTTTCCTAATTATCTGATCATGCGTCCAATGTACCTAGCTCCACCGGAGCAGGTGAACCGGTATATCACCATTGCCGGGAGTTGATCAAGCACTTTGTCTTTGAATCTAGGGACAACTAGCGATTCGCTTGTATAAACCAGTTTGAGGCGGGCTGCGTTGAAGGTCTTTCTACAGGATTGCATTAATCTTCGCGTACATATCTCAGCTGCTTTCTCACACTTAAAGAGGACCTTGTGAAACAGCTGTTTCTGCTCAGCCGTTTGTATGATTGGCCTCTGGTTGTTTGGCTTCATATGGATTTCAATGAAGCGCTCTGGATAACCATTTTCAAAAAGGGTGTTTTTATCCGCCTCAATTCATCGACAATAGTATCTTCGCTTCGGTTAGTCAACGGATGCACCAGTGTTCTTTTTCGACTGAGTGGTAGGAAGCTCTGGAAGTGTGTGTACTGTCCCGTCCAGTACGGCTTCCTGCATAGTGCTGACTGGATTGACCCATCTGCTCTCCTTTTTAGCAATGCATCCAAGAAACTCAGACAATTGTTGCTTGCTTCTTCTACTCTGAGTGGGGCAATGGGATGTGCCTTGTTGTAGCACTTGACTACATCCTGCAAAATTGCTCTTTGGATCTACTATACCGAAAATATCGTCCAAGTAACGTTGGTAGAATCTGAAAGTGGAAATAACTGGTTTCAACGGGCCATCCTCCAACATGCCTATGTAGACGTCGGCCAAAAGTGGCCCAAGTGGGACAAGCATATTGCCTTCGAAATTCTGTACAAGGTGCCCTCCCACTGTTTAGCTTTCACTCTGTATTTTTCTACATCAACAGCTACTACGCTGGTTGGGCTGATAAAAACCACGGTAAAACTATCCCAATCGATGGGGATTATTTTTGTTTCACTCGTCATGAACCGGTTGGAGTTTGTGGACAGATCATTCCATGGAATTTCCCCCTTTTGATGCAAGCATGGAAACTAGCCCCGGCCCTGGCGATGGGCAATACGGTTGTGATGAAAACCGCCGAACAGACTCCTTTGACTGCGAACTATGTGGCTCAGTTGATCAAAGAAGCTGGCTTCCCTCCAGGTGTGGTGAATATCGTGCCTGGGTGAGTTGTGTCCTTGGTATTCCACTATTGTACACGCCTCACCACCTACGTTCTGAAGAGAATGACTTCTCCCTATTATGCAAACTATGTGGCAACTTTGTTATGAACACTTCCTTGCACTACATGTACCATTCGCATGTAGCATTTTGCTTCAATCTCGGAGGAAACATATTGTGAATGTCTCCAATGAGGAACAGTTTTACGTCTACCGGCTAATCCACTTGTTTTTCGCACTTTACTAGCTTTGGAGAGACTGCTGGAGCTGCCCTAGTAGCGCATCCGGATGTGGACAAAATTGCTTTCACTGGGTCGACAGGAACAGGACGCCTTGTCGGTGTGAATGCCTTCCAACATGGTGTCAAGCGTATCACATTGGAATTGGGCGGCAAGAGTCCTTTACTGGTGTTCAACGATGCAGACAGTAAGTTTTCTAATCCCTGTATTCTTGTTTTGCATCCACTTCGTCCCCAAGATCTTCTGAACTTCCAGGTGCCTTTATGCTGAAGCATGCGCTTATAGTGATTCTTTGTTCTGGTCTTAGCTTCGGATGTTGCTATTGCACCAATAGCTCCGTGAGCTGATAACCAACGGGTAACGAGTTAACGAGGCATTTTGCGGTATCAGAAAAGTCGACGACATTGTTTGTACTTGTTTAACACAAACGGATGTCACTACTACTTTCCGTGCGGGGTACCTGACGATGATGTAGTTGGTGAGCTTCACAGTTTGAGAACGCTGGAAAGAGAAAATATATTCAAAATTGCTGATAAAGTCACAAGGATGTGAGCTGCTACGGAAATATCTCAGGCATATCTCTCCATTCGCATGCGTGCAGCCTATCACACACCTACAGTTGCCTCATTGTGGGACATTTATTGGTGACCAGTTACCAACGAACTACGGCACTTTGCGCCATCATGGTCGGTGCATGGTGACTCTCAGCGGCATTGATCACATACAATGCAAGTCAACTATCGTTTTCGATAGTATCCGTATGGCGGAGAATCTCTCGTGGATTCTGTATCTTTCAACCCCATGGTTTCCTCTCGACAGATGAGCATGAAGAGTCAGAACCCGTAAGCACCCATACTCCACCGTTGTATGCCCGGCCGAAAATGCATCCAGTAAGAGTGTCTTTGAAGTCAGTAATATCTATAGCTGATTCGTCATACCGTTTTATGGCTAAATAACTGGCTACATGATTGAGCCGACTAAGAAGTCAAACACAAATATATCCCGAAAATGGATACATTTGCTTCATATTGTCCTTCTGTTCACAAATCCATTCAACGGGACAGCTAACCATTTTTGTGACTTCGTCCTAGATTGTAAGACACATTCCTGTGTACGTAACACATTACCTATTCTTTTCAATGGAAGCCTGTCGACAGACAGTTGGCTGACGTGTTCATAATTGGGGCGAATGTAGATGTTCGAGAACTTTATGTAAAAGCTATGTTGATTTACTGCTTTCCAGGCGATGCCTTCAAATCGGTCATCATCATTTCCGCCGATCATTTTCACCTTGCGTACTATAGATGTACCAGTTTTGCACGGATAATCCGACAGCTTGTTTGTTCAAACCATTTCCATGATCACTGCAACAGTCCGCTCTATCCATCTTTTGAATATAAATGCTGTAATAGGGCGACTATTCCCGATTTATTGCTTTTGGACAAGCACTTTTACGACAACTGAAACCAGTTGTTAAATAACATTGTAATAAAACTTTGTCCCATTGACTGGATGCAAATCCCGTTTCTGTTCAATATCTTGCGATTGTTGCTCTAGAAAGCCGGGTTTCGCGGAATCCCAGCTAGCGGTTCCAGAAGGCAGATGAAGTTGCATAGATGCTTTTGTTTTGTACGGTACGGTACGGTATTGGCCTAGTTATTAAAAATATGACTCAGTCAACACTACTAGCTAGGAGAAACGAAAGGTGTGTCTTACACAGCGCAGTCGTGCATTGCAGCCAAAACGAGCGCCAAACGAATGACGATGCTCTATTCAAACAATGGAACTCAACACGCTGTCCTGCGTTCCGCACCGATCGTCTAAGTGTATATTGAACTAATGATTTACTTTTCATTTTGCACAAGTAAACTGGGGAAATCTAAAAACTGCCACACGGGCCGTTTATCCGATTGATGACAGTACACCCTTTTCATTGTTACCTACCGCTGCCCTACCTAGCAATATTCGCAAGCTCTTTCACCTCACTCGATCCACTGGCCACAAAATTCTGGTGTCAGTGAGGCTATTTGCGAAGCAGATGGTTCGCCGATTGTCAGCCTGCAGAGGCGCTCGAATCGATGGGCCGAACATTTCCATTCCCAGTTCAATTGGCCCTCACCGTCCATTTGTTTGCCGTGCGAACCAAGCCGCTCGCCCTGGGTCATCACGCTTAATGCTCACAGTTATGCGGAAGTTTGTCTTGCGATTCGATATCTGAGACGATTTACATCCGCCGACTCAGACGGACTTCCTCCGGAGCTGTTCAAGTATGAAGGTGTAGTTATCATCAGCCAATTAACTTCATACTTCTCCAAAACCTGGCACGAAGAAAAGGTGCATTCTTCCTGGGACGGGTCAGTCATTGTCTCGCTTTTCAAGAAGGGTGCTCGCACTTCATGCACCAATCACCAGGGGATTAGTCCCACTTCGGTTACTTCCAATCTTTTCGCATTCATTCTAATCCCCGATTCGTGGATCGCAGTACCGGGAAGAACAAGCTGGCTTCCGTTCTGGCCGTGGGTGTGTGGATCAAATATTCACGCTCTGCCAAATCCTCGAACACCACCACCTCCATCAAAGGCCTTCCATCGTTGCATTCTAAGACATCCGTGCTGCTTTCCACTCGGTTGATCGACCTGCGCTGTGGCACTGTTTTCTAGGAAACGGGATTCTAGTAAAGTACACAGCCATCCTACGCGCACTCTATCTCCACATCTCCGGCTGGGTGAGCGTCTATAGCAAGCTTTTGTCGTCATTCGCTGTCAATAGCGGTGTACGACAGGGCTGCTCTTTGTCCCCTTTTCTCTTCAATTTTACGATTGAGATGTCCTGTCGAGAGCTTTAGTTGTCAAAATTTTGGACTACAACTACTGCTCCGCAAGCGAGCGACTGGCTTAGATTATGCCGATGACAACGCCTTACTTTGTGGCGACTCACAGAGCATACAAATCGTTCTAAACCCATTGGCGATTGAGGCATTTAAGTTCAGTCTGTACTTCACCCCCTTGAAGTGTACAGTGCTGCTCCAGGATTGGGACTCGCCCCTTCCCGTGCTCACTCTGGAAGGTACACAGATTGAACAAGTGGATTGCTTTGTCTACCTGGGCAGCTGCGTGTCTGCTGGTGGCTCTATTGAGAAGGTAGTTTCTCTTCGCATCGCTAAAGCTCGGCCAGCCTCGTAAACCTGAACCACTTGTGGCATCGTCGGGATGTCTCCCTGTTGGTTAAGGGTCGCGTGTTCTGTGTCGTCTTTCGGGCGGTGTTGCTATATAGACGTGAGTCGTGGTCAGTTCACATGGATGACATGTGTCGGCTCTCGGCTTTTGACAATAGGTGCTTGAAGAGGATTGCTCGTATGTGGTAGCAACAACTTAGTTGCAACGGTGAAGTCCCACGTCGTGTCTTAGGGGATGCGAGTATGCCCCTCAACTTGGTTTTGCTGCGTCAGCTAAGATGGCTCGGTCACGATTTGCGTATGCCAGCTCACCTTTTACCTTATTACGCCTCTTTCTGTCGTGCATGACTTGGGTGGAAGAGACCGCTTGTTGGTCAGCCGTTCACTTGGCGTCATCATATGAAATCGTTGACTTCACGTCTTGCTGCCGTTGGATCCACACACCTGCCTGGTTGGGGACCAAGGGGCGAAGAGTGCCGTTGGCTAGAAACACTTCAGGATATGCCGCGTAGTCGAAACCAGTGGAGGATTTGTGTACATGCTTGCTTAGATCCAGATGTCTAGTGCTTAACAATTGAAAACGAACAAAAACAGTTCCGTTCTTCTGAAGTGTGTTGCTCACTTTCAACCACTGAACCATGATGATGATGTGGTGATCATATCTGTATTCTTATTATGATTTCTGTGGTTTTGTTTCGCTCTGTCTATTCGTTAGACCGTTGCCAATAAATGGTTGGTGGTATCCGGTTTCGGATTTGCCTGTCACTGTGGCCAGCTACAGGACGCCTGCGCCTACAGAGGGACCACGAGTGGCTTGCGCTGCACCACCCACAGCTCCACCCACACACCCCATATCCAGTATAAACCCGGATCCGGCCCACACTCCTTCACATGCAAATACAAGCACACTGTATTTAGGAATCAATCGCACACAAGGCGTTGGCTGGACCGTAGTCCGCTCCACACTGAGTGCATGTAACCACTCTGATCCTAACACGGCCACAAGGACCGTGCACCCCGTCCTCTCCAGCAACGACCATCTGTCTCCTGGATCCAGTATGAACAAGGTAGTGGGTAATACACAGGTAGGCACGTTGTCAACATGCATATCAAGCGCAGCAACGCCGGGGATATCAACCTACATGGTCAGTTCACTGACATGCGGATTGGTGTCCTGAATTTTAGCAGGGAGAAGGGCGTAACCCAGCTCCAACCCAGCGTTCGCCACGAGGATGCGTCTAGAACATAAAGCCCATGGCACAACAGTAGCAGCAGTGGGTAGACCATCTGTCAGGATCTAGCCACCACCAGCCTCAGCGCACCGTAGGCTCTCCCGCTTGCCAATACATTGTCACCTACCAATTTGTAAAACGCTTTATTTTTGATGCCAATTTTGCTGCCTTGCAGCCAACGCTGGAACGAAGAAACAGGATACTTTGTGGAGAATTTATCAAACTGATTAGGTGCAAACGGGAAATTACAATGTTGACAGCTTCAGTAAGTTGTTAAACGAATTGCTTAGTGGGGCTGAACGACAAGCCCTCATCAAAGAACTCAGTAACAACCTCGAAGACGCCGCAACCACTGAATTTCTAACCATGCTTGAAAACACCCTAGAATTTGTTGACCTCGATGAAGAGGCTAGGACGGAACTAAGGCATGCAATTGTCCCAGCCATAACTCACAGAAACGACCCAACTACAATTCAGCAAGAGGACAGTGCATTAAAATCTCTGGAAACCGTGGAGTCCATCATCATCTTACCTGCGGACAAGGGACGCGTAACGGTTATAATGGATAACGCTGGATACATTAAGAAGGTAAAACAGCTCATGGAAGACACAACAACACAGATGTATCGAAAATGACCCAAAACTGGTACCCACGAATAAAGTGAATAGCACATTGCGAATGCCTCGACAGCCAAATTATATCATATGAGTGGAACACGACAGGATGAAAGATCGTAAGTCAAACAAAGCACGGTGCTACGGTCTTCCGGGAATGCCTAAGGAAGATGCTGCATCTCTGGGACTAATCGTGCCACTTCCAGGCATGCCCACCTATTACTTGGCTAACGAATTGTGTAAACAACTCAGATGTCTAACCAACGGATCTCGGTCCCCTATCAGCACTCCCCAACTATTTTTTTTGCTAACTTGCAGGCATGTGAATGGACCATGAATAAATAATGACATCGTTCAACGGCACCGCCTTGTTCACTTTTTCTGACCTAGTATTAGCGAAGAAAGCCATCATACAATACCTGGCAAACAGTGAGCAAACACTCGGGAAACTGACAATCGAGAACAAATGTCTCGCGGCTTCCTTCACTTTGGACGGAGTGATCTTGGAGCAGGTCAATGGAGCGCAAATGTGATCCTCAAGATCGAAACTCATAGCGGAGCTTGTGACGCAAAAGATGGTAAAGAATTTGCTGCAAACCATCAACCTAAAACAACGGGGCCAATATGCAAAAGATACATTCATATTAATCACGCGCGGACAGATGCCGACCGTATACAATCCGCCCAGTAATGCAGCGCACGGAATTCATTTCACAATAAGATCCGGAGTAGAATACTAGCCCACATTTTTGACGTGTTAGTCGAGAGGACACTGGACGTCGAACTCGTCATCATCATCATACACGTTAGCTAGAGGTGGGAAACACCTCAGCTACTGTGCTGCAATACATGGAAAAATGGAGAGAGAAAATGCAACTGGTGCAAGCCTGCTGAGCTACCGGTAACGGATGGGCATCGTTCCGGTAAGCTAACAGCCGGCTAGTGTGCTTCAAAAAATTACTATGCAAAATTATATAAGGCTAAATAGTGAGATCGTGGTTGGAGGGGGAGGCTAAGAGGGATGGGGAGAGGGACAAAGAAACTCACAGCACGAATGCCACTGCGGTTGGCTTCTAGCAATATCAGCAACTGCATCCAGCCAGACGTGTTCATCGTCTTTCGGACCCCAACCAGGGAGCCGAGACGCTCCAACCGAAGCCAGCTCAGAAGTGACGGCGTTCATTCCTCTGGACCAAGTCATCGCTTGGCACCTCTCCTCTTCTTCCATCCACAACCCCCGTGAGCAAACAACGCACGTCGTGGAAGTCGGTGGGCTGGCATGCGTGACAAGTGGCCGAGCCATCTGAGCCTGGTGCGTGAAATGACGATGCTGAGCGGTTCATTTCCTTTTCCTGTGCCGTAAACAAGGCGTCGAACACGCTCGTGTCTCACTCGGTGTTCCCACCAGATGTGAGCTAAATTGCGAAGGCACCGGTGGTCGAACGTAACTAGCATCTTTATGTCCGCTGCTCTAAGGGTCCAGGTTTCGCAACCCTACAGTAGGGTCGAACGTGCCGCTGCATTGTACACTCTACCCTTCAGGGCGACAGTGATATCGCGCCGGCGCCATAAGTGGCGAACGTTAGCAAACGTCGAACGACTGACTTCGGGTTGCAGAAAAGGGACACACAGACCAAATCCGGAGTTTCAACACAGAGGTGTCGCAACATTAGCTGCATACGGACTCTGCTTCGCCGGATAGAATCCCACTGCAGTGCTGGGGAAGCAGCACGAAAAGAAGAAAATGGTTGTTCAAGTCATTTCTACGCAACGAGTATTCAAGCAATTTCTTCCAAAGATTGCATATGCGACTGAGGGGAGCAATCGAAATGTTAACATATCGCAACTTTCGTCCTCTGTTTTCGTTGACCAAGTAGGTAAAGGGGACACAGTGTTTCACTTTCTTCCAGAGCTGTCTGAGCCACATGACTGAAAATGTCGAAGTAATCCCAACGAAGAAGAGGAGGATAATTTGACTGTGGCAACCAGACTACTCTAACCACACCACCTGATTGTAGCTCACGAACCCACAGCCACGTTGAGCGAAGCGCTTTCGAGCTTCAAAGGAAAACCGAAAATTTTCCAACATCCGGATGCTATGTGCATAATACAATGTCCGAAATGTGAAATGACCTGTGTAAACCTGACAGTGGGAGCCTGTAAACAGAAATGTTGATAGATATAGGAACACAAACGAGTCTACAATATTCACTATTTGTCTTCATTGGTTTCGGCACACGTTTACGAAGGATACAACTAATTATACAAAATCGGAAATTATAACGCATTGAGGAACAAGAAAAGGAGGGAGGTTTCTTGAAGCCTGTTTCTACGAAGAAGTCAACCAACAAGCGGATCAATCTCGATCCTGTCTACCAACAACCGATAAAAATGCGTTTCAGGCGGATAGAAATTCTCTATCTGCAAAAAACAGCGAACAACGGATCCGGTCTTCGTAAATGCATCCGTGGCTAATATGCATTTTGTGCCAATAAATTTGAGCGTATGCATCCCACGTTGCAACGAACTTTGCTGTGGCCAATGACAATCACCCAGGTATACCCAAGAACACCAATTGATAACCAATGCGGTTGAGGTACGAGTAATAACTTTCGCTATGTATTTAAGAAGCATGCAAATGACTGGCGGCATCGACCCTCGTATTTGCTTGAAATTACTTGCCACTGCTATATGAAATGTCTGCAATGTAATAACAGCTAATGGGACCCCAATGACTCCAAAGTGTCCCCGTTTTTCCTTATGCTAGACTGGTATGCAATCTTTCCCGACATTTAATAACACTATTTTGATATCATCACTTTTTGTTGAACCACCGATTTGCTGTTGGAGTTTGCTAAATCTCTCCGGATCAGTGACCACCTGCTGCACAATTCCTGCGACATCCGATGATGCTTCCTGAAGACCATGTGGTTGTATGACTGCGAACCGGAAAACACATTGATTGCAGCCAAGCGATGTGCGCCGTCTACCGTTCCGTTTGTATTTAGTTCACCCAAGCGGCAAGTTACCAGCAAGAATATACGCAAAAAATTCGTTCCGTTGATCTCTCTGTTGGGAAATTGACAACCCACTTCTGCTGCCCATCTCACCACTTGTGCGTGGGTCAAAGCGCGCTAGTTTAAACTTCATCTTCTGTTTGAATAGCACCACTCTAAGTATTGTGTATGCATCTTACGTCAGGTAGCACCACAGTTACAGAATACGTTACACTTTCATAGTCAGCCCGTAGCCTTAAGGATCACAAGCCTATCTTGTAATCCGAGGCCGCAGGTTCAAGCCTGCGTAGGGACCGGGTGACCCTCGCAGTATCCTCAGCCCACGTGCGACTGGTGGTGGTTGCGCAGCATCGAAGCGTCAGTACTACGTATCGATGTACTGCTGATGTCATTTTTCCGGAAGCCTCCAGATGTTTCGCGTCTCCAGACTATTCTTTTTTGCGCTCGCTTTCGACATGTCCATAGTTCTACTCTGGTTCGGTTATTGGCCTTTAAACTGGTTTTTCTCTGAATCTGACGCAACTCAAGCACACTGGATTGTTCAATGTTTTTCAGATCATTTCGTTACATACTGCATCATCCTTTTCTCCTTTGCAGTGGAACTTGCTGTCCAGACTGCTAACGTTGGGCTGTTTTTGAACCAGGGTCAATGTTGCTGTGCCTCATCACGCATTTTTGTGGAAGAAGGTGTGTATGACAAGTTCGTAGAGTTCAGCACCGAGTACGCGAAGCAACGTGTGATAGGTGACCCTTTCGATGCGAACACCCAGCAGGTTAGTGGGTCCACCGAGTGCTTGATTAAGTTAACTTTTTTCATTGATTCATCATCCTGATCACTCTACTGCATTTCAACTCTACCACTCTCACTCCACGATTTGCAAGATTTCTTGCAGTCTTAAGCATTTTAAGGAAATCAATTCTATTTACCAATTTGAGAATTGTCGTTTTTTGATTTAGGACTGGCTTACGATAACCACTTTACAGACAGTCGATCTTCCTGCAGTCTGCGAGACATAGTTACCCCGCTTGAGATCTCTATCTATTTATCACAAATTTCCGTACCATCCATTATACAGGCAACTACGGAGTTCCGTTCTCATGCTTGGGTGTATTTTTGACCACGGGAACTATTGTGCGTCTATCAACTCGCTTTTGTTTACAAGTGCTCATGCTCGGAGGCCTGCGCACTGTGTTAAACGGCTAAGTTAGTGATTTACATTCTAATCCACCAGCTTACTGCGGACCACGGATGGAGGAGAATAGCCAGACCTTTATCTTTTACGGGGCTGTGTAGACAGTCGCCGAGCGGCTTCACACGTATCGCAGACCAACTGTAGCTGTGTTCCTTGATTTCAGGGGCGTGTTCCGTCCAGTCGGTCACCGTATCAACCTACTTGACCAAAAGAATGCCACCATTAAATGTGTGAGCATTTTACGTACTCTGTACTCGAACACTATAGAGGTCGCGCAAGAGTCCACTGCGAATTAACGGACGTCTTTTTGACAGCACGTGACGTTCGCCAGGATTGTCCAGATCATCATTATCAATACACGTTAGCCGTAGGTCAGAAACACACCTCAGCTAATGTGCCACAATACAAAAAGGACAAGAAACTAAACATTGCCGATTAAAACCGCTATAAAAGTAACGTAACGCTAGATACCACATTATACATAGGATTGAGGTCGTTGTTGGTGGGGTCAAGCTAAAGAGAGGGGAGGGACAAAGGGACTCACAACACGAACGCTATTGAGATCGGCTCTTTGCCATGTCAGCTAGTGTGTCCAATCAAACGTGTTCATCGTCTTTCTGTCCCTAACACGGCGGTCGGGAAAAACCTACCGATGTCAGATTCGAAGTGAAAGACTTCATTCCTCTTGACCAAATCATCACTATGCCTCCACTCCTCCTTCCGTTCAGACTCCGGGCTCACGAACAACGCACGATGCGGAAGTCGGTGTGCTGGCATGCGCAACACGTGGCCCAGCCATCGGAGCCTGGTGCGTGAGATAATGGTGATGTGGTTCACTCGCTCTTCCCGCACAAATACGCGGCACTGAACACACTCATTGCTCACGCGGTGTTCAACATTTTGTCTAACTTTGTCTTGGATTCCATCATGGTGTGTGCCCTTGCGGAATCTCACTATGCAGGTGTTGATGTGCTGACTGGTGGGCTATGCATACCATACCTATTGCTGCTGAGTCGGGTCATGTAACCCTGAATAAACTCTGGAATGATCCCCTCATCTAGCATGCACTTCGTACATTCAAAAAGCAAAGTTCTGTTGCAGGACTCAGCCACTTGATAATCTCTTTTCTCTTGACAACGAAGAACTGGAGGTACTTGGTCAATTCACCTTTTTGGCAGCTGCATTAAGAACCGTTGGCTAGAGATTGCCAAGTTAGTGTACGGATTGCGAATGGTACATTGCATAAAAACTATGCTATCCACATCACTAAAAGGGGATTTCCCCAGGTAAGATAGATGCACACAGTGATGGGCGTATCTGAGAAAAACTTGGCCCCTTCAGTCTAAGGATCTGAAACGCCTAGTCTCTCATCATCGTTGTCTGTGTGGACCGTTCTTAACGTCGGTGGTACTTACGTACCCGTAACGATAACGCGTATGGGTGGGTACTATGCATTGATAATCAACCCACTTCTTCAAATCACATTGAATGGGCTGCGTTGGCTTAGACGTGGGAACATATTTCCGGCCACCGTCTAACCATAGAGGGCTTGTTTTAACTCGAAAATTATACCCATGGAATTGATAAAACACAAGGTTGCGAAGAGCACTTTTCGATGAATCTCATCAGGCGTTTACAATTATAAAACGGAAACTTTCCATTTTATAATTGTAAACACCTGATGAGATTTATCGAAAAGTGGGCTTATCTTGTTAACCAGGTGTAGGGTTGCTTAAGGCTTGAGAGGCGTGGAACTTGACTTGGCAGTGGAAAACCAACTCCCTGACGACTAACTTGGGCGCAGTGGTTTCCTCATGTCTTGCATTCTCAATTCTGTTTAGTCTATCTTGTACTTGGCCCGATACTTTACAGTGTGGGACACAGCCGGCACCATTGGTGTGTTTACTGTCGTATTCTACTTTATCTTTTACTCACTTACCACACCTAGCATTAACTTGCTTCAAACAGTCTCAATGGTCTAACCAACCGAGATTCACTTTAAGCTTAACAATGGTCGGGATTAAGATTACCTGGCGCTATCCGTTCATATAACGGATGCTTCAACTGGAATTGTTTCCAAATCCAGTCTTTCACCTGCCTTGAATACGCAAGACTTGGGGGAGGGGGGTTGTCGGTTATTCAGGGACAAGTTGTCTATGTGGTAAAGACAAATAAGGGAAAATGATAGCATATTTGGCCCCGAAATCACGTTGACATATATTTTTCACTCGTTTTCATTAATAACCACACTTGGATCTATAAGGTACTTTCTTTGATTCAAGTAAGCAAACAACCGGGGAATAACTCACTATAGCAAAGCCAAACGTTAACCAATCTGCGGAGGCACATAGACAAGCGACTGTGTGGCCGGTGCATCCACCTCCAATGTGTCTGATCCATTCTATCCACTCAGATTGCGTACTTCCATTGTGAGGGTTTTCCTCTTTTCGTCAGATTGCCTCCGACCGTCTGATGCCTCAACTTTACATTGTATTGTGACTCTAAACGTCCCGTAGACTCGACCATTACCTAACATTCCTTCGCTCGTTTCATTTTTCTTCGCCATCTCTGTAACACGCAATGGAAGAGAGCCAAATTGTGTTTCTCTCTTCTCCGGTTAGGCCACAGCATAGCGCATGGGCTTATTTGACTCTACTGGCTTAAATCAATAGTGCATTCCATCGCTACCTAACACGTCGCCTCTTGTAAGCAAATGTGGTCGCACTGTACTGGTTCAAAGTGCTGGAATGTATCCAATTTGGAGTGGAAAACACCTAATATCCTTCTACTCTTACTTATTTGATCCTCGTTTACTTTGCTGAACGTGTGCCATGTACCAGATGCTGTTGATATTCCGACCGTGTGTTTTTTCGCAAGCGGTGAACGAAATCCATGGGTCACGTAGAATACTGACAGTCAGGTTAATGTTCCACACTGCAGCTTATCTCCGACCAACATTTAGTCATTGTACTAAGAGTTATCGTGTTTGCCTTTTTTAACTTAAAATCTCTATCAAATTGTGACACCATTAACTGATTCCGATCAGTTACCAGTGCTATGTGGCTTGGTTCAGCGGCTATCGATCCGGTCAGAACTGTTTACATCTCGCCGCCTCCCGATTGTTGACACTCCTGCAGTGGTCTCAGTCAGCTGAGTGGCACCATATAGACCATGGCTAATCACTGAGCCTCACCGGTTTGCATAACTGGAAAGAAGGTGGATAGGCCGCTTCGCGTTGTGTGGTATGCACCGCATACCCTGGTCACTGGCCTCTGAAAAATAACAAAGCAAGCCTTGGCTAGTCACAGTTTGCACAGGCTGCACTTTAGTCGACGGACGGTGAAAACCTCAGTAAGCTGAGATACACACAAACTGTTTTATTCTTTTGTCTAAACTTGATATAGTTCAGGTACTGAGTGATTTGAGTAGCAGAAACAAACGTGCCGGAATATGTTACGAATAATCCTCTTGCTGGGAATTCACTTCAAGCAAATACAACTAAAAAACTCAGCCAAACGTGACAGACCAGCAAAAACTGGAGATGCCATTGGTTGAGTCAGTTAAGTCGAATTATATATACCTTGCTTCTTCTCAGTCTGCTTTATGTACTTACCTTCGAGAGTGGAGGTAAGTTACGTATCCTACACTGGAACTGAACTATTTCGGTTCGTCCCCAAAATGATTGTTCGTAGATATTCCCCATCCTCTTGCCACATTATACTATTTTTTATACTATTTTTTATTTTTTATACTTTATTTTTTACATTTATATTTTTTATATTTCTTTATTTATATTTATATATATATGTATTATATTATTATTATATTATATTTTTTATACTATTTTACTCGTCATGTATAGGCTACCGGCTGGTAATAGCCGAAACAATCCTAATTGTTTTATTTCTTTATTTACTTCTGTTTGCCACACGGTCACACACAATGTTACCCCTTGGTGCGGGCCCGTGCTTCGTGAATGAAGCGTACTTTTTGGAAATTTTCTACATTGGCCGTCGTTTTTTCCATGTCTCAATTAATTCAGACACCAAACTCTTCCGATTGGGTCTGGAGCAAGGTGACCGCCGTTACGGTATTTGCTGCCCAGCAAAACTGCTCTGGTTAACCATGTTTGACTGGACTTCATCTTAACTACCCATGAAGATATAATTATAAACTCGGTGGTCTTTTTGCATCTCTGCTAATCCCCCAAATCCTCTATTTTGCACCCCTAGCGCTATGATCAGACGGCGACTCAGGCACCATGGTAGCTCAAGTTTGTTCTTCGTTTCTCCCCAGTGATTCCATCGTTTAGTTCGTTTTGTTCACATGTCCCGTTTGTTCGAATTACTTATCATTCCGTTCGTTTGCACATCCCATTGTCGTCCAATGCACTAGGGTCCACAAGTCGACCAAACTCAGTTCAACACGGTCATGTCCTACATCGAAAGTGGAAAGAGTGAGGGTGCCCGATTATGCACCGGTGGCGGTCGTGTTGGCTTCTCCGGGTACTACATCCAGCCGACGGTGTTTGCGGACGTGCGAGATGAAATGCGAATTGCACGCGAAGAAGTGAGTGACCTATCTCTTTTTGTTAAATATTTGCTAAAACATCCGCCTGGTTCTAAACCGTCACAGGTATTCTATACAGACATTTATTTGGCCAATTGTCCTTTGTCAATGTGAGGGAGCTTGCAGTGATGAAGCGTATGGCGACTAATTATCCTTGAATTTTAATGCATATGCCTCGCTTAAGAGTATAGTACATTAGTAACCATGATTGGTATCTACGATGCGACCTTTTCCGACCACTTTTACCTCACTAACTGTCACTGCCTCCGTAATGGCGTCACTGTTGGGTGCTATATGATATTGTCTGTTATCTCTCCTAACTAGGCGCATAGAAAAACGAGCCTCTAACCAATAAACGCTCATCCGAAGCGTTTGTTGAACACTAACAGTTTACCACGCAACCTTATGGACAACATTATCATACAACATCAATCTGTTTTCAGTCGACTAGGGATGGAGATCTAATATGCCCCAGTGCAACGTTTGCTTGACTCGTTGTTACATTTGCTGACTATTACTTGGCACTAGCAAAACCCGCCTCACTTCCGCGCCTCAAACGTGTAAGATCCGAACGACCACAATTATTCGATGGCACAGAAAGTGGCCTCACTTGATGGTGTTATATGTGTGTCACTTATCCAGACTTCCATAAACTGTTGATTCCTGTTCCCCAGCCTCCAGTCCCTACCAGGCCTGTTGCGTGAAAACGAGCAAACTGTCTCCCAGTGCCTACGAGAGCATCGGCACTACGCCGTATCGATCTTTCATTGCTACACGAACGACAGTAGTTGCACGCAGTAAGCGATACTGCGACACCTCTCGCACCTACGCAATTTGAATGGTTGACATGTGGATTGCATGGCAGACTACCACAGGGTGTATTCTGTGGTACTACAGATGCGGATAGATCTGAGACAAAACCGACGTTCGGAGAAGACAGATATGGCAAGCTCAAAATCCATTGAAGCTGGACATACAAATTATGCTAACGGGTATTGCCTTAGTGGGCAAAACCTGCCGTATTCTCTAAATGCTTGGTATCGTAATGCAACACCTTTCTGAGGCGCTCGACTTCGTTATTCATCCGCCTGCTTGTGCTCGGTGGCATCAACATTCGTTTAGTTAGATGTATTCTAAGCTTTCATTCGTCGGGGACTCGTGTGCCGTCAAACTTTTGCTTTGCGAATTTTGTTGTACGTGGGTTTGCCCACCAACTTCGAGTGTCACTCGGAGGTTTTATGCGTCATCACTTAGTGTTGGTTGCTTGTCCCATTCCATTCAAGACTTTATCAAGCTAAACACCTCCGGATCGCTAGTAGGCATGAAATTTATTACCCTCTGACTCCCCAGTACATACCGGTTGATCGCGGCAGTCTTTGAGGGCAACGACTTGCATTCTCTTCACTTAGATGCTGTTTACAGTCCAAGCGAAAATATCGCCACTTCAGCAAATGGTTCAGCTGTGGCTTCCACGGCTCTCGCTACTGCAACTATCGTAACAAACACAACTAACAGCTACCTCTTGCTTCCTGCCTCGTATATTGTAAAGGACAATAGTGCGTGAGTCACCGCTTTTTGTTTGTAGATAGGGCGTGTCGCTGTGTCGGGCGGTCTAAACAATGTGTAATCTTTCGCAAAATATGTCGACCCGTACATCTGGGTCCTAATAGCTACCACGCGAGGCACCGTTTGAAATTGATCTTATAGACTGACTGCTCAAAACTAACTACAATGGAAACACCTGGCTGTTTTTGTGAAGTTGTTTCTTTCCACAGTACTATGTGGCATATGGATGCAACTGGAGCGACACCGACCTTTGATAGTTCGGGAAAGGACGTATAACGTGTTTGGAGTTAATCGCAACTTTAGAAATGAGTGCTTCTTATAAGAGATGAAAACTAGCATCATTTCATGATGGACAGCGATCCTCGACCTCCGGCAAAGGGCTTGAAACTCTAGCACCTTTTTCTCCCTACATTTTCTTGCTGCTGAACGTTTCATGTTAAGATGGCCATCGGCTTTGTGACAGTTTGGTGAAACTTTCCTTTCTGTGTATGGTCTTTGTGTCATCCGTGAGCATTTCAGCTGGACTAGTCAGTTGCGATCCTTACTCTGATGTGTACTTATTATAATGACTATGATCTTCTACGCTAAAATAATGGCAAATAGCAAGAGTGAAAATTGGGTTGGGTCAGAACATACAAGCTTACATCCAAAAGGTAAGAAGAATAAGGAGCTCCATCGATACAGAATGATCGTGATGCGTCCACCCATCAACGTTTCACAGTCTTATTCGTTAATCATCGTTTGAGCGCAGGTTGTGCGTGTTGCCTGTATGGTGATTTGTGATTTTTTGATTCATCCATTTCGTAGCTGTCACTTTGGTTGAACCAGTTTTCTCTACCTGGGAAGTTGTATCAGCGCCCGTGGGATTAAAGATGAGATCACGAACCGTATAGCAAAAGCTCGAGGCGCTTTTGCCAACCTTCGCCACTTATGGCGCGGGCGGGACATCACTCACCCTGAAGGGTAGCATGTACAATGCAGCGATACGTTCGGCCCTACTGTACGGTTGTGAAACCTGGCCCCTTATATCAGCGGACATAAAGAGGCTAGTTAGGTTTGACCACAGGTGCCTTCACAATTTAGCTCACATGTGGTGGTAACCGCGTGAGCAACCAGCGTCTTCGACGCCTTGTTTACGGCACAAGAAAAGGAAATAAGCCGCCCAGCACCGTCATTTCACGCACCAGGCTCCGATGGTACGGCCACGTGTTACCCATGTCACCCACCGACTCCCGCGACGTGCATTATTTTCTCGCCGGATGGCGCCATTTCTAACCCCCAACCTGGAGGACCAGGAGACTGAGTTTGTCTGACCTCTCACCATTGACCAACCTGGTAGGAGTAGCTCTCAAGATGCTCGGAGGCATCACCCAGTATAGCTCAATGGGTCAATGAGGTACGCAAACCGTCGCACCACGTTAAGGTCCAGTCTCGTTGCGACGGCTAGCCATTGCCCCAAGCTAGTATGAATGGTTCTGAAAGTGCAAAATGCACCACGCAGCACAACTTATTGAATCACGGAGGCATGCAAACCATCACACTGCCTTGTGATTCAATCTCATCACTCTTCGGTATCCCGTTCACATTCATAGGGCATACATGTTCGAATCATGTTTAAGGGTCGCAGCAGTCTTTTCGGTCCAGCACCTCCTTGTAAGAAGCTGTCACACCAACGGATTCGCAGAACCCGACACAGGCATATCTGACCGTATCTCTCCAGATATCGGATGTCATTGTATAACGTCGTCTCATTGCCATATAGAAGAACCGATAGCACCATCGATTTGTACGCCGTCAGCTTGGCCCCACGTGTGCTTCTAAACCTAATGTTTCAGCTTACCAAATGCAACTCTCGTCTTCGACACACCAGTGCGTGCTGATTAGTCCTCTGTAAGTCCGTTGGCAATATGTTCCCGAGGTGGTGAAATGTTGGTGACACCACTCGAACTTCGTCATCAGTTTTGCTTTGTGACAGTTCACGGTCTCTATTCCTGTTGATGATGAGTCCGAGCTTGACCGTCGTTAAAGCAATATCCATCTTCACACACGGCGACCTATCATCGCTGTGTGCAAACAACACGCAGTTGTCAGCAAGCGACAATATCGCATGATCCTCTCACGTACTCAGGTTTTCACCTCGGATTTATGAATGTCCTGCGATCCACTGTCGACACAGTGCTCGAGACGGACGCCGTAATCACAGGCACTGGAAGCAGTAGACATCATGACAGTTAGATTAACATTAGACAGAGCAGGAGCTAAGACACAGCCTTGCTTCATACCAAAGACAACATCGAAGTCCTCCGAAGTTGATCCATGTAACCGCACCCTCACCTGCATATCACTGTGCAGGCAATCAACAAGACTGACAACCTTACCCAGGCAACCGTCGCAACGAGACTGGACCATAACGTGGTGCGAAGATTTGCGTATTCCTTCAACTCATTAGGCGCTGCCCCTACCGATTTTGAGTCACTTTTACGTTGTTGGTTAGTGGTTAAAGGGTCACATAAGCTCAGTCGCTTGGTCTTCTAGGTTGGAGTTAGGAATAAGACGGCATCAATTTCTGAACTACCAATCCACTGCTACCTCCCCGGTGCCCTGCGGGCAGGCTTTTAAGCCAGATGTTTTGTTTGTGGACCCTAATCGTTCTTTCCAGGTCTAGATGCGCTGGCGGTCTCTCAACCGACGTACACCCATGAGCGTTTCATCAAAATTTAGCCACATTCTGCATCGGCCGTCGCGCATCTTTACAAGATCTCCTTATGTGCTGCATACAGCAGGGCAGATAAGCGCAACCATGCTACTGCTGACGCCTAATTCCCTCTTTTCCACCTGTTACTCCTACTTTCCTCCCGCCCCTCATTACTAACCATTCTATAACTCCAAGTTTAATTGACAGCAGCCGCAATGCCACTGCAATTCAACCGCTTGCAGCTATGTTCCAGCACCACCCACTGTACGCCTAACAGCAACAAGCTCTTATAAGGCCAAGCTGTCCGGTTTCTCTGCCAGCGTTCAACGTTCGCCCTCTAAGACAGGTCAATAGGCTGCACTTGCATGCACGTTGAACATACTGGGTATTGAAGTGTGTCGTGTGTGTCCGAAACCGTAATCAATGACTCTCACGGGTTTGTTGGACTAACTGCGCCCGGCTTGCTCTCTCGGTATTGGTTGCAGGCATCCGGGGACGCTTATGTAGCAACCACTAGGCTAGCTGGGGTGGGCATCATCCTCAGCTCCAAAGCCGAGTCATCGTTTGTTGATTGAGTTCCTGTGAGCAGCCACCTGTGTGTAGCCCGTTTGAGGACATTAACGAAGGTTCATTCACGAATTAACGCTAGACACTGGTTGTTTGTGATTTCCGCTTATGCTTCTTCCGACTGCAGTTTTAGGGCTGCCAAAGACACCTACCACAAACTGAACACGCTGCTTCGTATTGTTACCCGTTCAGATGTCGCCGTTCCAAGGAATTCGAATGCGCAGGTAGGTAGTCTGCGATCTTTAGAAACTAATCTAGAGGTAAGTATGGACTTAAGTCCGGCCGGACGGACAACGGCGTACGTCTGTTACAGCTGTGCGCGAAGCATCGGCTGTTTCTTAGTAGCATTGCTTTTAGGCTCAATGGGCGCAGAAGTGTCGCTTGGCTTCCCCTTACAGTTGTTCCGCGGTGGAGCCAAATAGATCACGTTGCCATAACTTATAGGTTGCGTGGTTCCATCTTGAATTGTTGCTAATTCTGTCATACGTGCTACGACTCTGACTATGCCTATGTACTACGTCGTGTTTCTATGAACTTTACGGGAGGCGTACCAAACGTCTCTTTGGCTTGAGAACTGAGAAGTTATTCCATCTGTTGGTCAGACAATCCTACGCGGATGCTCTGCTTGAGGAACTTTCGCTCAATCATCCTTATGACACTGAGCTACAGTGGAATAGGATCTCGGCCACCATGCACGACGCGGGAGCCTGTGTTTGCGGCACTATCGGTCGTCGCGTCACCAGTCACTGGATTTTTAAGTTGTCGGTGGGTTTTTTAACCTGCAATAAAACTCCCTCCTAGCGCTGCGCACATTGTAAGTTTGCGGGCTATTAGTTGCGAACTTAAACGAAGCGTTTGTGCAGACAAAGACGCTTGGCGGACCCGGTTTGCTCACGAATTGGAGGGGTCACTAGAATGCAATTACTGCAGGTTTTTCCAACTCATCATTTCCACTTTTACCAGGAAACCGGACTGCAGTGAGGCATTTACTATGCGCGAGTGACTTGATTCACAATAGGCAGTGGCGTGTGGTTCGTTGGGTGGGGCACTTTTGCGAGCATTTTATTTGGCCTCTGCTGCCAGTTTCCTTTTTACTCATGTGGTGCAAGTTGAACCATGGCGGTCAGTTTAAGTCTCCGTCGGAGGGTGAGGCTTGAAACCCGGTCGCTACCCTCAATCATTTTCGTGCTGCTTGCCCGGATTCCCTCTCACCTGCACTGTTTAATGATACAGGTGAGGTCCTCTGCAAAGTACTGACCTCCGTGTTCGAACAGCCCATCCCGGCTAACTAGGGTGAATTGATTCTAATACTTATATACAAGAAGTGTGGTCGCACCGACTGCTAACCAACGGGGTGTTAACCTACCGTTAATAATAACCGAATTATTAATTCAGTTTTCGTTCTTCGCCTCGCCGCGGAACGGGAGTCTCGGATTAGTGGTGAGCAAGCAGATTTCCGCCTAGGACGTCAATATATAGGCCGTATATTCACTCTGCGGCAGGTGCTATAGCAGCGACACACGTACCGCAGACCGACAACAGCTGTGCTCCTCCATTTCAATAGTGCCTTCGACTTTTTCAATCAGTCCATTTTGTTCCAAATACTTTGTTCCCATGGAGTGCGTGTAACTTTATGTGCACTGCACTCGAACACCACAGGTCGCGTCAGAGTCTATGACGACTTTTCGGGTGTCTTTCTGATCACAAGCGGTGTTCGATATAATTATCCAACTTTCCCATTTTGCTTCAATTTCGTCATTGATTCCATCGCAGAGTGCTCTTTTCCAAAATCTAACAGTGTAGATGCTGAGATATAGCCGAGTGCAAATCAATAATAATGACGATAATAGTAACAATACCAATGAATATTCTCGGTTTCGCGTGACATGCTTTTTCGCACATGATCAGGATACTAGTTAATCTTGGTTATACGGACGATAGTGCCTTATTGTTTAACGATGTTAGGTGGCCCAGTCAACGCGTTACACTTTCAAAGTGCAAAGTTCTTATGCAGGACCACCAGCGACTTGATCGCACTTTGTCTCTTGGTAGCAAGGAACTCGAGGTAGTTGGTTATTTCACTTGGTAGCTGCATCAGCGACCATGGACGCATAACCACTGAAGTAAGTTCACGTATTGCAGAACCTGGAACCGTCTTATTGAATCTGCGACATCTATGCCGTCAGCATGGGATTTCCCTCGATCCGAAAGGCCCCATTTACAAGACCACGGTGAGAACAGTCCTACTCCATAGAAGTGAGACTTGGGCCTTTCGGTGTGAAGATCTCATGGCATCGGGAACCTGTCTTACCAACATAAGGAGCAGATGCAACAAACAAACCAATCGAGACTTATGGAAGCCAATTAGACCTCCAGCCGGAGTGAGGGAACGATCCAAAAAAGCCAAGTTGGACCATGGAAACAGTGTCGGTTGACTAACATAACTGAAAGGGCAGGGTAGAAGTAGGCCTTTAGGCACTCTACTTTTCACAATAAACTCCAGTGGACTCTCATACGGACTCAGGAGTAGTGGTATGGGAGTTCAGGAGAGAAGACATGGCAGGCAGGAGGCGATGAAGTAAAGGCAATCCCAACGTAAAGGAAGACTACTGTGATGGCAGATCGGTCAGCGCGATGTTCATGCACTCAATGAAGCGTAAACACGTGATCAATGCGCATGCCATAGACGTGGAAGCCAGTATAATTGTCACTGGCTCGACCCCTATGAGGATAAGTGAACCAATAAACAGTATACAGGCAAGCAGCTTGGTGGTAATAAAGATGAGCATAATACTGTGGTGGTTTTCACAAGATGTACCGAGGAAATTTTTTGACATGTGAATGACAAGCGACGAGACTGGACCTTAACGTGGTGTGATGGTTTGCGTACCTCAGCGATCCACTGAGCTATGCTGGGAAATGCTTTTTGCATCTTCAGCGCCACTCATACCAGATTGGTCAGTTGTTTGAGGCTAGACAAACTTAATCGTCTGACCCTCCAGGCTGGGGTTGGAGTGAGATTGGCTCCTTACTCTATAAAACGGACTCACTGTAGCCCAGCGCCGAAACTTCGCTGCCTTGTACTCAGGTTTTTGAACCGAAGGCTTTGGTTGAGAACCCTAGTCGTTCTCTTGTCTAGGCCTGGACAACCTGACTGTATCATGCCCGCGCAATACAACTGAACTTCTCTCCACATGGTTTCTCGATGCTCTGGCCGTCGCAGAGGATAATAAGCGGTGCTCTATCTGCTGCATCAGGCGGGGTGGATAGGGGTTTGTATGCTACTGTTCAAGCCTTCCCATATTCTTATCCCCTCTCTTGCATTTTTTCATCCATATCGTCCCGATCCAACTTCACTTTTATCTCCCCTGCTTTCAATCCTCCAATCCGAGGCTCTCCCCCATCTTGTTTCAATAGTCACTTGTCTCCTAGTTTCGACTGACACAAAATCACAGGACGTCGCGCCAGTTCAGTTGACAGGTCTATGTTCTACCAAGCGGACAATGTCAGTTCATCGGTTTCTCTTTGCAACCCCGATCTGAGCTAAGACTGGCATGCCTCAACGTGCGCATTTTGTTGCAAATTAGCTAATCGACAGCATTTGCATGTACACCAGAGAACCTTTCGATCAATTGTTGCTGTTTTTCGGAAACCCGCCCGCAAGATTCGTGTTTTGTGCTTACCCTGCGATCCCCCCACATGTCCCACTGACGCAGCTTCAAATGCCAGTCAAGTCGATGCAGGCATTGCTCTGTGCTCCGGGCTGAAGCTGCCCGGAGCACAGCCGCATGTGCGCTGCCAGATTGGTTGGCTCACTCAGAGCTTCGATGTCGTGCGGGGAATAACAGTGCCTGTTTGTCAATGTTGCATACGCCCCCACAAACTGTAGCACAGACTCGATGGAAGATGACTTCTATCACCAATTGAACGAGCCCCTTCGTTACACAAATGTACATATACGATGGTTGCTGGTGGTCTAAACACCCGAGCTAGAAAACTTATTATTTATATCACGTTATATCACGCACCAGGCTCCGATGGCTGGGCCACGTATTGTGCATGCCAACACAGACTCCCGCGACTTGCGTTATCCGCTCGCCTTGAGTATCGATAGAAGAAGAGGAGGGAAGGCCAGGCGATCTGCGTCAAGAAGAATGAAGACTCACTCCTAACGTGGCGTTGGTTGGTATCTCGTGACTGCCGGGCTGGAGTCCCGTAGACGTTAGACAAGCCTGGTTTGATATGCTTGTTGATATCATCAATACACATTAGCCGAGGGGGGGAACACGTTAGTTAATTTGCCACAATGCAAAAAGCATAAGATATTAAACATTGCAGGTGACGAAAGCTAAAAAAGTAACATAATGCTAGGATCACATTATACATTGAATCGAGATCGTTGTTGGTGAGAGAAGCTAAAGGGGAGGAGAGGGACAAAGGGACTTATAACACAAACACCATTGAGATCAGCTTCTCACCATGTCAGCTAACGTATCCAACCAAACGTGTTCATCGTCCTTCGGACTCCAGCCCCGCAGTCGGCAAACACCAACCGACCCTAAGTTCGAGGGGAGGGATTTCATTCCTCTGGAACCAGTCGTCACTTGACCTTCCCTCCACTTCCTCTACCCAGATTCCAGGCGCGTAAACAACGCACGATGCAGGAGTCGGTGTGCTGGCATGAGAAATTGGTGGCCCAGCCATCGGAGCCTGGTGCGTGATAAAATGGTGCTGAGCGGTTCACTAGCTTTTCCTGCACCAAATACGCGACGTCGACCATGCTCATTGTTCACGCGGTGTTCCCACCAGACATGAGCTATGCTACGAAGGTAGCGATGGTCGAACTTGTTGACATGGCGCAGAGCCGCGCTTAATGGCGTTTACATTGTGTTTCTCTTTCCTTCCCTATTCCGCTTAGCTTTCCCCTGCGGTCACAATCTCACACTCCACGCGCAATACGATGTTTAGCATTGCACTACTTGTATTATAGATATTATATTCTTAAGAGTTCATCATCTTGCTTTTTCATATATTCTATCTTTATGTATTGCGGTAGCATAGTGGGTTGCGCTTCTCACCTTCAGCTAACGTGTAATGGTGATGATGCAATGACTACCCACTTTTTTCACCGCTAAAGATTGATGACTTACTGATGATTGATCTCACAACTCTGTTCTGTACTATTTAGTGCTGCGGCGAAGTATTCTCTAACCGGCGCTTCTCGGATATCGTTCACATATCGAAAAATTTCCATGACACGTCTTCTGAAAACCACCACAGTATTATGCTCATCTTTATTACCTCCAAGCTGTTTATTGGTTCACTTATCCTCATAGGGGTCGAGCCAGTGACAATTATACTGGCTTCCACGTCTATGGCATGCTCATTGATCACGTTTTCACGCTTCATTGAACATCGCACTGACCAATCTACCATCATAGTAGTCTTCCTTTACTTTGAGATTGTCTTTACTTCATTTCGTCCTACCTTTTAGCGTCAAAGCCTTATTTTTCTAGTGTACTGGAGTCCTGTTTTCTCTCTTGAACCCCATACCACTACTCCTGAGTCCGTATGAGGGTTTTCTGAAGGTAACTTCTTAAGTTTATTGCGAAAGGTAGAGTACCTAAAGGACTATTTCTCTCCTACCCACTTCAGTTTCTCCTAAGGTAGCAGTTTTGTTAGTAAACTGACACTACTTTTTTCGTCCAACTTGTTTTTTTCCTCGAGTCCATTCCCTCACTCAGCTTGTGGGTCTCGTCGACTTTCCTAAGTCTCGATTGGTTTGCTTGTTAGAAAGACAGGTTTAACCTGTTCCCGTTGCCCTGGAACGACCTATAACCAGTCATATTAGGATCAAGCGAGATGAAAAGAGCAGTGCCATAATATGCGGCAGAACGTCATTATCACTCACCATAAGCGTTGGTCCAGTGCAGGTTTCTCTAAACTAGATTGTCTAGAAAGTCAAGTTATTCATCTAATCTCTGCTACACTTCTTATTATGTTCACATTTATGGACTATTTGATTGTCATCCTTACACCTGGTGAAATTCGATGTAACTGGTACTTAGCTCAGAGCATTTTTTACCCCTTTCTCGAAGGACTTAGTGTTGGTTTAACCGCTCTGTTCGTCACCATATAGCTCATTAAAGTTTCTTTAGTCAACTTTTTTTAATATTGCGTGCCTACTGGTCCTTAATGTGGGGCGACGGTTTACATACATCAACGATCCATTAGGCTACGCTGGATGGCAAGTTCTGTATACCTTCAGAGCTGCTCACACTAGTTGAATTAACTGTTTGAGGTCAGACGAATCCAGTATCAGTGTCTTCCATTTCCGGGGTTAGAGAGAATTCCTTGGCTATCTTTCGTCATAGTCTGGTTATGGTAGGCAATAGTCTACGCGTTGTTGACTCAACACAATTGCCATACAGTACAATTGCCACGCGTAGTCTCTGAGTGTAACGGAACACTAACCAGCACTCAATGGATTACTACTTATCCCCTCTACCAGGTGACTTCTGGTCAGAAAGGCGAATCTACCAATCCCCACCTGCGGTTGGTCTTTGACAGGTGCGTAGCATGCTATAATTGAGCTGCGGTGGATCCAGTTGCTTCGGTTCAAGTCATCATCATAATACTCATACTGCTATTACTCCCACTACAAAATATCTGTTTGTTCGGAAAGTTATATCGTTTTTTGTATAAAACTGAAGGATGGCTTTCTTATATTGAATAAATCTTTTATTGAATTATATATTGTCCATTCTGGTCCAATACCTTTTGTCATCTTTTTGTCAGTAGCATGATTTCACGTTCATAAAAGGTTTTTTCTTTGCTGGCAAAAATCTGATCCAGGTACTTTTTGACATCCTCATTTGAAGTAAAGGTTTTACGTCTAAAATATCTTATAGAGACAGGAACAAATAATAGTCAAAAGGCGCCAGGCAATGTATCCCATCCAACTTGTAAAAGCTTGTGGCGGGTTACCAAACTTGCATGAGGTCTCGCATTCTCTTGGTGGAACACTACACCTCACCTATTGATTAAGTCTGGTCTTTTCTGTTTAAATGAATCATTTAATTTGTCCAGCTGCTGACATTACACTTCAGTATTGATCGTCGTGTTGTCCGGTAGAAGCTCAAAAAGCGATTCCTTTGAAATCTCACCAAACAGATAGCATCACCTTTTTTGATGAATATCGGCTATCGAGGTGGTTTGAGCCGGTTCATCTTTTTTCCTCCATGATCTCTTGCATTTAACCTTGTTGTAGACAACCCATTTCTTGTCATGATACGCTTCAAAATGAATCATTTTCTTGAGGTTTCAGAAGCAAATCACACGTCAATGCGACGGCACAAATTTCTTTCCGTACGAACATGAGAAACCCATATGTCGAGCTTTAAGATGAAACCTAGGGTTTTCAACTGTTCACTAACGGTCGAATTCGATAAATTTAATCTCAGTGATCTTACGATTTGTTATTCACCGGTATGCATCAATTAATTAATTAATTGTTCAATCAGTTGACCAATCAAATAATCATTTACTTACTTTTGCGCATCAACTTTTGCACTGGCGTTCTGTCAATACAACTCCATACACATGCGATACTTTTTCTTGCTGGAACATATTTTTACCTTTTTGATAGTAACAAATTAAACTATGTGGAAAATGTTGCTTTTCGCTTCCCATATTTGAAAGGGAACTAATCAAAAACTACTACGTATAATCAATCAAACTTTTGCACCAGCAAGCCTTGCTATATCACCTGTCAAAATATATAATGGTTATGCGGATTAAGTGTGAAATTAGTTGTGAAAAATTATTACTAAAAAATAAAAACGAAGAAAACGAACTTACTTTCCGAACAACCTAATAATAATGGCGATACTAATGATGGATGAGTCAAAGGCTCCGGATGGAGTCCTTCAAGCTCGCCTCCACTTGACTTCAAACTACTCTTAAGGTCCAGAGTTGGTCAATCCCGAGTACTGGACAGCCACAGAGTATCATCTGCTCGTTTCTATTCTTTTTTCTTTTTTTTCTTTCTTCTTTCTGTTATCCTTTAATTTCTCGGGTAATCAGTAGGAGACTGTCACCTACTTCGTAATTACTGATGGCGATGCTTCCAACTTGTCCTTCGGAACAAGTGCATTGGTTCATTCGGTGTCCACACTTTGGGTTAGATAAGTCAACAGACAGCGCCGCCTCTTATTATTCACTCACTTGTAATTGATAGATGCCGCCTCCGAAACCTAAATGTTAGGAACATTGTAACGAATCTTGAATTATCTGAGTATGCATCTCTCAACAATGGCCATATTTTTCTCTGGAAACACTAGGTCGATGACTCCAGGTTTTTCTAGTGTCAGTATGCACCCAAAACAAGTGTTGAAGTGAATCTTGACAAGATACCAGTGGACAGCCCCATTTTTGCGGTTTGACTTTGGACCCTCGGCGGTGTTAGTGAGCATCGTTTAACGACAAGCTCCCTTTTATTGTTTGGATGTGTACCTCCACTCCAAGGCTGTCAAAAATATCTTTGATCATTAGCCGTTATCTCATCTGTATGGCGAGAAATACCGATGTAGTGATTGTTGCTTGTGCAAGTAGTTTCGTTCGCTGAACCCCGAACATCGCCTAGTTACAGTGTCAGTGTATGCTAACGGTTAGCGGCAATTGACTTCTGTAACTACATTGTCAACCAAATTAGAGCACGCCAATGAATTGTCCACTTATTTTTGATGTACTTGGTGTGATCAGATGAATCATGTTTAAAGTTGTATAACTTCTTCTTGGAGGCGACTGTACTCCTTTCATTGAATGTGATTGTTAAACATACCTGCCCTTACTGCGATCTACCTAACCTGCTGCCTGTTGGTGATGTGTTCTTCCTTATAATTCATTTGATCCTTTCTTTCTCCAATGCGTTATCCTTAAGCGAAAGTGTGAATAACTCTTCTTTGAGCACTCATGACTAGTATTTTATAGAAATATAAGTGCTGGGGATTTTCAGCACATTATCATAACACTGTCAAAAATTGTTTAGAAAATGTCTTACTGTTACTCGCAAGTCATTGCGATTCCTTTTTCTAATTTTTTCGGTCTTCTCAAGCTTCGCTGCAATATTCAATACAGTCGCCTTCAACTTGGTTGCTTTTCTACTTGCGCTGTCCCATTTATCCGCGGTGTTCGGTGATCCTGGCTTGATGCCTCTTGGTCAGTATCCCCTGACGCACGATGGTTCCTTTCAGGTATGTGTTTTCGTTTTCCAACCGTCATTTGTTGTACTTGCATATTCTGGTGATAGCTGTCTCTTTTCGCCACTTCTGATAATGGTGAACTCAAATTACCAGCCACTGAGGATATCGAGTTTGTTTTCCTAAACTATCGAGCGTCAGTGCAGTCAATCCAAGTTGATGTGATTCAGTTAGTTTTATTGATTTACTATTTACTCGTGGTTTTCTGTTTGAATATACAAGGGTAGATCAAAAAGTTCTCGACCTGACATAGAAAGAAGCCAACTATTCAAGTCTTGCTTTATTACTGTTCAACAGAATATCTCATAAGTTGAATACACTTAGTCCAGTGGCGTTCAAGCATCGCAATCTCTCTGTGGAAAATGTTTGAAGGTTGTTCCTCTAAACGCAACTCTACAACACTGATCAACTTGTCGTCGTCGGCAAATGTGTGATCCGGAGGTGGGATTTTAGTTCAGGAAACAAATAAAAGTCTGATGGAGCCAGATCTCGTGAACAAGCGGGGTGTGGCAGCAATTCATGGCCACATATGGCTGCTTCTGGCACGGGCACTTGAGAAGTGTGGACAGGTGCGTTGTCATACAAAAGAAGAGCTACTGCGAGCTTCCCCCGTTTTTTGACTGCTTGTTTCAGTTGGCGTAATTCTGAAGCCTACTACTCGAGGGTGATGGTCTGACCCCTCAGCAAGAAGTGTATCATGATTATACCTTTACTGTCCTTACCAGCGCACCTCACCTGACGGAACTTATTTGGGGCGGAGAATTACGGTGCTTTCACTGTTTACCACGAATCTTTGACTCGGGTTCAAAGTGATGTACCCAAGTTGAAAAAATTCGCGGGAGTTAAAAGTTGCCTTAAGTTTTCCGCCCTGTTCAGTTTCTGATCGGGCGTCAGCATTCTTGGCACCCATCTTGTTATCACCACCGCTTTACTCCAATTGGGTGTGCGAACCGTCGGTCTCTGCGTTGCTATAGTTACGGCTTCACTCTGATTGGCTGTTCGATTCCGGCCCCGGACTGACTGACAAAAAAGATGGTATCCTTGATTTCGGTTCCACAAGGATGCAAATTGAACGATTAGTAGACCACCTTAATAATGTTCACGCCAACCTGAAGGTGACTTTTGAATTCGAATCGAATAGGCGTCTTCCGTATCTCGACATTCTCATGAGTCACAGGGATAATGGGCTCATTAAGCGATCTGTATGCCGGAGGCCAACATGGTCCGGCCAATACCTACACTTTCCCAGCTTTTCACCCATGGCACACAAGCGCGCGCTGGTGAAAACATTGTTCACTCGCACCAGACGTATCTGCTCCAACGACTGCCTGGCTGAGATGTTTGAGCTGATCACTAAAACGCTTATGTAGAATGGCTACCCAAAGCGATTCCTAAACAAACATTGCCAGGTTAGATCGCTTAAAGAAATGGTGTCGACAGCTCCAAAAAAGCATACACCGAGCTGCCATTCAAGGGCGACACTGCAGCAAGAAAGACAACTAAATGCATAGTTTCTGCCATTCAGCGTACGTAATGGGCTGCGGAGGTGGTAATTATCAACAGAACCCGAAAATTGCCGTTATCTTCCTCAAATGATTATGAACCCCTCGGCGCCAAATCACATTGTGTTTGCCAATTCCTGTGTGACTGCGGCATCAGTTACATCGGCAGAACCGAACGGGCTTTAGATTCCAGTGTAAAGGAACACATACCAAACTGGGTTCAGCGCGAAGTTACTCAATCCACCTCCGACAATACGTGTTCGCGTAAGCCGCCGGCGTCCTCCATAGGCAGGCACGTCTTGGCGACTCGTCACCGGATTAATCCCTTATCGGCGTTCCGGATCTTGTTGCGTCATACACATTCACGCCTTTTGCGATTTGCTGAGGCCGTTGCGATAAGCCGAATTAAACCAGCTTTATGTGTCCAAAAGCAATTAGTTGTCAACGTGCGGTTGCCGTGGTCTTAGTGCCAACAACAGTGACCACAACCCTAAATTTGATTGGCTTGACTGTACCCTATAAGAATTATTAAAAGATTTCCCTGTTGTTGTATTGGTACTGACTAGACAATACGAAATGCTAGCATCTGCCAGTATTCGTCTTCTCATTTCGTTATTTAAAAAAACAATAGCGGTCTCTCGTACTGTGTATTTGCCGGACGACAAGACAAAACGTGGAGCATGCGGGTTACATTTATTTATTAGGAGACCTTCTTAAATATCCTTCTTTCCTTTTCCTTCCTTACTTGCCAATAATAGTATCGGAATCTTTAGGAACCTTCTTTTCATTGATAAACGTGACTGTTTGAAGAAATGTTGACGGAATCCGCGGGTTCTTGTTGAAAACAGGCACTTCCGGTCTCTTCGTTAGGAGGTGCCCCACCTAACACATCTTGCAGTCAGCTTTCTCGTCCTCAAGATATTCGTTAAAACATTATGCACTGTGCCGTAACTGCTGCTCATAGCTTTGGACATTTGAGAAGTAGTTAACCTTATATCATTCACAATCATTCGGTGAATTGCTTCCACTTGATCATCACACGTCGAAGATTTTGAGCGGCCAGACCCGTGGCTCGTCTTCAGTGATCTCTCTGCCCTTCTTTGTATTCGCCGCCTTCTTAACAGTGAAATAAGGAGAGTCCTCACCAAGTGTCTCTAGCATATCAGTATAGATTTCCTTTGGCGTCATACTCTTTCTGCAGGTACTTGGTCACAGCTCCACTTTCAGATTTGTCCATTTTCAGAAATTGAGCAACCAAGGTCAGTTCAATGGATCATCACCTGCAAGCAAATAAAGATAGAAACTTGAGATTTGGCACTGATACTTTCAGAATGTGATACTATTACAAAATAATCGTACTTTTCATTCACTTCATTTACTTCTTAGTCGAGCCGAGGACGTTTTGATCCACTGCTTACCCCATTCCTTTATGGCTTGGGTTTCAGTGGCTTCCCTTTTAGTATCGCCACTTAGAGGAAATTTTTCCGCTCTACTTTTCTCCCCGTGGTATAAATACTTGTGATCAGCCAATTATGATCAGTCTGTGATTAACCGGTTATCTTTTTCGCCTGATTTAGCTTGACTTTTACATCGGGTGACCTGGTGTCTAAAAGCATAGTGCTTTCGCACAACACTTCCAACGAATCTTACTCGATCCTGGTCCATATGGTTGAGGTCGCCAATCATGTGATGTGGTTACTCTGATACACCTTTATCGTCGGGTGGCTTTCTGTGTCATGTGACTTGACAATCGGACATTTCACTGTCCGGCACACTTATGTCTGTTCGGATGGCTCTACGCCTCATCAACCGCGGACATTACCGACACATAGGAAACTCGATGTTAAGCACTACTCTGTTGTGTTTGGACGCCATGCACTAAGCTGTGATGTTCGTCCCCCCACCACATGTATCACTCGCTCACGGTTGGCTTACCCGACCACGACAAGTACCATTGTCATCCAAGGTGATTTGCCGCCTGTGGTGTGTGCACCCTAAATCGTTCATGTTACGTAGCAATTATTCTGCTTGTTTTCCTACCATTTGAGTGATGTGGGCAGTCAACAATGACATTCGTTTTTAACAGCGTTTAATATCTGCACCCTAAATTCATGATCGCCCAGATAATTTAGTTGTAACTTACACCAGGAGGTTACACTACTTTCTGATCCTAGGTGGCACAAGTTGAACCATAACCGGTTAGCTCGGATACCTTCTGAGTCCAAGGCTCGAGATGTGGTGTCTTCTTCGACCGCTTTCTTACAGCTACCCGGGATTCTCTCGTCCACAGGTGGTGGTACTGTCCCTTGTGTATAATTGGCTCATCTGTTTGAGCACAAGCATCGAACGAGGTGACTGTTTCATTCCACTCACTCTGATCGCCTACACTTCCTCTATACCCGGGAAGAGTTGCTGCAGCGTTGGCGCAAACTACTGTTTCCACATTAATGGCAATCAAGTTTCTGGTTTTCGCTCCAATTCATCGCATCCATTTTGGACATAAATCTTCCTACTACTGAGGAGCAAATGGTTTTTTACCCAACCTGGATTTAGGGAACACTTTTTCATTGTGACAAGTGCTAATGGAACTTTTCACGTGCCACTGGCCAACCATACCATCGATTTCCATAACTCGTTGCGCTTAGATTACCGCTCTGTTTCGTTTGATACTCATCCGGAAATTTGCTCACAAGATATGCCTGTCCACCTTGCTAACACCACAAGTTACACGATGGTTTGCGGCACTTTATCGGATACCTTTGCCTCAGCGAGTAGAGTTCACTTAATTTGTTCTTGTTAGGAAGGAATACGCTAAGCGAACAACCGAGGCTCCCATCGCCGTTACGGAGCCAAGGCGTGGCAGGCGATCCAAACTCACCCGCACTGATTGGGGCGAACAGATAGCCAACCGGGTGAAGCGGCCAATTAACACGAGGGTGGCATTCCTTGATTGGCCGTAAGTTGGCCCTTCCAGAGTTTTCCACGTGAGCTTTAAATACCATTCATGAACTTTTGATTTTACCTTTATGATGAATGGTGTGGTTAGTTAATACATCCCTGTTCTTCTGCTTGTCCGATCCGGTCTTCTCTCTGTCCTGTGAGGGGTCCATCGACCTCGAGTTTCGATTGAAAATCAAACGTCAATTCAGGCAAGAGATGATCACTTCAGTTGGCGACGGGTTGAACCCTAATCAAGATATCCATATCGGTTGACGAGCTCAAGGCCGTTCTGCTGCAGCAGCAAGCACAATTTGTGGCATCCCAACTCAGACTGATCGAAACTTACACGCCAACTGTCAATCCAGACCGGTTCACAGTCTATAACCGTCAAGCCGTCCGCATCGGTAGACGCCATCCCTGACAGCATTACCGAATTTTCATACGATCCTGATGCTGGCCTCATCTTTGAATCCTGGTTCAAGCGTTATGAAGATGTGTTCCGCGTTGAACTTGGAAACCATTATGACGGTTGGAAAGTACGATTGCTGTTAAGGAAACTTGGAACAGCAGAACACTCCAGGTATGCCAATGTTATTCTGTCCAAGAACGCTCGAGATTACGCTTTTCATGAGGCTGTCAAATGCTTGGGCCAAATACTTGGAGAGCAATCATCCATCTTCGACAAGCGATGTCAATGTCTAATGATAACCAAGATGAGCGCTGATGACTACCTTCCTTACGCTGACATCGTCAGTCGCGAGTGCGAAAAATTCGACATCACAACCACCACGGCAGATCAGTACCAATGCCTGATTTTTATCTGTGGTCTACATTCCCCACGGGATGCAGCGGTTCGCACCATACTGCTGAGTAAACCCGAACAAGACCAGCAAATGACACTACAGACCATCACTACTAAATATCAAAGATTGCTGAACCTCAAGCATGACACACCTTTGCTGGAGAGCATCAGTCAATCCCAAGTCTTAGTGTATTGAAAACCACTTCAAAGAAACCGCTTCGAAGTGAAACCGGCCAAGAAAAACCCACAGCTAACCCCAAGCCCCTGACTGCCTGTTGCAGCTGTGATGAGTGGCATTTTGTTCGAGTGTGTCCATTCCTGAAGCACGTTTGCCGCCAGTGTCATAAATAAGGCCATAAGGAAACGCACTACCAATGTAGATGGCGTGCTAGGCATTCACGACCGAATTCGAATGTTCCCAAAAGATTCAGCAGCTATAGTACAGATCAAGCGGCCTACTCTGATATACATGTGGCTCGCAGAAAGTACATCGGAGTTCACCTGAACGGGTAATAAGTGCGTCTTCGGCTGGATACAGCCTCTGACATCACAATTATCTCCCCTCATATCGCACTGCTGCCTTGTAGGTTAGATCCTGGTTCAAAGGCTCGGGGTGGGGACCCCTAAGACAACCCTCTACTTCGACCTGCGCAACTGGGTAATATCTCGCCTCACTGACGAATCATGAATGGATCCTCCCTTTCCCACCCTTAATAAAAACATCAAAATACTCACAAACTACGAGTGGAAAATGGACAAAAATTTGTTTTCTTCATTTATTGTAACGCTGTTTTCCTATTCCGCCATAGTTTCGATGGCACAATATCTGTACACCGATTGATATATATATATATATGTCCCGCAGAAATTGGCAGTATATTGATGCTCCGCCAGTCAGCGTAACGATACATGTTGCATTTAACGCTTCCGGAGGTCAACTAAATCTCATTGATGAGCTGCATTGTGAAATGATTTTTGGTGCTGCTCGGGCAAACTGAATCATGTACATTACGGACTCGACTGAATCCGTAAGCTCCACCTGTCTGACATTCCCTTGAATCAAGTCTGTAATACCCTCCTGCTCAGATATACGGGGCCCTATTCGGAGGGGAATGAATCAAACAATAAGCTGATCAAGCAGCTACAAAAAAATTCCAGTCTGTGTTTCGCAACGGCTTGGAAAGATGCAGAAAGATCAAAGCAAGTCTTTCAGAGACGGTGCGAAACCGATATTCCGACCCAAAAGACCGGTGCCATACGCTGCGCTTCTGATTGTTGATGCGGAACTTGATCGTTTGGAGCGGGGCGGCATCATCCAACCTGTGAAGTATTCAGCATGAGCAGCACCTATTGTTGTCAGTAATAAGACTAATGGAACCATTCGTATTTGTGCTGACGACTCTACGGGATTGAATGCTGTTTTGAAAATGTGCCAGTATCCTTTGCCAATCCCAGCAGATTTATTTACTAAGCTCATTGGTGGCGCTTACTTTGCAAAGCTAGATTTATCAGATGCTTATCTTCAACTTGAAGTCGACGATGCTTCAAAGAATTTGCTGCCAATCAGTACGCACCGTGGTCTTTACCAGTTTGCCGTTTGGTGTCAAATCAGCTCCCGTGATTTTTCATCAAATTATGAATACAATGTTAGCTGGGTTATCTGCAGTCACTGCTTATTGGGACGACATCATCATCAAAGGGTCTACCCATCGAGAGCTGGCAGAAAGACTGGAAGCAGTTCTCCACCACGTTAATGACTATGGGTTCCGCTTAAAAACAGCAAAGTGCAACACCGCCATGAAGTGTGTAAGATATCTTGGCTTCATCATCAACAAGGATGGACGTCGTTCGGATCCTTCCAACATAAGTGTCATCAAACAGATGCCTCCACCTGACAATGTCGCGAAGCTCAGATCATACTTTGGGTTGATCAGTCATTACAGCTCTCTTGTGCCCGAAATGCATCGGCTACGAGGACCGCTGAATGAATTCCGGTAAAGGATCGCAAATTTGTATAGTCTCCTGAATGTCAAGCCGCATTCATTGATGTCAAGCCTATATTGTGTTCCGACCTATTGTGAATGCATTTCATCCCGGAGCTAGAGATTCTAGTTGCTGTTGACGCGTCAGACTACGGAATTGGAGCAGTCATATCCCACATTGTCCCCAGTGGTTCGCAGAAAGCTGTGGCACATGCAGCCAGATCACTTACCCCAGCGGAACGCAACTATGGGTAGCTCGAGAAAGAAGCTTTGGCTATAGTGTTTGCAGTCAAGGGATTTCACAAAATGCTCTATAGACGAAAATTCACGCTGTTCACGGGACACAAACTCTTGGTCGCAATCTTTGGATCAAAGAAAGGCATTCCAGTCTGCACGGCTAGTCGTTTCCAACGCTGGGCAACGGCTCTACTTGGTTACTATCTCGTCGTCAAATATCAATTTGCACACAACATTGGTCAGGCGAATGCGTTATGTCGTTTATTTAGTATACAGCATCAAGAACCAGAGGATTTGGTAATTGCTGGAATCTCCGTAGAACCCCAAGTAAATCAAATTGTGTTTGACCTTTTCGGTGTCTTACCAGTGACGTTCGAAATGGTGCAGGAAGCGACTCGTCATGATTCTACCCTACAACAAGTGATCAATTTCCACCTCAATGGCTGGCCAGAGAGTTACAACCCCGGAGCTTCAACATTTCCACCAAAGAAAGGAAGCACTATCAGTCGTCAACAATTATCTGCTGTTCTCAGATCGCGTCGTCCTTCCTGTCATCCTTCAAGATACCGTTCTCCGACAATTTCATACTAGCCACCCAGGAATGAATCGCATGAAATCGCTGGTACGAGGCTATGTATATTGGTCCCATGTAGATTCCCAGATCGAGTATTTAGCGAAGAATTCTCCCCGATGTGCCAGTGTCTCTAAACAGCCAATGAAGACGGAATTGCAATTCTAGCCATTACCAACGGGACCATGGTCCAGGGTACACGTCGACTTTGCGAGTCCAATTGACAGTCATCATTTCCTCATCGTTGTCGATGCCCACAGTAAATGGCCTGAGGTGATTCCAATGATGAAAACTACCGCAGGAGCCACTGTCTCTGCTCTCCGACAGGTATTTTCTCGTTTCGGTGTTCCCCATACGTTGGTTTCGGACAATGGTGCGCAGTTCACCTCCACTGATTTTGTTGTATTCGGTCACAGAAAGGTGCTCGTCCATATAAGGTCCACCTTTCCACCCACAATCAAACGGGTAAGCAGAACCCTTTGTGGATACACTCAAAAGAGCCTTGTTAAAAATGAAAGAACATACCTTGGCGGAGATATTTGACACACTTCTGCTGACTTAGTGCACAACTCCAAATCCGCATACACCAAACGCAAAATCCCCGACTGAAAGTTTGGTTCAAAGGAAAATCCGTGTGCCGCATGATGACCTCAGACCCAGAAAGGAACAAATACTGTCCCGCAACTTAGAGGTGGAACGCCAATACAACATTCGCCACAGTGCTCTAAAGCGAACTATTCAGGGCCAGCAAGTTCTGGCAAGAGATTATCGCATCCACTATCCCAAATGGGTTACAGGCTGTGTGCTATGTAAACGTGGTAACGTGATCTACGGTATCCAGGTGGGGACGGCGATTTGGGTGAGACATGCCAATCAGCTGCTAGATACTAGCTAGAGGTACTGACGAGCAACTGCAACAACAAATACCGGCAGCGTAATTACATCTGGATATACTGGCCGACGCAAGTGAAGCGAAGACCCAAACATGCCCCAACACATCAACCATAAGTTCCCCCCAAAACCTAGCAGCACAGAGACCGAAGCAGCGACATATATTCGTGTCACCCATGCAAGTCAAGCCCAAGCTGAAATCTACAACACAAGTCCAAGGAGGGAAGTGTTAGGAAGGAATACGCTAAGCGAACAACCGAGGCTCCCATCGCCGTTATGGAGGCAAGGTGTGGCAGGCGATCCCAACTCAACCGCACTGATTGGGGCGAACAGATAGGCAACCGGATAAGGCGGTCAATTAACACGAGGGTGGCATTCCTTGATTGGCCGTAAGCTGTCCCTTCCAGAGTTTTCCACGTGAGCTTTAAATACCACTCATGAACTTTTGATTTTACCTTTATGATGAATGGTGTGGTTAGTTAATACATCCCTGTTCTGCTTGTCCGATCCGGTCTTCTCTCTGTCCTGTGAGCGGTCCATCGACCTCGAGTTTCGATTGAGAATCAAACGTCAATTCAGGCGAGAGACGAACACTTCACTTCGTCTCTCATTTCTGTTTCATGTCATTGGACAACCATGGAGTGTGCGATCTTATATCGAGGACTTTGAAACCCTGTCTGAAGGGGAACTAACTAATTTAAACAAGTTCCGTAACATCACCTTTCTACTAGACGATCGTACCATTTCATAACTCGCCTAGACAGGCTCCAGAATGTCTTAATTCGACAACGCATACTTCGCGTTTTCGAAGTGCAGTCCACCTTAACACTGGACCTTAACGTCATGGGACCGTTTGCCTACCTCGTCAATCCATTGAGCCATACTAGATGCTGTCTCCGGGCCTCTTAGGAGCTACTACTACCAAGTTAGTCAATGGTTAGAGGGCAGACTAACCCAATCGCCAACACCTTATAAGGCCACACTGTCCCGTTTCCCTGACGGTGTTCAACGCTCGCATCTTAAGACAAATAGGTCAACAAGCTGCACTCGCACGCATGTTAGACACGCTGGGTATCGACGTGTGTTGTGTGTCCGAAACTAGGATCAATGACCCTCACGGGGTTGTTGAATTAACTGCACCCGGTTTGTCCTCGCTATTGGTTGCACGCATCCGGAGACACGAATGCGTCAACCTATGGTCAAAGTAGAGTGGGCATTGTTCTCAGCTCCAAGGTCCAGTCATCGTTGGTTAGTTGGATTCCCGTAAGCAGCCGCTTATTTGCAGTCCGTTTGATGACATCAGCTAAGGTTGCTTCACGAAGTAGCATTAGACGCTGTTTGTTTGTGGTTTCCGCTTATACCCCCATCGATTGCAGCTCTAATGCTGCAAAGGATGCTTTCTACCACGAACTGAACAGGCTGCTACGCAGTGTTAACAGTTCTGATATCATGGTTCTTGCAGGGAATATGAATACTGAATGCTGAGAAAATGCATCGACTAGAGACGCCTCTCTGTAGCTTCGTCTGATATATTTTAAGCAAATCAGCCTATTATGATGGTGATTATTCTCGAAATCTCAAGTCGGCAAAGTTCGAGTTTAGGAGTTTCTTAAAATGTGACACTGACTTTGCTTCGACTGTCTGAAGACAAGTTGTTCCCAATATTCACCAACCTCCGCTCGAAGCAGAGTTGGTGAGCGACCCGCTTCAAATCCGGTACGACAAGTTTTTTTCCAGTGTTCTCGTGTGCTGCTTGGTGTGCGCAGATGAAGCAGCGACCTCATTCGTCATCATTTTCATTATACACGTTAGCTAGAGGTGGAAGACACCTTAGCTACTATGCCGCAATACATAAAGGAAAAGGAAAATAAATACAACAGTTGCATGCCAGCTGAGCTACCAGCAATGGATAGGCATCGTTCCGATAAGCTACCAGCCGGCTACTAGGCAAAAAGAAAAATTATTATGTTTTACGCTAAGAAATGAGATCGTATGTGGAGGGGGCGGATAAAACGGATGGGGAGGGACAAAGAAACTCACAGCATGAACGCCACTGAGGTCAGCTCCTTACCATCTCAGTAAGTGTATCTAGCCAAACGTGTTCATCGTCTCTTGGACCACAACCAAAGAGCCGTGACGCTCCAACCGAGGCCAGCTTCGAAGTGAGGGCCTTCATTCCTCTGGACCAAATCAGCACTTTGCCACCCCTCCTCTTCTTCCATCCACATCCCTGGTGAGCGAATAACGCACGTCATGCAAGTCGGTGGGCTGGCATGCGCAACACTTGACCTAGCTATCGGTGCCTGCTGCGTGAGATGGTGCTGAACGGTTCAGTTTCTTTTGCTGTGCCGTAAACGAGACGTCGAACACGCTCGTTACTCACGCAATGTTCCCACCAGATGTGAGCCAGACTGCGAAGGCACCGATGGTCGAACGTAACTAGCCGCTTTATTTCCGCCGATCTTAGGGTCCAGGTTTCTCAACCGTACAGTAAGGTCGAACGTGTACATTGCATTGTACACTCTACCGTTCAGGGCAAGTGATGTCGCGTCGCCGTCATAAGTGGCGAAGACTAGCAAAAGCATTTCGAGCTTTTGCTATACGGTTCGTGATTTCATCTTCAATCCCAAGGGCGCTTATACAACTTCCCATGTAGTTGAATTTTTGTACCACTTCTAGCAGATCCCCACTAAGGGTCAGCGCAGGAGGCGATCCCTACCAATCTTGGAGGAAAGCTTTGCGCTTCGATGGTGCAAAGCAAAGTCCGAAGCGGCTGACAGCCAGTGCTAATATGTCCATTGCAACTTGGCACATCTGGGAGCTGTCACAGATTAGTGCAATCTCGTCCTCATACTCCAAGTCAAGAAGTCGTTCTCCTGGGAGCAGATCCACACCTTCTAAGTCGTGTCCTGTGAACGCGATTTCCATGGCTTCATCAATAGCGAAGTTGGAGAGGAAAGGTGACAACGAGCATCCTTGTTTCACACCGCTAGAGATATTGAAGGATGGCGACAGCTTGCCGTAAACCCTCACTCTTCCCGTGCTACGCGCGTATAATGCTCGGATAATATTCACATACTTCTCAGGTACACCTTTCCTGAGTAGACAGTCCCAAAGGGCACATCAATCCACCGAATCGAAGGCACCTTTGATGTCGAGGAACACGACTACGGTGGGCCGCCAATGTGTTTGACGGTGCTCCAACAGCTGACGCAAGGTAAAGAGGTGGTCAATGCAGCCACGACCCTGACGAAATCCGGCTTGCTCCTCACGCATCTGGCTTTCACGAGCGCCAGTCGGTCTGTGAAGGATTATGGTGGCGAGTAATTTGTTGGCAATGGAGATCAGACTGATTCCTCTATGGTTGCCGCATTCCGAACGCGGACTTCCTTTGAAGATGGGAACAATAACGGAGCGGCTCCAGTCGGTTGGGACAGTCTCCTGCTCCCACACTTTCACTAGTAATTCATGCAAATCATCAACAAGAGTAGAGCCTCCGAATTTGAAGTGGGCTGGATGAAGCTCATCTGGTCCCGCGGCTTTGTTCAACTTCAACAGTTCGATCTCACGTTTGACTTCTGAGCGAGAGGGTGGATCCGAAGGGACAGCCCACGGAGCAGGGCGATCACTGACCGACGAAGAATCGAACAATTTTGGCCGATTAAATTACTTTTCAAAATGCTCAACCCAACGCTCCAAACGTTTTGGCAAATTGTGGATAGGCTGTCTACTCTCATCACGTATAGTTCCACTAGCACCAGGTCTCCTGCTGTCCGTTTCCCGTATCAGACGGAATAACTTACGATGGTTACCAAGGGCAGCGGTCACTTCCATCTCTGATGCGCGAAGACACCACTAAGATTCGCGGTCTCTCTTCAGGCTAGCACGGAGTTTTGCCCGGAGCTCCTTGCGAGTTTCATTGTGTTCGCTTCCAGCTGGGATATGCCAGCGAGCATCGATAAGTTCCAGAGAACACAAAAAGACCCAATGTCCATGTTGACGACTAGACTTACCACATGCGGATTTGCCTGTTGCTAGGAAGGTCTGGTGAACATGTGACCAGTGATCTTCAATTGTCTCCACTGAGCACTTACTCAACTCGCATATCAACGTACTTTGATAGACATTCAGAGCAGCTGGCTTTATCAGTTGGCTGTTGCCAATGTGGTCACAACATCGTCGTGGGTGTCCGCCAAAGCGCATCCGCATGTCAGCACATACAAGCGCATGATCGCTGTCCACAGATGTGCTCCAAATCGAGTGACAGTTCTGGACGCAGCCTCTCCAGCGGTAACTGATTGCAATTTGATCGATCTGCGTCCAAGATTAGTTCGGGGCTGGTGGGCGCCAAGCCACCCTCCGGCGGGCGCTGTGTCGGAACTTAGTGCTCGCAAGAAATAAGCGGGCATCTTCACGCAAATGAAGTAACCGCTCACCGTTATCATTACGGGAGCCTACACCTTACTGACCGCCCAGATGCATTTCATTAGTCGACAACTTACCGACTTATGCGTTCAGATCCCCTGACAGCACAACAGTGTCCATGCTTCTTATGTGACGAAGGAGCTGGGTCAGTTGGCTTTAGAAGAAGATGGGGTAATCACCCGGATGTAATATCCGGTGCGTCATGGTGAGGTCAACCCGCATTCGACGATAAGACAGGGTGTACAACCCTAGTCTCTCGCACCGGTCTTCATATGACACATTTCGTAAACCGGAGATGAGCCTTGTGGCCACATGCTGTACCCGCACATTCCTTTGCACCTTACCGCGGATGAGCGAAGAGGCGGGTGGCAACCTCTTTGGACCAAGTGCAGAAGTTGCCTTTAAGCTCCCAGAGCATGCGCAGTCCGTTTTAGTAAAGCCTTTTCGTGTTTTCAACGGGTTTCAAATCTCAACTTGAGGGTACACCGAGATCTTTCACGGATGGCGATGGGTGTAACTGTTTGCCGGCCAGATCGTAGACTCGGCCATTACCACCCTTACTCAGGCTCATGACCCGGTTGATTGGAAGGTTGACCTATGCTGACCACATGGAGAGACGGTCTAGGTCATGCTGAAGCAGGTCGCAGTCGTTGGGCGCTTCAATTACCCTCCATGCCTTAGTTTTCTGAGCTCTTCAGAAGCTCAGTTCCCTGATAAGTATGAACTTAACCACGAACGGATGGACAACGGCGACCGTGTGTAACAGCTGTGTGGAGACCACCAGCTGCTTATTACTAGTACCGCTTTTAGACAGGGGCATCGAAGTGCCACTTGGCGTCTTCCTGTAGCTGACCAGCGATGTACCCAAATAGATCACGTTGTCATAAGATACAGGTTGCGTGTTTCCATTCTGGATTTTCGCTCCTACTGGAGCACTTGCGTCCACTGTGCTCATGCCTAGGTGCGGTGTCGTTTTTCCATGAACTTTACACGAGGCGCGCCAAGCGTCCCCCCGATTGGCAACTGAGAAACTAACCCAGCCCTCGGTCAGGCAAGCCTACCAGGATGCAGTGCGTACCGAACTTTCGGTCTTTTGTCCTAATAACACTGGGCTTCAATGGAGTAGGATTTCGACCGCCATCCACGATTCGGGAGCCTGCTTGTAGTACTACCTGTCGTCATCTCACCAGTCACTGGATATCCGAAAGATCGATGGAACTGTTGGAATCCAGAAGAAAACCCGACTGGCTCTGAGTACAATGTGACCGGAAGAACTATTAGGCGCGAACTAAAGCGGAACCTGCGTGCTGAGAAGGAAGCTTGGTGCATTAGTCGGGCTCAAGAAATGTAGGAGGTGGGAGCAGTAGGCGGTTATCACAAGTTCTTGCAACTGATCCTCACCACTGGTCCCAGGAAATCAGGCGTCAGTGAAACAATCACCGACATCGCGGGTGCTTTGATTCACAATAAGGAGCGCCATATGGCTCATTGGGTGGAGCACTTTCGAGTGTACTTCAGTTTGTCCCCTGCTTCCCAACTTCTTCCTACTCAGCTGTTGCAGACTGACCCTTGGCCAGTTTGTTTAGAGGCTTCATCACAGGCTGAAGTCCGAAACGCGATCACAGCCCTCAGTATTTTTCCTGCTGCTGGCCCGGATTCGCTCTCACCCGCACTATTTAAGGTTGGAGATGAGGTCCTCTGCAAAGCACTGACCTCCCTGTTCGAGCAGGTTTGCAAGCCAGAGACCATCCCAGCTAACTAGAGTGAATCAATTATAGTGGCGATCTACAAGATAGGCAGTTGCATCGACTGTGCTAACTATACTAACTAAGTCTGGTGGTGACAAAATTACTAGCCTCAATTCTCCTTTGACGCCTCCCTGCGGATCGAGAATCCCGGGTTAGGGAAGAGCAGGCATTCTTCCGCCCAAGACGTGGCTGTATAGATCACATATTCACTCTGCGGCAGGTGCTAGAGCAGCGCCACACGTAACGCGGACCGACAATAGCTGTGTTTCTCGACTTCATGTGTGCGTTCGATTCAGTCGATCGATGTATCATGTTTGAAATACTTTCACGGAAAGTTGTTTTCATGAAATATGTGAACATAATACGTGCTCTATACTCGAACACCACAGGCTGCGTCAGGGTTTTGGATGATTTGTCTATGCCTTTCCGACAACAAGTAGCGTTCGCCAGGGTTGCCCACCTTCCCCACTTTTGTTCAACCTCGTCGTGGACTGCATCCTGGAGCGTTCCCTTGCGGAGTCTCACGATGTAGGCGTCGAGGTGCTGGCTGGTGAAATTTCAGTTGATCTTGATCATGAGGACGGTATCGTCTTGCTTTTTAACGATGTATTGGTGGCGCAATCAACCCTGAATAATCTATCCAGAATGGTCCCATTATTTAGTATGCACTTCGCATCTTCAAATTGCAAAGTGTTATTGCAGAAAAACTAACCGATTGATTACCCCTTGACCCTTGGTAACGATGAACTCCTGGTGGTCGATCACTTCACTTACCTTGGCAGCTGCATCAGCAATGATGGGCATATAGCAGCTGAAGTCGGTTTACGTATTGCGAAAGCCAGAACTACCTTCTTGAATCTCCAAAATCTTTGGTGAGGGAAAGTAGTTTCCCTCTGGATGACTGTGTTTACAGGGTCACAGTGAGAGCCGTCCTATTCTATTGGAGTGAGACTTGGCCCCTTCAATCTGAAGACCTACAGTGCCTTCAAGTCTTTGATCCTCGCTATATGCGGAGCATTACTGGTGTCGGATGGTACCAGTGTGTCCACAACGATGATTTTCTAGGCGAGTGCTAGGCAGTCATAACCATTCTAGCTCTTTAGAACAGCAGGTAGCACTGAATAAGTTGCGTTGACTTGAGCACATGCAACTTACGCCCGATTATCGCTTACTGAGAAGGACCTTGTTTTGTCTGCCAGATGTAGGATGGCACAAGGCTCGAGGTGGACAAAAGTAGACTTCGCAGTAGGTAATGAAGTCACTGGTGACCAAACTAGGTGCCGTCGGTCTGTCTCGCTTTTCAGGCTAGAGTTCACGTAACTCCCCTTTTGCTTGATTCGGGACGTTGCAGCACATGACTCGCACTCGGCACCAGTGGCGCACCTGTCGTCGTTTCCTAGCTGGATTGCCTGTTGAAAGTGTGTTTGCTGCTGAGTTTTCCCCGTGGTGATGGTTGATTACGACGCGGGGCAGTGAAAGCCACAAGAATGCTGTCTCGCCGATGCCGGCTTTACACAATAGCCAGTTCTTTATGGCTGTTTTTGGCAAGATATAAGCACCTTGGTCTTGAATGTTTGGTCTGGAACATTATGGTTTTCTTTTAAGTCTTCCTTCTCTCCCTGTTATTTTTCTCGTTTCGTAAGTCTTGTGTTTATGGCAAAGAAAAATCAGTTCAAATGGCTGATGTGCTGCTGTTGATCATAGCAATAACAGTCGCTATCTTTGACTAGAATGATCACGGGGCTAGCTCATCCGCCTATCTCGACATCCACATTCACACTGACCAGCACATGAGTCCTAACGTTACTTCACGCTCTGCCCGCTTTCGTGGATTCATGACACCTATGCTCTTCATTTGGATTCCCTTTGATCTTAGTTGTCAAGTACTCACTGCACCAGTGGATCATTGACTTCTTATTGGGAGAAGATGGCAGGTACAGGTGGATGACCACCTAACGGACAGGTATCCTTCCACTAGCGGTGTATCTCTTGCGGAATCTCACGATGTAGGCGTTGAAGTGCTGCCTAGTGAAAGATTAGTTGCTCTTGATTATGCGGACGATATCGTCTTGCTTTTCGACGATGCTGTGGCGGCACAATCAACCCTGAATAACCTGTCTAGAGTGGTCCCATTATTTGGTATGTACTTCAAACCTTCAAAGTGCAAAGCGTTGCTGCAGGACCACCAGCCACTTTATGACCCCTTAACGCTTGCTAACGAGGAACTTGAGATGGTTAATCAATTCACTTATCTTGGCAACTGCATCAGCAACGATGGGCGCATTGCAAAGGCCAAAGCTGCCTTCTTGAATCTGCGGCATCTTTGACTGCAGAAGGGAATTTCCCTCCGTCTGAAAGGCCGTGTTTACAAGGCCACAGTGAGGGCCGTTCTGCTCTATGGTAGTGAAACTTGGCCCCTTCGGTCTGAAGATCTGAGGCGCCTTCAGGTGTTTGATCATCGTTGTCTGCAAAGCATTATTGCAGTGGGATGGCACCAGTGTGTCCGCAACGATGGTGTGCGTAGGCAAGTACTAGGTGGTGATAATCATGCTAGCTCCCTAGAACAACCGATAGCACTGAATAAGTTGCGTTGGCTCGGACACGTTTTAGGTATGCCTAGTTACGGCTTACCTAGGAGGGCTTTGTTTATGTATACTAGGTATAGGGTGGCGCAAGGCTCGAGGTGGACAGAAATTGACTTGGCAGCGGGAAATGAAGTCACTGACGACCAAACTGCGTGCCGTTTGTCCGTCTCGCCTTCCGAGCTGGAGTGCACGTGATTCATCTTGTGCTTGGCTGGAGAGTTTACAGGACATGGCTCGCTACGGACACCAGTGGCGCGTCTGCTGCCGTCTCCTAATCGGATTATCTGTTTAAAGTGTGTTTGGTGCTGAGTTATCTGCGGGATAGTGATAGCCGCAAGGAAGCTGTCTCGCCGATGTCGCCTTATCTTTGTACGATAGCCAGCTGTTTGTGACGGTATGTTGTCTACACGAGTTGTAGGCACCTTGATTCTGAATGTTAGCTTAGGGCATTAATGTTTTCAGGTAAGTCCTGCTTCTATCCCACTTATTATTTTTTATTTCAGCGGTGATCATGGTTGTATGGCAGTGAAACATCAGTTCAAATGGCTGATGTACTGCTGTTGATGATGATAAGGCACAGTGCTGGTGTCTTTTTTATTCCTGATCCACTTAAACGAAGTGTCTCAGCTTCTTCGGTCGCCTTGTGCACTGTTTGCAGACGAATTAAAGCTTTGGAGGATTATCGATTCCCCCAACAACTGTGACGTCCTTCAGCAGGACCTCGACCGCCTATCCCGGTGGTCTGCAGAAGTTGACCTTCCGGTCAACCCGGCCAAGTCCTCATTTATGAGCCTGGGGCGGGTTAATAATGAGCGTGTGTACATCCTGGCCGGCGACCCGCTGCATCCCACTAGTACCGTAATGGATCTAGGCGTACTCTCACGCTGTGATCTGAAGTTTGTCGACGACATGAACAGATTGTACGTAAAAGGACTACGCCTACTTTGGGCACTTAGATGCAGCTTTTGCACTTGGTCTGAGGAAATTGCCACCCGTCTTTTATCTCCCATGATAAGGCCGGTGCTTGAGTGCGGCTCACCCGCCTATTGTCCGATCACAATAGGTGAGGTGCAAAGACTGGAACGGGTGTAACATGTAGCTACCTGGTTCATCCCCAGTTTACGCGGTATGTCGTACGAGGACCGATGTAGGAGACTAGGGCTGTAAACCTTATCACATTGTCGCCTTCAACTTGATCTCATTATGACGCACCGGATATTGCACCTGGACCATTTCCCTATGTTGTGGCTGCTGCTGCACGTTCACGAACCAAGCAGCACCCACGGACACCGGTACAAACTAGTGGTACCGGATTTAAAGCGCATCGTTCACCCTCTATGCTTCGAGCATCGAGTGGTGAAATATCGGAACAATTTGTTTGAGACGCTAGTCGAGGCGAAATGGGTATCGGAATTTAAGAGATTTCTCAATGCCTTCTTTGCGGACTACATGTATAGGGAGCGCATCGCACCCGGATAAGATGTAGTTCAGCTGCAATCTGCTGCTATCGCGCAGGAATCTGCGGCGTGATTCCGCGCATGTGGCCGACCCACCTACGATGGAGCAACACAGATTTTTATCTTCTCGCTCTCTATTCTCAGTATTCACTATTCACGACCACAGCGTTCCCCACAACTTCGATGGCACTTACCACCTATCTTTTGAGTTCTTTGGCGCTTGGATCTCTTTACATATTTCGACACTGCTCGTATCGATTGGGACCATCGTATCTTAAACAAAGCGGATTAGATGGCGATTTTTAGCACTCCACAATCGCTGGCTGGCAGCCGTTCATTCTTGGGAAACAGAGGGAACCTTCACACCAGACGCACGTAAGGCATCAGGTGGGCCGTTCCTCGTTCCACAATGGCCCCACTCTTTGCTTTCCGTACAGTAACGGCAATTTCCGCTCATCTTCACCACCGGTGGTTAGCAATTTTATCGGGCCAGTAATCAAGGTGGCGATATCCGACTAGTAGAAATCCTGCCTTCATTCATATTTTACATAACAAGACCTGGTGTACGGGAATAAGCATCGAGCACATATCGACTATCCAAATTCAGACCTGGATGGAAGGACGCACAACTTGGGCATCATCATATTCGACACTGGCCTCTACACCACTGTCTCTTAGGAGTGCTACAGTCACTGATATTCATCAGTGACTAGTTTGAGATTAAAAATCTGCAGATCCGGAAGAATGACCGAGTTGAATGGACCTAACTGTTCATCGAGGTGCGGCGGATCTAGCCGCCTTGGCACTGTTCTCCTAATTAGTACTAACAATAGTATTAGTTCAAAACTGGTGAACCGAATTTTAACTCATCAAATCTAGAATCCCAATTGAAGAACCAAATGCACGAACAACACTGACTCCGTAACTTTGCTACATTTAATGCAGCGTCCAGAAAAACAGATGTGGCTGATCCACGGCACCTCATCCAGAAGTAATATACTCACCGATACAACTCAGTTGTTCGGTGAGTTTCTTCATGCACTTTTGTCGCGCCATTGAATGGTCATCTTTTGGTTTCACTCAACTAGATGCACTATTGGCAATTCATTCACGCTAAGCTAGTCGGCTTGTAAGCATGCAAAGCGCATGACTGCTGGCGGGGACAATTCAGTTTCAACGCGGCGCTGTATGGTCAGATATCGAACATCGGATGTTGAGCTACCGTATTGCTCACTCGGATCTCCCTGGATGTATGCAGTACTTCGCATGCATCACTGGCCAGTTTTTATTGTCCTCGGCGCTAATCCGCATGTTGTCTGGTTCATGTAGTAAGAATAAATCGCGCACACATATTGAAGCATTTGTACCTAACTGCCATATTACATGGGCAACTGTAACTTGCAATATGAAGTGGAAAAATAAACCGTTATTAAGTCTGAGGTCGAGATGTTTCAATGCCGCTTCTCCCAAATTGAACTGAGGTCTCAATGGAGCTTGTGTGGGTACTCTAATTCTTCTTTGAATTAGGTACATAGAGCTATGTGGTGATTTTTGTTCTGCAGACCACGCGCCGTCTGAATTACCAATCAGCAATAGATAACACCCCGTGTAGTCCGTCATACGATTCTCCTCACCACCATGTGTACCCACGAGACGCAGAGTGCATGACACTGAGTTGAGTGGATCCGACACGACGTCAGTGCCCACCCGTACACCGGACGCAGTGAATCAACCAAGCTTTTTATGATGAAAGTTCTTTTCTACGCCTTTGATAATGAAGGAGCCTTTCTACCACACGCAGCAGGCATCATCGACATATACAGCACCCATTCCTTTTGTTATTATGCGCTCCAGAGATTATTAGTAACGCATCTTTTGATATGAAAATTGAGCGTCGTCCCTCGTTGGCTTTCCCTTCTCTCCTACCGTTAGTTTCAGTTTCACCGATGTATGCTGCATTCCAATTAGTTTTCCACTGCGTATACCTGAGTATTGTTTGTGACAACTACTTGCTTAGTACGCATCGTCAACCAGGAACATAATAACTGTTGCAGTTCCAACGCAATAGCGACGTGCGTTCTATCGTGTTACACTCCTTATTCGCTCTTTGAACCGGGTTCCAGCTTTCTTAGCTCTCTGTCTCTAGTTGTTTCCGTAATTATCATACCCCATTCATTGCATGCCTTTTCAGATAGTAAGCTCATATTTTGACTCGGATATCTTGCAAGCTGTTCCCATTTTAGCAAATTCTCAGATATTCGCTTATTCGTTTGTCCTGACTTTCTTCATATCTCGTGACGCGTTCATTTGCACTCTTCCTTATCCGATTCAGCATACATATAAGCTATTTTTAGGCTTAAAGCTGGGCCAGCAGATCAATCTTTGCGTTTGTTTCAATAATTTTGTACGCAAGATGTTTTCTTTTTATACTTTTGACAAAGGAGCGGGAGCGTCCAGAATCTTTCTGACTGTTTAATTTAGTCGGTCACCGCCGTTATCGAAACTTCGCCGTTCCATTTCATCTAGGACAATTCTTGTGGAGTAAGCTCACTTGTGCAGATTTTCGTTTAATCATATAACTTGGAGTGACTTCCTGTCAATGAATTTCACTTCACAGCAGATGACGTGTAAGAGCTTCACCTCTTTTGCCCTACTTCTCACTCTCATGTTGATGTGTTCTGCGTGACCTCTTCTTGTCTGTTTACAAAACAAGTCGACGCTGAATAAACGTGGAATTTAGTAATCGATTTGTGACGCCGTATAACACGATTTAGGAGGCCCGACAGGATACCATTTTCAAGGAGGCACGAACGTGACCAGGTTGTTGAAGCATTGGGCCACAGCTAGTGTCAGCTTGGCTCCTGTCTACGTCTGGGCGCCCTGGCAGTATCCCAGCCCACGTACAACCATGACATTTTCTTCAAACATAAACTTCATCCTGCATCGGCCGTCGCGCAGATTATCAAGGGTCGCCTTATGTGCTGCATATGGCAGGGCGGATAAGCGAAAACATGCTACTGCTGGCGCCTCCCTTCTTCCTTTTCCACCTTTTTCTGTTACTCCCATCCCGACTCCCATTACTAACCTTCTTCTATAATTCCCAGCTTAATTGACAGCAACCGAAGTGCCACTGGAGTAGAACCATCTGCAGCCACCATCCCACAGCACCTATCGGACGCCTATCGGCAAAAGTCCCTTATAAGGCCACGCTGTCCCGTTTCCATGGCGACATTCAACGTCCGCACTCTAAGACAAACAGGTCAGCGGGTTGCACTCGCACGCACCTTAGACACACTGGGTGTTGATGTGTGTTGTGTGTCCGAAACTAGGATCAATGACCCTAACGGGGTTATCGAATTAACTGCACCCGGCTTGTCCTCTCGTTATTGGTTGCACGCACCGGGAGACGCCGTTGCAGCACTCTCGTGTCAAGCTGGTCTAGGTATCATTCTAAGCTCTAAGGCTGAGCCATCGTTGGTCGATTGGATTCAGGTGAACAGCCGTTTATGTGCAGCCCGTTTGACGACATCAGCTAAGGTGAATTCGCGAAGTAAAACAAAACGTTGTTTGTTTGTGATTTCTGCTTATGCTCCCACCGACTGCAGTTCTAATGCAGTCAAGGACACTTTCTATCACGAACTGAACACGCTGCTACGCAGTGCTACTAGTTCAGATATTATAGTACCTGCAGGGGATATGAACGCACAAGTAGGGCGTCTGAGCTCTTCAGAAGCTCAGCTGGGTGGTAAGTATGGACTTAACGCCGAACGGACTGACAACGGCGAGCGTCTGCTGCAACTGTGTGCGGAGCACCAGTTGTTTCTTACTAGCACTTCTTTTAGACACAGTGGGCGCCGAAGTGCCACTTGGCGTCCACCTGTAGCTGGTCAACGATGGACCCAAATTGACCACATAGCCATAAGTTACAGGTGGCGCGGTTCCATTCTGGATTGCCGCTCGTACTGGAGTACCTGTGTCGACTCTGACCATGCCTTGGTACGCTGTCGTTTCTCCATGAACTTTACCGGAAGGCGCACAAGCGTCTCCCCTACGATTGGCAACGGAGAAATTGTCTCAGCCCTCTGTCAGGCAAGCCTATCAAGAAGCACTGCATAGCGAACTCTCGCTGTCTTGTCCTAATGATACTGAACTTCAGTGGAATAGGATCTCGGCCACTATGCACGACGCAGGAGCATCTGCTTGTGGTACTATCTATCGTCACCGCACCAGTCACTGGATATCCGAGAGGTCGGTGAACCTGTTGGAATCTAGAAGACACCTCCCGGCTGGTTCTGAACACAATGTGACCAGACGGGCTATTAGGCATGAACTGTAGCAGAGTCTACGTGCTGACAAGGAAGCCTGGTGAACAAGTAGGGCTCAAGAAATGGAGGAGGCAGGAGCAGTAGGCAATTATCGCAAGCTCTCCCAGCTAATCCGCACCACTGGTCCGAGAAAACCAGGCGTCATTGAGACAATCAGAGACAGCGCGGGTGCGCTGCTACACAATAAGGAGCGTCGTATAGCTCGTTGGGCGGAACACTTTCAAGATTAGTTCAGCTGGTCCCCTGCTCCCGGACCTCTTCCTACTAAGGTGATGCAGGACGAGCCGTGGAGAGTTAGTTTAGAGCCTCCGTCGGAGGCCGAGGTCCGAAACGCGATCACAGCCCTTAACCGTTTTCGTGCCGCTGGCCCGGATTCCCTCCCACCTGCACTATTTAAGGATGGAGGTGAGGTCCTCTGCAAAGCACTGACCTCCTTATTCGAACGTATTTGGAAGGTAGTGTCCCGGCTAATTGGAGCGAATCGGCACTATAGGGGCAGTATAGAAGAAGGGCAGTCGCACAGACTGTTCTAACCACAGTGGTATTAGCCTAACGCCAGTTGTGACAAAATTACTGGCCTCGATTATCATTCGTCGTCTCACTGCGGAATGGGAACCTCGGGTTAGAGAGGAGCAGGCCGGTTTCCGCCTAGTGCGTTGCTGTGTAGACCATATATTCACTTTGCGGCAGGTGTTAGAGCAGCGCCACGCATACCGCCGGACCGATAATAGCTGTGTTCCTCGATTTCAAGAGTGAGTTCGATTCAGTCGATCGATCGATTCTGTTCGAAATACTTGCGCGGAAATGTGTTCTCACGAAATCTGTGAACATCCTTCGTGCTCTACACTTGAACACTACAGGCCGGGTCAGAGTCTACGGTGTCCTATCGGATAGCTTTCCGACCATAGGTGGCGTTCGTCAGGGTTGTCCGATTTCCCCATTTTTGTTCAATTTCGTCGTGGATTCTATCATAGAGTGTTCCCTTGCGGAATCTCACGATGTAGGCGTTGAAGTGCTGCCTGCTGAAAGGTTAGTTTATCGTGATTAGGCGGACGATATCGTTTTGCTTTTCGACGATGTTGGGGCGTCCCAATCAACCCTGAATAGTCTGCCCAGAGTGGTCCCATTATTTGGTATGCGCTTTGCACCTTCAAAGTGCAAAGCGTTGCTGCAGGACCACCAGCCACTTGATGACCCCTTGACGCTTGCTAACGAGGAACTTGAGGTGGTTAATCAGTTCACTTATCTTGGCAGCTGCATCAGCAATGATGGGCGCATAGAAACTGACGTGAGCTCACGCATTTCAAAGGCCAGAGCTGCCTTCTTGAACCTGCGGCATCTTTGGCGACAGAAGAGAGTTTCCCTCCGTCTGAAAGGCCGCGTATATAAGGCCACAGTGAGGGCTGTTTTGCTCTATGGTAGTGAGACTTGGCCTCTTCCGTATGAAGATCTGAGGCGCCTTCAAGTCTTTGACCATCGTTGTCTGCAAAACATTGCTGGAGTCGGATGGCACCAGCTTGCCCGCAACGATGATGTGCGTAGGCGAGTACTGGGTAGTGATAATCATGCTAGCGCCCTAAAACAACAGCTAGCACTGAATAAGTTGCGTTGGCTCGGGCACGTGCTACGTATGCCTGGTCATCGTTTACCTAAGAGGGCCTTGTTTTGTCTGCCAGGTGTAGGGTGGCGTAGAGCTCGAGGTGGACAGAAGTTGATTTGGCAGCGGCAAATGAAGTCACTGACGACCAAACTGGCTGCCGTTGGTCCGTCTCGCCTTCCGAGCTGCAGTCCACGTGACTCGCCATGTGCTTGGCTCGAGACTTTACAGGACATGGCTCGCAGTAGACACCAGTGGCGCATCTGCTGCTGTCTCCTAATCGGATTATCTGTTTAAAGTGTGTTTGGTACTGAGTTATCTGCGGGGTAATGGCTGATTATGACGCGTGGCAGTGAAAGCCGCAAGGAAGCTGTCTCGCCGATGTCGCCTTATCTTTGCACGATAGCCAGCTGTTTGTGACGGTATGTTGTCTACACAAGGTGTAGGTGCCTTGGCCCTTAATGTTTGCTTAGGGCATTAAGGTTTTAAGGTAAGTCCTGCTTCTCTCACTTATTATTCTTTATTTCAACGGTGATCATGGTTGTATGGCAGCGTCGCATCAGTTCAAATGGCTGGTGTAATGCTGTTGATGACTACTTTGTTTGGTTGATTGAGTGCCAATTTGGCGGTTTCCAGTTGCCCGGACGGAGGACGAGGTTGCCTTAATAGACCCTACCCACTTCCTTACACCTTAGGCCGATTAACGTTTATCGCAAACCGTTAGTAACCGGCTGCCAAAGTGTGAATTGTACGGCTTTCGAGTGGTAACAAGATATGGAAACGTTTGAACAACCACCTAACTCGCCGCCAGACTTGAAAACCGTTGACAGCCACGTGCTTCTCACGACTTCTTAATGTCCGAACGGCAACCCACACAAGCCGATGAGGATCGAATTTGTTCATCCACTCTCGGGTGTGCTCACTTTTCCTGGCAAAGATGTTGTCTGTAACGCTGTATCTGATCACACTACTCTGACGGCGTCTTACAAGTCTTGGTGGCGTTAACGGGAAACAGGTATACGTCCGGAGCCGGCACTGGTTGTCAGACGCCAGTTTTTCATCTAATTGGTGAAACAGGCAAGAACCGGCCAGTTATATGCGCATTAAAAATATCCTCAGACCCGCCACATTATATATATATATATATATATATATATATATATATATCTTCCTTGTTGCCTAGGCCGAAAAGTGTGTTGACTGCGATAAATCGGAATACTTGTTGCTCGGGTTGACTGTTCTGGTTTTCGTTTGTTCTCCGAGCTGAGCAATTGTGCTGCAGACGTTTCGTCACCAGCCGAGGTGACATCCTCAGTGCCTCACTACTTAGCGTACAGCTCGTTGAGTGCGTCGTCGGCTCTTAGTCGATGGGCAAGTGACTTTTGAAATTGGCCTCTTCACTTCGTATCTTGTGACCTTCGATGGTTTGTTGTTCGGCCGCTGTTGCTTCTGACCCGTTCAATTTCTTTCTTTTTCAATGGTTAGTACACCGGATCTAGGTCTAAGCACAGATTTATGTAGTAGTAAACCATGCTTTAAAGAATTCCCTGCTTTTTCTCATTTTTCCCCGCTCGGGAATTTCGCCTTTGAATTGAAAAACCCATTGATTGATCAGAAGTCTGTGTGAGCGAACATATGTTTTCGGTAATTCTTCGTCAGGCCTATACAATTATATGAAATGCAAAATTTTTGTATACAGACCCAACGGGTCATCAGTCAGCCAAATTGATTCAAGTGCGCTGTGCGAAACCGTCCGTTAGGTTACAGTTGTAGTCGTACGTGCGTACAGGTCAACTGCAATCCGTCCTGGCCAAGGTAGATTCAACGCGTGAGTGAACCTTTTCTGCGTGCACAATGCTGGTTCGTACAGCCGAATGGCGATGGCTTCTGCGGCGTCTAATATCCGCTTACGGAAATACTTTGATCGATTTTCTGGGGCCTGATAGATTACTTTGCACGAATCCGCCAACTTGGTGGCTTGACCCGTATCCGCAAGATGCGTGGCGATGGCCGAGTTGGTGACTTTTTGGCCTCCATTTCCGAGCCGGGCCTTATGGTGTTCCTTCAGCCTTTCGGATAAGCGTCTTATCGTACGACCAACGTAGCCTGCTCCACAGGAACAGGTAAAGGAGTAAACACACATTGATTTGGTGTGGATAGGCAGCTTATCCTTGAGGTTTAGTCTCACCATTGGGCTGCTGGTGAACCGGATTTGCAGCCTCGCCTCTGGGAAGGTATTCCTGAGTGTGGGCGAGCAGGATAGATTCTCTGATACCATTTCCCTTTTGTAAGGCAGTTGTAGGAAAATAAGTTTCCGTTCCGCCGTCAGGACCATAGGGGCCTCCCTGTTTCGCCCCATATTGGCATTAATAAAATTCTCTGGGTAGCCATTCTCTTTAAGCGTCGATCGTATTAGCTGCAATTTTGCTTTTATTCCTATCAAACCTGTGCTCCTCTTCATCAGCATGTGCCGAGACCAGAGATGATGCGTAGTGGTTACGGCAACCTCGCTTGTACTCTTGTATTCTTGTAACCGATTTCCACCATGTTTGGCCTACATAGTTCTCGCAGCGTTTACATTGTGTGCTGTAAACAACATTACTGCGTTCATGTACCTTCAATTTATCGTTCGTTTTAGACAATGTCCTCTTAAGTGTGGCGGTTGGTATGTGGGCAACCATCAGATGATACGGTTTGAGAAATCTGGCCGTTATTTCTGATACGTTCTTGACATAAGGCAGTACGATCCGTTTCTTCGTTATTGGTTTAGGCGTGGTATTTTCAGCCCTGCAGTTCAACTGTCTTCGAATGAAACTGCGCGGGTATCCATTACGCATGGAGGATGTAAACAGGTTTTTCTCTTCCTTTCGTTTTTCTTCCTCAGTATTGCAGTGTGACTCAATTCTGCGAAATATGGTCCGTATACAGCTTATTTTGTGACAATTTTGATGATTGCCATTGAAATTTAGGATTTGGTCAATGTGAGTACCCTTCCTGTAAACTGAGGTTTGTATTTCTCCGTCTATTATTCTGGTAACAAGCACTTCCAAGAAAACTGGTTGCTTTTCTATTTCTGACTTCATGGTGAACTGAATGCCTTCCATTGCATTGCTCAGGAAGTATTGGGCGGTCTACAGCTGACTGCGTCTGAGTATCACGAAAGTGTCATCAACATATCGGACCCATAATTTCGGGCTGATAATTGGGAGCTGGTTCTCTTCTAACTTCTGCATGATGATCTCTACGACGCGCCCAGATATAGGGGATCCCATTGGGGCGCCTTTCACATGTTCATAGAACACTCCATTGAAGTTAAACTAGGTTGTGAGACGTAAGTCAATAAGCTTACATACACCATCGGTTTTCAAATTCCTGATTGTTGGTCCGCTGTCATCCAGGCGTTCTCTGATGTTTTCTTTCTCCACTTGTATGTTGACAGAGTTGAACAATGCGGTAACGTCGAACGACACCATTATTTCCTCATGACCGATTTGTAGTTCTTTGAGCTTTTCTAAAAATTGCTGTGCATTGTTTATCGAATACTGCGATCCATTAATCAGATGTTTAAGGCGCCTCCACAATTCTTTAGCTAAGTTGTATGTGGGTGTACCAGGAAGGGACACGATTGGCCGTAGTGGTCCACCATCCTTGTCTATCTTCGGAAGGCCGTAGAATTGTGCGATGTTTGAGTCACGTCGTGTTCCTCCTTTGTGAGTTGATTCAGATCACGAATCTTTTTGGTGTCTTATTTGTGAATTGTACTTCGGATCGTTCTCCATGCGGCGATATGTTTCCTTGCTTTTTCGAAGTAATCCGTTTTATCCATTATGACCGTCATACGTCCTTTGTCCGCAGGCAGGATCACGATAGTTTCATCAGCCTTCAGGGATTTCACTGCGTTCTTCTCTTGCGGCCGAACAACAAACCATCGAAATTCACATGATTGAAGCGAAGAGGCCAATTTCAAACGTCGCCCATCGATCAAGAGCCGACGACGCACTCAAAGTGCTGTAGGCTAGGCAGTGAAGCACTGAGGATGTCATCTCGGCTGGTGACGAAATGTCTGCAGCACAATTGATCAGCTCGGAGAACAAAAGAAAACCAGAAGAGTGTTGGCTTAAGGTACCCCACCCCCCGAGCCTTAGGTCATAATGACCTCCCTCGCAGGACAGCGGGCTGCTTCACGAAGACTTTTGACAGCCGGGTGGCTCATTCGTCTTCTTAGTGTTCGGTAACAGTTTACAGAGAAACCGGTGGCCAACAACATTGTTCATCCACCCTCCGTTGGATACTTACCTCTGATTACAGCAGTGAGTGGTCAGTGACCCTACATCCGGTCACATTGGCTTTGACACAGCACCGTACAAGCTCTTGTGGTGTATGATGGATAACCAGGTGATCAGCCCAGAACTCTCCACGTTGTGAGACGCTGCCGCTGATTGTCCGCGACCGCTTATTTAATTCGCATGCAAAACAAACGATACTTCTTCGCAATTGCCTCCACAAGGAATGCATTCCCCAATCCGCAACTTGGGGACGCACCCCATAGCCTAGAGCCCCATCACAGGACCCACAACCTTGAGATGCACTTAATGGCTTGTAGCTTTTGTGTTCCCAGGAAAGTAAATGTGTGCGTGCACGAACAGTTTGCGCATTGCACCCGTTGTATTATGATTTGGCGGCGTCCGTATCCGGATTTGCCTGTCACTGTGACCTCCATGGGGACAGTCACAGGACGCCTGCGCCTACAAAGAGGACCATGGGTGGCTTGCTATGCACCACCCACAGTTCCACCCACGCACCCCATATCCGGTGTAAACCCGAAGGAATAAGACCGGGAGGCATGTGGATGGGAGCCACGTTTCATCAACGGAGCAGGCCCACACTCCTTCGACAAGCAGAACGGAAGCATTCCGGCCTAATTGGGAAATCATACACACCAGACGTACACGAGGCGGTGGCTGGACCGTAACCCGTTCCACACAGGTTGCATGGAACCACTCTTTGAGCCTAGCACCGTCACGAGGACGGTGCACTCCGTCCCCTCCAGCGACGACCAACTGTCTCCTGGAGCCAGTATGTACGAGGTAGTGGGTACTAGACAGGTAGGCACCTTGTCAACATTCACATCAAACGCATCCACACCGGGGAGCTCAAATAACATCTACTTCTGAAATGCAAGATTACTCAGTACGCAAGCAAACGTACCACATACGCCGCCTTATTATCCTGGATTAGTAAATCGAATGGGAGCGTACGCATCATGCTTCTATTCCGCGTGCAATAGTACCTTCTACTGCAACTGAGCAACCGCCCTTTTTAGCAGTCCACGGAATTCGCATCGATCAAGTCTGCCTTGGATTCGCAACACCTGAAACAACATGAGTTTGTCATAAACTCACCTTGATCATGTTCTAGTAATGTTATTTTCGGTTTGATCGGGTGTCGTTTCCCTGCACTAAGTTGGCCTTATAAAAGCGGTATGAGTATCCTCGTCGAATTCATTTGGTATACATATATACATGGATTGGCGTCATCTGTGTCCAATGGCAGTTCGAATACAACATATGCACATGCGTTTATCCAAACTTAAGTGTGAACTGTCACAAATTGGATAGAGACACATTAGACATCCTGATCAATTGTATGACAAACGTGTATGGATTTCTTTTGGAGGTCAGGCTGACAACCACTTTCGCAGGCATGACAATAAGTACCCAATACGAACTGTTGATGCTTTCTTCAGCATTTGGACATGAGAGCCTTAAATCTTGGGCATCCATATTTGAAGGAACCCGATATAGCAGTAGTGAAGCAACTGCTAGGTAGAATGATAAATAAACTAGTGGTACATTAAAATAGTGTGCACTTTGGTGTTGCCGTCTACATGTACAGTCTGTTTTGCCTAGCTGATGGGGGAGATCACACAGCATGCGAATGCGATGCTGTGTCCACTTCTGACTCTCCGTGTCGCCGACCGGTCCGGTCATCTGCTGTCCGAGGTATGTGCACATACTCAAAAAACGATTGGTGTGCAACCTTTGGTATTGACAGGTGACATCAATTAAGTCCCGCTGCCCACTGTCAAACATGCGACTTTCCAGTGTTCGCATTGTTTTGCAAATGTCCAAATACTCAACCGTACTGTGGCCATAAGCTATTTGCTAACGATTTATATCGTACTTCTCGGGTGCAATTATTCGGTGCTGATACAACGATTGTCTCTATGCGCCGATTCCTTTCCGATGTACTATACTAACATACTGACGTACCATTCCCGTTAGGTTCAACCTTTTACTTAGTCCATCCAAAAGATTGGCCATGTGCAATGCAACTTCTGTTAGGCGTCTCTGCGTGTCTGCCTTCCATCCGTTTAGTACGTGTATTTTCATAAGCCCCGGTTAATTCAGTATGGTTGAGGGACAGCTGGAACTATAACTATGCTCACACTCATCACTAACCCACGGAGTGGAACATGAAATGGCGACATCATGATAATCGCTAGTCGGTTAATCGTCGGGATTGTTCACTTGCCACAGAATTTCCAGGGAAATTTCTCTTCGAATACATAATCCAGTGTGGTCACACGAGGGACAATCGTTGAGTGTTGTGTTCCAAATGTCAAACTTGACACTTTATGCGTACTGTAAGCGGCCAAGCGATGATAACCTTTTGATCGGAACGTATCCATCGAACTGAAGCATACACAATAATTTGCCACCCTAACATTGATCCGTATCAAGCACACAATTCGCTGGGAAACACCGCGCACACGTCAATTACGAATGAGCTCATGGATGGACTGAAGCATTATTCTGCGTTACACGGGTTCTCTGAGCGTCGTGCTACTTTGCATTGAGCAGCTGGTCAAGCTACGGTTCTNNTTCTTTTAAGACAGACATCAAAATGAGCTGTCGTTGAAACATTGACTTAAAATCGTTGCACCCAAACTTCATGCTTCGAAACATCTCGTCGCTGTTTTGTTATACCTCCCTCTTAGTTACGCCACCTTCTGACTATCTGGTTATAGTGGAAAGGCCAAACTAAAAGGGCTTACTTTATAAACGGAGTACATTTTATGTAAAAAAGCACTCCCAGTTTATAAACTAAAAATCACTGGACCTGATCTTAGGCAAAGCACGATCCTCGGTAGACCGTCAGTTAGTCGCAAAATCCGTTCTGGAGACGAAACTTGTTAGCACGATCATTCGACACGTTATGTCCGATGAACGAGGCTAGCAGACCATCGATGATCAACAGCACGACACGCGTAGCTGGAACCAGAAGGCGAATCGAAACCCGAAAAAGTCCTCTATCGGTTGTTGGTCAGTTAAAACAAAACTGTACAATAAATAATGGAAATAGGAATAGGAATGTACAATTGAGAAGAGAGATGAACAATCGCTACAGAAATCCCCCCTAGAGGGCAAGTCACAGACGAATGCTCGTTACTTGTGTGCCATTTATCGTAGTCTGGAAGGGAGAAGAACTGTACGACCGAAGCGTGTTCGGTGATGCGATTTCCAGTTTGTGTCGTGAGATGTTTGGGGTGCAGAAGAGCGAATATAGATGTCACACATGGGCTGAGTAGGAGGCGTACTTGGGAAGGTGGGCTGGTCGGTGACAGGAATGTCCGTGGGTTTCGGTAGTGGTCACGTCTCGATGTAAGGCGGCTTCAAGCGGTCAATACTCACAGTATCCTGATAAACATTTCTATCCAGCACGAAGTACTTCTCTTAAAGGGGCCCTCGTAAGGCGGTGTCAGAGGTTTACAGACGGAATCGACACGCACGAGAAGGAAGGGGCAAGTGCGCAAATCCGGGAGTACCTGTTGATCCCGAGGACTGATTCGAGATGGTGTTGGACGAATTGAACTGAAGTGTTGCCTCAGGCGTGTGACGTACGAGGTCGGATCAACTTCTCCAGTAACCCTTGAATCTAGCACCATTTCTCCAGGAAGTCTGAGAGTAGTGCCAAAGACCAACTCAGCGGGACAACAGCCAATCTCATCTTTCATGGCAAGATAATTGGTAGACGTTCTGACCATTGTGAGTTCGACTGTGAAGCAGTAATTGCGGCTTTAAGTTGGCGATGGAAACGTTCAACAATGCCATTAGGCGGTTGTCCGTAGGTGGGAGCAACCGGTTCATGTCACGAAACAAGACGGAATTGAATTGGTGCCCTCTATCGGTAGTAATAGTGGCTGGCGTGCCAAAGACGGAAATCCAATTCCCAATGAATGTTCGCGCCACAGTTTCTGTAGAAGCATCACGTAAAGGCACAGCAAGTGGCCAACGCGTATAACGATTAACACATGTCAATAAGTAGACAAAATCGTTGGATGGAGACAAGGGTCCAACAATGTCAAAATGAACATGTTTGAAACGAGCGTCGGGAAGAGCAAACGTGCCGCGGACGGTAATCGTGTGACGGCGGATCTTGCTGGTTTGGCAAGTGATACAGTGTTTGTCCCATTGCTGAATCTCGGAGCGCATGTTATGCCAAATGAAGCGACCAGTAATCAGCTTGCCGGTGGCTCGGGTGTGAGATTCCATGCAGGTGGTCAAAGACGATTCGGCGGTACTGCTGACGGACCAAAGGCCGGGGCTTTCCGGTAGAAATATCACAGTATATTTTAGTCTGAGTTAAGGACTAGCAGCTGTGATAGTTTGATCGATGGATTTGATCTCATTTGCACAAACTCAGGATCTTCTTCCTGATGAGCTGCTATGTCTTTTAAGTTGATCGTCTGTCGTGAAACTTCGTGAAGAAATATACGCGACATGGCATCGGCGATAGCGTTATTGGCAGCACCAACATGGCGAATGTCGGTCGAAAACTGAGATGTAATCCAAATGACGAATTTCTCTGGGGGAGAAACGGTCGGATGAACCACGGAAAGCAAAGGCAAGTGGTTTATGGTCTGTAAGAATGGTGAACGTGCGATCTTCAAACAGGTGCCGAAAATGTTTGTTAGCGAGGTAGATGGCTAAAATATTCTCGACCAAAAGTGCTGTATCGCGTCTGTGCTGGCAGAAGTTTGCGAGAGAAAATGGATAGCGGCTCAGGTTGGCCGTTGATTACTTGCTGGAGAACAGCCCCAACGGCGGTCTGAGATGCATCAGTCTTGAGGATCAGAGTGGCGTCAACATCAGTCCTCAAATGACTAAGCGCAGTAGCGTTGGACAACGCGTGCTTGATCTTGTCGAATGCATCGATAGCTTCCTGAGTGGGCTCGAATTTTCGTGACCTGCCTTTAAGTAATTCGGTCAATGGCTGGAGTAGCCCAGAGCAACCTGGTATGAAACGGCTGTAGTAATTCACCATGCCGAGAAAACGACGGAGACTTTTGAAAGATTGAGGCATGGGGTAGTCTGCAATCGCTTGTATTTTCTCGGGGAGTGGACTAATACCATGGCAATCAATTCGGTGGCCCAAAAAATCAACAGAACTTTGGCCAAAAACACATTTGTCAACATTGATCGTAACGCCGTACTGAGCAAAGCGTTCGAAGATCGATCGGAGATGTGACAGATGCTCATCATGATTGGAACTGGCCACAAGAATATCGTCAATGTAGGCATAGACGAAATCGAGCCCTCTAAGGACTTGATCGATAAACCTTTGGAAAGTCTGTGCGGCATTTCGTAGACCAAATGGCATGCGAACGAATTCATAAAGACCAAATGGCGTGGTTATAGCGGTCTTCGGAATATCGTCAAGAGCAACCGGAATTTGGTGGTATGCACGCACCAAGTCAATCTTAGAGAAAACTGTTCTTCCATGTAAACCAGTTGAAAAATCATGGATGTGCGGAACCGGATATCTATCGGGGGCGGTGGCATTGTTTAGTGCACGGTAATCTCCGCAAGGTCTCCAGTCGCCACTGGACTTTTTGGGAACCATATGAAGCGGGGAGGACCATGGGCTATTGGAAGGACAAACGATACCGAGACGAAGCATATGTTCGAACTCTGCCTTGGCAGTAGCGAGCTTGTCTGGAGGTAATCGTCGAGGTCGGGCGGTTACTGGCGGCCCATGTGTTAAGATGTGGTGCGTAACTTCGTGCTTAGGCTCAGGAAAGTCATCAGGCGATCGACAAAGAGCAGGAAACTTCAGTAATAGTTTGGTAAACACATTGTCGGCGGGCAATGCCAAGCGAAGACCGATCGAAGTGACCTTACCCGAGACGGACAAGGATGTCAAACTATCGCATAGTTTACGGTTACGCAGGTCCACGATCAGGCCAAACTTGGTAAGGAAATCAACACCAAGGATGGGGCGTTGGACGGCAGCGATGAGGGAAACAAAGGGGAAACTTCGACGAAGACCAAGGTTAAGAGTCAACATTTTCTGGCCGTATGTATGGATCTTGGTATTGTTCGCCGCCTGCAATGTCAGTCCGGTTGGAAATACGTTGCGTTTTTCTGCAGAACGAGGAATAACGCTGACCTCCGCACCGGTGTCAACCAAGAAGTTCAAATTGGTTGAGGAATCGTAGACGTAAAGTAGGCGACTGTAAGATTGGCCAGACGCAGTCGTCGCCATCACTGGCTGGCGTGGAGGTTTCCCTGCTGCGGTTTGTGGAATGCCTTCGGATGCTTACAACCAGGTCGACAATTCCTTGCATCATCGCCAAAACGGTGGTGGTACCAACAGAAATGACGTTTCGAACTCCTGGTGGGACTACGTCTGCTTCGAGAGGAGCGTCTAGGGTTCCTACCACGGTAGCGATTAATGCTCCAGATAGCGAGCTTCAGCTTCGATAACCTCTCGAAAATGACTTCAGTCGGGTCAGTCTTAAGATCGGCGTTAGCGGTCGACTCAACTGAGTGACATGCTCCGTTTTTATGAAAGCACTCATGAACTTTGTCTGCTGTCTCGGGTAGCTTTTCCAGAGACAAATCATCTGTGAACACAGCAAGAAGAGCTGAGGTGTTCGATGGAAGACATTTCGTTCAGAGCTGTCGCAGAATTGTCTCATCGATCTTAGAGGAACCGACCCACATACGCATGTGCCTGAGGAGTTGTGACGGCGTACGATCGTCTAGTTCAACACAGGAAAGTAACTGTCGAAATCTAGCTTCGTCGGAAGCCGTGGTGCGCTTTAGTTCGGCGGCTTTCAGCTTATCGTAAGGTGCGTCAGCTGGAATCGGATCGAGCAAATCTATAAGGTCGGTTGCGCTGTGAGTAGGGAGCTGGGCAGTGACATGTACCAACATTAATGCCTGCGAAGTAATACGACGTATGCAAAAAAGAGCTTCCAGTCGTAAAACCCACACATAAGGATTACATGAATCGAAGGCAGGGAAGGAGAAACCAACAAAATTTTCTGAATTGTCAGTGCGGGAATCGTGGTCCAACATAGTAAAGGCACAACAAAGGAGTTCTGAGCTTTCAACAAAAGAAAACGGGGTCACCAAATATGTAATGGAAAGACCAAAGTAAATGGGTCTAAGTACATAAAAAGAACTCCCAGTCTATAGAGTAAGAATGCTGGACGTGATCTTAGGCAAAGCACGATCCTCGGTAGGCCGTCAGTTAGTCGCAAAATCCGTTCTGGAGACGAAACTTGTTAGCACGATAATTCGACGCATTAGATCCGATGAACAAGGCTAGCAGACCAACAACGATTAACAGCACAACATGCGTAGCCGAAACCAGAAGGCGAATCGAAACCCGAAAAAGTCTTTTATCGGTTGTTGGTCAGTTAAAACAAAACTGTACAATAAATAATGGAAATAGGAATAGGAAGGTACAATTGAGAAGAGAGATGTACAATCGCTGCATGGTAACAACAGCTCTCCTTGTCGGCCGGACGTAAGTGACTCGGAATTATATCCACGCACGACAAGGTAACCGACGAAATTCTAAGTTCGTACGACCCGTGAGACTTGGGCGCAACACGGTTACTACGCGCAATTTGAACGGGCTCCTAGACCGAATGTAATTTCACACGCGACTCCCTGAACCCGATGGAAATAAGACAAAAGACGCCTTTCGCAACAGACACTTTTACCGGCTAGGCTCAAGGCGATTACAGCGCAGTCCAGCTTTGCTTATATACCGCGATTGTGAAATATGTGAATTTTCACGCACAATGAAAGCAAGGCATAAGCAAGTGCATCGGCACTGCGAATATGCCAACTGAAGATGTCGAATAGTGCATGTTGGTACATGCTGGGGCTTGACCGGAAAATGAATGATTCTTAGGTTAAAAAATGTTGAATGTTTCATGATTGCAGAGGTTGGTCGGAAACAGGAATGTTTCTTAGGTACAAAGGCTGATCGACAAATGAATGTCTCACGAGTTGGAAGGCTGATCGATACATGTGCACTGGTCTGAATGCGAGTCTCATTGCCTTCCGTCCTTTTAGCTTGCGCTCTTGTGGGGACGTTGGGTCTACATAACACCTGCAATATCTTCAGCGGTGTGAGACGAGATTGCCTGCTCTCAGCTTTCCTCTATCACGTCGCCGTTGACGAAGTCATAGTAAAGACTTTCACTGCGCACAATCTACTGTGTAGCGAAAGCCCGAGCCGCTTTTGTCAATCTCCGTCACCTTTGGCGCCGGCGTGACTTCACTCTCGCTCTGAATATCAAAGTTTACAATGCAGCTGTCTGTGCAACCCTGTTATACGGTTGGCCCATCAACTCGACAGACTTAAAGAGGCTTCTTACCTTCGACCATCGCTAACCTCGCAGCTTAGCTCATGTGTGGTGGGAACACCGCTTGAGCAATGAGCGTATTCTGCGTTGCGTATTTGGTGTAGGAAGAGCGAGCGCACCGCTCAACACTATTGTCTCATGCACCAGGATCCGATGGCTGGGCCACGTGTTGCGCATGCCAGCACACAGACTCCCGCATCGTGCGTTGTTTGTGCGTCCGGGGTCTGGATGAAAGAAAAGGAGGGGAGGCCAAGCGATGATTTGGTCAAGAAGAATGAAGTCTCTCATTTCGAACTTGGCGTCGGTTAGTGAGTCCCGATTGCCGGGCTGGAGTCTGAAGGACAATGAACACGTTTGCTTGGATACACTGCTGACATGGCTAGGTGCTGGCCCCAATGGCATTGGTGTTGTGAGTTTATTTGTCCCTCCCCCTCCCGCTTGTCTCCCCTTCCAATCACGTTCCTATACATGACGCTTAGTATGACACTAAGCATGATATCACGTTTTTGCTTTGATGTTGCGTTCTGTATTGTTTTGTATCTCTTCATGTATTTTTGTGTTGCGGCATTTAATTCGAAGTGTGTTTATTAACTTCAGCTAATGTGTATTGTTGAGGATGCTTCTGTGGAATTACATCACCGTACTTCTAGCTTCGTTCGACCTCTGCCTTTACCCCTACGACTTCACAGCCCTCTTTATTTTTATTTATGGGACGTGCGGTGATTGTGCGCCGCTGCATTAAGCGTGCGATAAATAGGTATTGCTTATCACGCTCCCACGTAGCACGTGTTCTTTGTGGTCATGCTTGATCGGACAGCAACGATATATCTAAGTAATGACAGGAAACTGTTTCCTTTGCTTCAGGATTTAGTAATTGTACTTCTTTACATAATCCATTTATCCGTCATGAATCGAAAATGCAATCCTTTATACCCCATTTCAGCCAAGTGCCCTCTAGGTAATCCACTTTGGGTTAACCGATTTGTCCAACCGATCGATGTTACTAAAGTGCACCTGCTCCCATCGTTACACCGCTAGTCTTTCACTAAGCGGGTTTATCCATCAAGCACATAACAGTTTATGCAGTTTTATCTGCATCACTTTATCTCTTTGTTGATGTTCGCTTGGACCAACCGTTTATTGATTTAGAGATAATTCATCACGATCCACTCTGTCAGCAGGCTTTGGCAAGTCTGGAAAAGCACCAGACAGCGTTGTTTCGACCTTCTGGGTCTCACCAGTTGTGCGCCTTCCATTGGACTCCTGCCGGGTTTCCTACCCCATGACTTCTGGATGCCAGCAGCTAGTATCACTTCGCCATTTATGACAGCCGCGGACCTGCATGATTGACAGTTGACCATGATTGTCAACTCCATGCACTCATCTACTTACCTGCTATTAACTGATGCATTAGTGATATTGCCTTGGTAACAACCCCGTCGATTTAATGCCCAGCTGTCCTTTCCAAAGTTTCAGCTACCAACACGTGATACACTGTATATACCTCCAAAAATGACTATTGCTAGAGGTGAAATCTCTATCTATTGCAGCTTCATGTACCTGTTTTCGTACTTATCATTCAAGTCCACCAGAAGAAATCTACACCAATTAGTCCTGGTTCGCTTGGTTTGATGAAGCTTTTATGTTGGAAGCGTAACACAACCCAGTCGATGCACAAGACGATTGTCTTCAAATCTTTCTTACCTAACGAGTACTTTATTGATTCCCAACGTACCGCGAGCTCTTGCGTGTATCGGTTGCAAGTGACAAAATTCGCTTGGATGATTCGAGTAACGCGTTTCTAATGGGATCGAATTGACACAAAGCAGGAACTGGATAACGGAGCTATTCGCAAACGAATAAATAAAAATAAATAAATTGTTTATTCTCGACAGTGTGATGCACGCCTGCTTAGGCATAATCATGTTAATACAAACATGAATGATGGATAAGTGTATAAAAATATTGCAGAATTACCGGCAACATACCGGATCCTTGTGCGTTTGTGTATATAAGTGAGCATTAACAATACGTATCTCAACATCTAGTGCTTCTAACTCAAATTAGATACTTGGACAAGCGATTCGGTCCGAGAGCCAACAAGCTAGACATCAGAGCTACGAAGCGACGGCATGTTTCTAGGACGGGTGAAAGGATTAGCTTGGTAAATAACACGAGTGGAACGAGGGATGGGTGAGCATTAAGGTGGAATGAGGTCAGTCTGTTTGGAACATCCACCAATTGAGTTATGGAGACAGGAGTGGAGGGATGATCATGATTGGCGCGGAACGGGGGGTCAACAGACAATTATAATTGCTGCGGAACAAGTGTAGACGCAGTTGGGAGTCTTGGAAAGGCGAAGTGAACTCTGCATGCCGTTCATAAGAAAGTACACACAAGGCATGGTGATTAACATGTTAATGCACGTGGGTTGGGACGACTGTTTTGTGATTGGGTTTGATGATTGCAAACACGAGACATGGTTGACATGTTTGGACAGAGAAAATGAACATTGAGGGTATTTGTAATCGCAGCGTTCGTGTATCCTACACATCAGTAACATGTATCCGTGCATCATCGCCACACAATAACTGCTGCCAGATGACCACTGTGAGGCACGAAATACAAGTGGAGACTACTGATGAGTTGGAGCACTTATGGTGAAAGTTTGTTAAACTCATCCCAGCAGCAGGGATTAGTTCGATAAAATTTCCTCCCAAATTCTACTACTCATCAGCAATCAGAAATTCACTCTAACCTCCTTTGATCGCAATGGGTACATAGCTGCTGTTGAGTGGAAGTCCTGATCTCTGAATGCTAGCCACTCTTTTCCGCAACAGTAGTAACGTGCATAGCAGTGGAGGAAGGGTCACACTATATCCCAGTCATTTTGCAATTTAACACGGTCTGCCATCGTCTCCCATGGCTCAGCGACATAAGCTGCTGGCTAGTTGGCGCAAGCTTCGGTTTCGGTTCCTGATGGCGCCGGGGGATGCGCATCACTGACGAGCATTCTGATGCTTTCCTGAATTGATGCTCAGGCTATCTGGTTAGTGCGCTGCTGGGATGAATTACATATAAGTGGAAAGAGCCAGGGTTACAAACAGTTTTCCAATTTACAACGTGGTCTTGCTCCACATGAGACGGATATTAGCAAATAGGTCAGAAACCGGGAGTAGTGTAACCCTGACGGTCATCAGTCTGTAGTAACACGGAATCCGTCACCCCTACCCATTCTCTCACTACGCCATGTCTATTAGGGTCTAACCTACCGGATTTAGTTGCAAATGTCACACCGCTCCATGATGGAGGCTTCTATCAGCACGCCCCGTCCTTTTGGTTGAATTCGTCAAAATGTTCTCGTCGTGTGATTGCTAAACCGCTTCGACAGACGCCTCACCGAGCCATGCGAGATGGGGTCTAGCTACTTATCCATGAAATGACCATCACCGAGTGTGGGAAGTGGGTGATGTAACTGGCTTAGGCGATGTGGATACATCAGATAAGCTATGTCACGAAGCGCCGGCTAGCAGACTTCAGCATTAGTTACCTGTTATTCCCATCGGATATGGTCACCGGTTCGCAGACACCTTTGCCTCAATTTCCTCAGTGCGCGGTAAGTTTACTCATATTCCATGCATTAACACCGAATGCTTTGGTAACTTGTGCACCCCACTCTTGATCTGTAAGATGACGTCTCTCTGCATCGAGAGATCCCATGAGTTTTTCTCACGCTCATATTAATCAATTCGCTTGTCTTGTGACCATAGATGTCACAGTTACCAATATAAATAGACCTGTTGTCCAATGTCATGTATCTTCCCTCCCAGCCACCTCGAAATTGGCTGCACACCAATGTCAGTGTACCTTCACACCGGTATTAGTGCAGATCCACCGAACCGTCCGTCGCAGAACTCGGTCCCTCAAAGACAAACGGTTTATTCGACAGAGCAGGCTCAGCAAAAATGACAACTTGATTAGGTTGTAGAAGCCTTGATATAAATAACTAGCTCACTTCTATAACTAAAGACGTTTCCGCATTCACAATATTCTTCCTTTGAATCAGTCAACTAAACTTACTCCAACGCTGCGAAATACGAACCAATCAGCGTATAGGTGAAGATGCGTAGGCGTCCAATTATCGGCTTCGTTCGCTTGCGGCAAGCTAGCCGCTTACTTCATCACGTAAATCCGGACCGTTCTTCTGCTTGCATACTACCGCCACATCTTCGTATACTAATGATGAGCCATCTACACTTATTATATTTTCCTCAAGCACTTTGAACAACTCAGCTTCATTTCCGCACCCTTTACTGAAGTCAATCTCATCCTGTACACTCCCTAGATGCAACCTGATCATCATCCTATCGGTGAACTAGTTTTTGCATCCGGTTGATATGCTCCACAAAACACTCTTTGGACTCGATACTATCACCTAATGTGCTGTCCTAATATCGAGGGCGCTCAAAGGCGCATTCATATGCATTTGTGTCTTGATTGTAACGAACGATTGCCTGGTAATTGAACCTGGTCCATAGACAGCAAGGCAGTTCGCTTAAATGACTAAATATGGCAAACAGCAAAGCACTCTTGCTAATAAGTTGCAGTTTAACGCTTTTCCTTCAGATTGTATGGCACGAGGCTTTGGCCATCTGTGCCCCTAATTCAATTGTGGAATCAGATTGGCCGAGAGAATCTGAAGAAGATGTGAGCTCCAACTGGTGCACCAAAAATCGGTCGGTTGTTGTTACCTCTAGTGGAAACACCCACTCGGCTCATACTGTACCTGAGTAGAAACTGTGGGAGGGGACATGACACATCCTAATATAATGGCTCGTTACCATTGCTATCTAGCAAGTTGTCGGCTCTTATTCGCATACTGAGCTATTGCTTTATTTTTGAGCTGGAAGCGATTCATCGAATTAACGAGACAGGATACATTTCCAGTAAGTAGTCAGTTTTTTCTGCTTGAATGGTTCGTCAAATATCCGGGCATTTTTATTCGCAAATGATCAGGTTGCATTTCCTTCATTAGCACTTCTCTTGTCTTTTGCTTGGTTTCCTTTTCGGTTAACTATAGTTTATCAACAAGGTTCGGTAAATATCGATTTTGACCGCAGTGGTGACCTTGGTGCTAGCGTACCATTGCTGCGAAATGCACTCATGCACAGTTACTGTTAACCAACACAACTATTCGCTGGCTTTTGCGCGAACCGTCTTTCGCTCGAAGTGTGGATACGGTAACCGCGAGAATATCTCACTCTTTTGCCTTAATATGGATACATATAACGTTGTTCATATGCACTTTTATGCTCAGTTGGCTCTTTCTTCTTCCATTCGCTGTGTGTCTAGCTAGCTTCTGGACCACAACGGGGCATGATGCGACGCTGCTACCGACCAGAGAGGATGCGCTCAAGATTGTGACGAACCTCCCCGACTCCAGCGATGATTACCGCACCGACGTTGGCTCCCTTCCCCCTACTTACAACCCTGGCACCCCGTATGCCTTGCGTCGCAGTAAGGGATTTAACCTTCTTTATACTCTAGAACCCGAGGTAAGCAACGAACGCTGCGCATCTGGGGCAGTTTTTTATTCATTCTTTGAGCTTCTTGATGTCATACTCTCGAAATCGCATGGGGGGATGCCGAAACATGAATTCACCACCATCGTCGTATTAGCATTCAGTCCATAGAAACTGAGTCCTCGCTTTCTCAGTAACCAACTGGAAATGCCTTCACTATTGAGCTGTATTTCGTTGCAACGAACCTTCTTCCTGTTTATCTCTGTCTACTTACCTTTCACGTTGCAAGTTATCAATCGGACTGCACAACTCTTCACAAAACTAGTAGCTTGATCAGTAATCAAGTACTAGTCCACCATGTGGACAAAGTATAACCACCGGTAGTTAAACCATTGGTCCACAAGCGATTTTGTTAATAGTTCAATAGTGTATGATGGGATAAAAAGCATAACTTTACATGACCCACAGGATGGATATGCAAAAGAAAATTAAAATCAAAATGTTCCAACGTGGAACGTGAAGTATCAGTGGTTAAACCATTGCACTTTATCAAACTGTTTTGTAGCATTTATCACTAAGATGAATGTCGAATGTCGTAATGTCTGGTGCGTTCACCACATATCTTGGTAATGCATTCCAGTGAGAACAGATTCAAAGTGAGTAAAAGTACTTTCTACAATTTAGACGGGAGTGTTGCGTCATTAGTTTCAGGTGGTTGCCTCGACTTTGTTTTAAGGGGCTAGGGTCAACAGTGATGTACATGGGTGCTCGCGCTCAGTTAGTATCCGGTATGTGGGAATGAGATCCCCGCGAAGCCGTCGGTATTCGGAGGAGAACACACCGAGTACACGAAGACGCAGTTCGTAACTTAGACCGGATAGTCCACGCGTTGCCTTTGTGGTTCTTCTTTGGGGTTGTTCCAATAGGCGAATGTCTCGTTTTAAGCATGGACACCAGGCCTGAATTGCATATTCAACGTGAGGGCGTATGTAGGAGTTAATCAGCAATGGTACTAGCCGTCGCTCAAAGGTGCCGAGAGCTCGCCTCAAAAGCCTCAAGTTCAAGTTCGCCACACTTGCTGCTTTCGAACATTGGAGCGAATTGCCAAGACTTTCTTGCACGATTATACCTAAGTCGCGTTCACTAGTCACGTGTTGCAGGACGTGTTGCCCCAAAAGGTATGTGTTGACGAAGCTGCTGCGTACCGTCAGCATGTGGCACTTTGCAGGGTTCAGTGGGAGCTGGTTCCTTTCTGCCCATTCGTTAATCCGAGTCAGATCTTCCTGGAGGTAGACACGGTCGGATGCTGAGCGAATTGCTCTCCATATTTTAGCATCGTCTGCAAATATTTGCATCGGAGATAGAATGTCTGCTGGAAGGTCATTGATGTAGACTAAAAACAGTAGCCGACCGAGGACGGATCCTTGTGGTACACCACTGGAGACGCACAGGCTTACAGAGTGAGTGTCGGCTACTCTTACCTTGATTGCTCTGTCGTGTAAGTAGTCTTCTAACCGGGTGAGCAAGGAACCGTTGATACCGTAGGCAGCAAGCTTTTGGAGCAGAACGAAGTGATTGACCCTGTCGAATGCTTTAGAAAAATCCAAGTAAATCACATCTATGGGGACTCCTTCATCAGCCGCCCTGGTCCATGAGTCCCGAGTAATCAGCAAATTGGTAAGACAAGATCGTCTGCATCTGAAACCATGTTGGGCATTAGAAATCATTTGTTGACTTTCAAAGTATCGCGTCAGTTCATCTGCGATTACCGATTCCATCACTTGTGATAAAACAGGAAGGAGTGTAATAGGTCGGTAGTTGGCAGGATCCGATCGCTTACCTCCTTTGTATATTGGAGTGATAATTCCATTTTTCCACTCAGATGGGAGTTAAGCAGACCCTGGAAAAAGGTTGCAAGTGGTGTTGCTATGGTGGGAGAAAGGGTTTTCAGTACTTTTGGGCAGATCATATTGACTCCAGTGCCACTGTACTCCCGGAGAGATTATAATTTGCTTGCAACAGGTGCTGGAGTAAAGGTGATGCTGGATAAGCCAAAGACATTGGATGGGAGTTGATAGGGCGAAGTATACAAGAAGGGCAGTCGCACAGACTGTTCTAACCACAGGGGTATTAGCCTAACGCCAATTGTGACAAAATTATTGGCATCGATTATCGTTCGTCGCCTCACTGCGGAACGGGAATCTCGGATTAGTGAAGAGCAGGCTGGTTTCCGCCCAGGACTTGGCTGTATAGACCATACATTCACTTTGCGGCAGGTGCTAGAGCAGCGCCACGCATACCGCAGATCGACAATAGCTGTGTTCCTCGATTTCAAGAGTGCGTTCGATTCAGTCGATCGATCGATTCTGTTCGCAATACTTGCGCGGAAAGGTGTTCCCACGAAATATGTGAACATCCTTCGTGCTCTATACTCGAACACTAGAGGCCGCGTCAGAGTCTACGGTGACCTATTGGATACCTTTCCGACCACAAGTGGCGTTCGTCAGGTTTGTCCGATTTCCCCATTTTTGTTCAATTTCGTCGTGGATTCTTTCCTGGAGTGTTCCCTTGCGGAATCTCACGATATAGGCGTTGAAGTGCTGCATGGTGAAAGGTTAGTTAATCGAGATTATGTGGACGATATCGTCTTGCTTTGCGACGATGTTGGAGCGGCACAATCAACCCTGAATAGCCTGTCCAGAGTGGTCCCATTATTTGGGATGCGCTTCGCACCTTCAAAGTGCAAAGTGTTGCTGCAGGACCACCAGCCACTTGATGACCCCTTGACGCTTGCTAACGAGGAACTCGAGGTGGTTGATCAATTCACTTATCTTGGCAGCTGCGTCAGCAATTGTGAGCGCATAGTAACTGACGTCAGCTCACGCATTGCAAAAGCCAGAGCTACCTTCGTGAACCTGCGACATCTTTGGTGACAGAAGGGAGTTTCCCTCCGTCTGAAATGCGGCGTTTACAAGGGAGGGCCTTTCTGCTTTATGGTAGTGAGACTTGGCCCCTTCGGTCTGAAGAGCTGAGGCGCCTTCAAGTCTTTGATCATCGTTGTCTGCGAAGCATTGCTGGAGTCGGATGGCACCAGCGTGTCCGCAACGATGATGTGCGTAGGCGAGTACTAGGTGGTGATAATCATGCTAGCTCCCTAGAACAACAGATGGCACTGAATAAGTTGCGTTGGGTCGGACACGTGCTACGTATGCTTGGTCACCGCTTACCTAGGAGGGCCTTGTTTAGTCTGCCAGGTGTAGGATGGCGCAAGGCTCGAGGTAGACAGAAGTTGACGTAGCAACGGGAAATGAAGTCACTGACGACCCAACTGGGTGCCGTTGGTGCGTCTCGCCTTCCGGTCTGGAGTCCACGTGACTCGCCTTGTGCTTGGCTCGAGACTTTACAGAACATGGCTCGCAGTAGACACCAGTGGCGCATCTGCTGCCGGCTCCTAATCGGGTTGTCTGTTTAAAGTGTGTTTGGTGCTGAGTTATCTGCTAGGTAATGCCTGATTATGCCGCGTGGCAGTGAAAGCCGCAAGGAAGCTGTCTCGCCGATGCCGCCTTATGTTTGCACAATAGCCAGCTGTTTGTGACGGTATGTTGTCTACACAAGGTGTAGGCGCCTTGACCCTGAATGTTTGCTTAGGGCATTAAGGTTTTCAGTTAAGTCCCGCTTCTCTCCCTCTTCTTATTCTTTATTTCATAGGTCCTCATGGTTGTATGGCAGCGATGCATCAGTTCAAATGGCTGATGTACTGCTGTTGGTGATGATGATAGGGCGAAGGTTCAATAATATTTGTAGCTACCGAGCTAAATTGCAGGAGTAGAGCATTCGCGGCATCCACAGCAGTAGTTGTTAGGCCAGTGGCCGTCTTGAGTGTTGTTATTCCTGGCTTAACCTTTCTTTTGCCATTCACAAATCTGTGTAGTAGTTTGGTGTTACTCGTAAATTTCTCTACTATATTCTCCTGCCATTCGTACTTATCGACTCTTATGAGCGACGTGCGGTAATTTCTGATAACTTTGTAATTCTGCCATGTGATATCACGTGCGCTTAGCAAATGTTGCCTCCAGATTTCATCTCCTCTGTTGATCCATTTACGTGTTATGCTCCGGATCCACGTATTGGTCCGGCGCGATGCTCGTAATGGTACAACCTTCGATGCTGATTGTATGACCCAATGAATTTTGTCTTTCAGTTCATTCCACGCGTCATTCGCTGAGTTGTGCTTCTGTAGGTCCCAGTCAACGGTTGCTGCTAATTTGTGCAGCTTAAAATAGTCCGTAATAGTTCGTTGAGTCGCTCTTCCTTAGCAACAATACTGGCATAACACACATAACCAAATGCTAGAACTGAATGGTCGCTACGGTCCAGGGGAGGATCGTTTGCTACTGACTCAACCCTCAACTCTTCATTAGTCAGGATTAAGTCCAGGAGTGATGGCTTGTTTGAACCGCGGTGTCTGGTTGGTTGATGCATATGGTTATACAAAACTGCCATATCCATGAATTCGAGGAGTTTTGATTTAAATGATGGCCCATTAGGGGACATTGATGCTATTGAAGGAACATTAAAGTCACCCATTATAAGGTAGTGAGAGTACTTTTGTGAAACAGCATAGCGGCACAAATAGTGCCGGTCTTCTGAAGTTTTATGAAACGGGTGTTTTTACTGTTGGCTGATCTGAGATAGGTACAACCAAGACTGGCTTATCTGTATCTGGGGTCTGTACTAATTGAAGGAATGGTCTTAACCGTACTTCTGCTGGCCCAAGTTTCCTGTTGTCATGCCATGCTTGGATTGCCACTGATACCATTTCGGGCGCAGCCAAGGTAACTTTCCAAATTCGTGGCCCGCTACCTTGAAGTTTGTGGAAGCAATTAGACGGGTGACGTCAAAAGCCACGACATTCTGCATGTCGTAGAGTTCTGCGATGTACCTCCATTCTTCGATGTCTTGCTTCTGTCGTTCACTGCTATCGTCATGCTTCAATTCTGGCACACCATGAACCAGTACCACTTTCTTCATCTCATTTTGACGTGACGAACTATTGTTGGATTTCCGCTTCTGTCTTTCTGCCCATGGCCTGTCAGGAAAAATGCGGGCACTGACAGAAGAGTTCACTAGAATGTGGCTTGTTAAGAGAACATCTTCCAGGTCGCGCGTGTTGCCAAACGTCACTCGCAGTAACCGAGGTTCCCCTACGTGTGAAGATGATGGATTTCGTGAAAGGCGTGTAAGACTAGTTGGGAGAACTTTCAGTCCGAGTGCGCAGGTTATTTCAGCCCAGCGGTTTTGCTCCTCGGCTTGTCTACCTTTTAGCGATTCGCTAGTGGGTTCTGGGACGTTTGAACATATCACTGTCATCGCCTTTTGATTGCGTAGTAATTGTTTGTTTTGCAGTTCCTTGTGAACGTAGGTTTGTCGAGTTGAGATGTCTGGCTTGTCTTCCGTGGACGATAGGCCAAGGCTACAGCAAGATTTTTTACGTGCAACGCCGTTAGTTGCACTATCTGTGGGGGTCAATTGTTGTTGCCCAGCTACTGACGGAAGTGATCGTGCAATTTGTGCTTTGGAGCATTACGTGAGACTTCGGAGACCGTTCAACCGGCCTGTTTTCACTGCTGTTTTTCACTTACCTTGTTTGCCTTTCGCTGGACTGGGTAGCATTGTTGCTAGGGTGCTTTTGCCTTTTAACAATTCGGGGATTCGGGCTACTTAATGCTCTAATCTGCAACTCGTTCTGAGATTTTCCCTCCCAATACCGCGATCAGTTCCTTTCGGTCTGCCGACGTAACAGCCAAGGTTTCACACCTTATCGTAAGCGTTTGAACAATCTTAATTATCGGACTATCTGAGCATAAGTCACAGAACCACAACCTATCTGTCGATACGCTGTTAGTTCCGTTAAGTGTAATGTTCACATTTGTTGCGTCGTAGAAATAGACACAGAACGAGCACGTGATTTTCGTGAGGATATCAGTTCCCCGCTTGTCTGGGCTGCGGTTGACCTTGGGTTTGTTGCTCACTGGATTCCCGGTTGATAAACTTCTCCGACCCATGGTATGCACTTTTAGGTTGCGCTGGTCATGCCGCTTGGGCTGCCTCAGTTGTCTGCTCCGATCAGCGGGTTTGGTGGTGGTGCGTCACTAAGCGCACGAGTAGCCAAAATCACACAGGCTTTGTGCAGTGAAATGCACGTAAAAATATAGTGGTAACGTGAGATGACGAAAATGCCTGTACCTATGGTATACAGTGGTGCACAGTACTAATTTCTATATTGTCTGACAGCCTTAAAGAAGCTCTGTCGAAAGGTATCCCAAAGGTGCTGATGAAAGACAACTAAGCAGTTAGTCAAGTTGGCCTTAGTGAATAGACTTCCGAAGATTTTGTTTGTGATGTACCGGCGTGTCGTTGTACTTACTTCAAAAATATAGACCCCGTTGGATAGGGCTCAGCGATTTGAATCGATTGAGCGTACTCCGAAGATGTGCAACAAAATGTGAGGGGATAAGTCCAATTTAACACAGAGCACAGGATTGCACGATTAGCGCACACACGCTGACAAGGTCATGACCTCTGGTGGAAGTTCACCCACTATAACGTCGATCGCCAGCTCGCGATGGTATTGTGAGCGATATCGCACTTTTCTGAAATATTTTTTCTCTTTGCGGCATCAGCAGTACGCCGGTGCGCAGTACCAACGCTTTGCTGCCGCGCAACCATCAAAAGTCGCACGTGGGCTAAGCATATTGCGAGAGTCGCTCTGCCCCTACTCAGATTTGAACCCGCGCCGTCATATTACAAGACAAGCTTGTTACGTTTAAGCTACGGGCCTGAGTTGACTGCCCAACACCACTGTGGTGATCGGTGCGCTTGCGTCGAGTTCGTGTCGACTCCTTAAGTGTCCAATGCTTCGCCGGGCAGTTGAACTACAGCTTAGTTTACGTAGAACTGTGAAACTACAAGTGTTATTCTCAATTAAGATCCCCTCACTACTTAAAACGCCTTCGCATATGCGACTCATTGAGTTTCTGATGCTCTAATGCGCTTGAGTATTAAGACAGCTATCCGTAAATAACTGAGATGGAATGTGTTTGTGATGCCCATACTCGTGGTCCCATTCTATGATGCCTTTGCGGGTATTTACCCACTGTCAACATTTCCACACCAACTACCATCTTTCATCGTCCTCTACACACACACACACACACAGCTTGAATCAATGGACCTTTTTACGATTGCATCTCTTTCGATACTTTCCTGATCTGTTTATCCTTTTTGAGGAACCTCATCGCAACCGGACCAAGTCAGACAGCCATCACATATTCGGATCGGAGATGAACGGCCGCTCCAGTAACGCAAATCTCTCGGAACTTGCTGGGTTTAAACTCATGACCTTGCTCTTACGAGTCCGCAAGTTAAATACACTGATTCATGTCCGCTCGCAGCCGTCACTCATTGTTCATTGGGTTAAGTCGCTGAATCCCAAGAGCAAGATCGTAGGTTTAAAAACAACAATATTTGTGAGATTTGCGCTGCTAGCATGTTCAAACGAGACGAAACGGCCTTCCAGCACCTGTGCGATGTGTGATGGCTGTTTGGCTGTAATAAACCATTTTAAAATGGAAAATCCCCTGCTTATCTCCAAATTGTTCATACTGGGAATGTGCGCTACCCAGCCACACTTCGTCGGTTTATGCTATCCTCAGCCTCAGGTGCTGCATCATGCGCATTAACGGTGCGCTCGTCTCTGGCAACATTTAGAGAGGAAAACTACGGTACATTTTCTTTCGTCCTATGTTTCTACTCGAGTTTGACTACAACTGTGACACCTTACAAATATAGTATCATAAACAGTTTGGTTAACGCGACCCGGCCTCCCGTACTCCATTTAGACAACTTCATAAAGTGACACTCTACTGTAGTATTTGTATATCCTGTTTGAGGAGCTTACAACTTAGTCTTTAGATTGCCTCACAACGGCACATCATCTAACAAGTGAGTTGCAGTGCAGTGGTATAACCGGAACAGAAGTAAACTACATACCACCTATCCATACTTTATAGCACCTCGGGCATCACGGCCACTTGGGAAGACACCGTTGTGCCTGCGAAGCAAGTTCGCCCCGTAAGATGCGTTTTCAACATTATGCGTTTATTGTTTATAAACTAGTAGTATTAAAATAACATTGAAACACGAACCTGTTCATGTCAATCAGCTGGGTACCACACAACTAGGAAAGAGGCGAACAGAATGTGAGCTGCCTACCGTTACGACGGGAAAACTATCAGCTCTGACGCATATTATGTGTTAAAATGTATGGTGGTGGGAGATGGAATGCGTCATACCCGCTTATTCACTTGGGCCACGACCATCATCCAGTAGTATTAGCCGGTTGTGGGTTTGACACTTGTAGGATACTGACTTCCACTTGGATAAAACTGTCGTCCAGTTCTTCCCGGTTATGAGTTGTCTGTCATAATTCTCATAGCCACTGTCACGATAGTAACCGTCAGTAGTTCATCACCATTAACTTCATTTAATAGTAAGTTTCCTACAATTTTGCCTGTGAATGAGTCACAATGCATTTATAGGCCAGTTACTATTGAAAACATTCTTATGAACTCGAGTATTGCAGAATGCAGATATTTTGGTAAACTATATTCGTCTCATGAGTATCATATTATGCGTGCGAGTTAGCTAGCATACAATAAAGTCCAGATTTCTTGATTTTAACACATTTTCTACCTACAGCGGCGCTCTTCATGTCCTAATGTTACCAATTTTTCCAGTTCCCTCTTTCCCTAATGGATCTATTGATTGCATGCCCTACAATTCATTGACCTTTCGATTTGGTTTTTAAGTGAATAAATCGCTCTGTTACCATAGGGGAACCTGTTTACTCCACCTGCCTTTTATAACACAATAATATTTGGCAAGTTCATCTTTGATGCACTTATATTTTGACCGAAGCAAAGTCGGATACCGTCATCCGGGACAACCGGTCTCTTGTGCCGAACTTCAAACTTCACTTCGCTTATCTTTTACATCACCCTACAACGTTATTTAACCACACAGACAGTATCAAAACCCCCGGTTGACACGTGGTTTCTTCATAATGGGCACTCTGTGTACCAGGTTCGTTTCAATGAACCCGTCTGTACTGCAAAAATTCGTTTTTCTAAAAGCGTACTGTGTCTTGGTTCGCATTGCTACCATTGAGCCAGGGGCCAGTCAAGATGTGCATGTTATGTACTTTCTTTTAGAAAGACTCACCTTCCTACTCACTTAAAGTTCCCAGTGCTCATTCGGGTAACATGCCTATCTCCTCACAAGCCCACACTCGTGCGGCCCATCTCTTTGGTTCGCGACGAGTCACCCAACAAAATCTAGTTCACCGTAATTTGGCCAGCTATTTTCACTTAAGGTCACGTCTCGCCCGTTTCTACCAACTCACTTGTGCTCCACCAGTAACCGCGTTTCGCGTTCTGCGGCATATATGATACTTACTCCTCAGGGATGGATTCCTTCATACCTTTTGTTGCACCAGACTCAGGATATCGTTTGCCCTGCACCTGGTGGCCCTCTTATCTATCCGCGTTTGGCGCTAGCCTGGCCTTTCCTTTCCGTCTGCGGTCCGTTCAAACACCATCCCAACGGCTCGTCCTCCACCACTTCGTGCGTAGCTCTGTGGCAATGGCCACCACCAGGCACGTTGGACAGGCGAACACCAAAGTTGATCTCCCCTTGTGTGACCATGTCTCCTGTAGCTGGTGGGCACTGTGTCTGGTCCGCTTTCCGTGGTGGTCCAGCAACGACCGACTCCACTGTATCCGGCCAACTCCACCTCCTGACGGCGGATTCAACAGGCTCATTGGAGGTTTGGGATTTGGTCAAAGGTGAGTCCTGAGTTGCATTCACTTCCATCGATCGCCTCAGCTAAATGCGTTCTTCATGTCGCAAACTTTGGTCACACGGTTCTCTTGACCATTTGCTTATGAAGTGCAAACCGCAACACGCATCCTCCTTGTGTTACTCCGATGAGAAACTCGTGTACTGTTTCCGCTCTGAGGAGGACCACATCCACCGCAGTCCTTCATTTTCACTACTTTTCAAACTCAAGACTGAGTTGGTCTAACTCTCGGTTCCCCTTGATCAGTATTTCTTCATGTCCGGATCCAACACCTGCGCTGACCTTAGGTGGGATTCAGCTATCTGTCCAGTAATTCAACCACAGGGGCGGCGAAATCAACGCTTGTTGAAAAAATGAGGCCAACAATCGTATAACGAAAGCTCAGGGCGCTTTTTCTCAGATTTACTCCTTATGGCACCGGTACCATACCACCCACGCCTTGGAGCTTAGAGTCTGCAATGCTGTCTTCTATTTAACCCTGCCATACAGTTGCAAAACATCGCCCATTAGATCGACAGACATAAAGAGAGACTAGTTGCGTTCGACCATCGCGGCTTAGATCCCATCTGGTGGGAACACCACGTGAGCAATGGACGTGTTCGCTGTATCGTTTATGGCGGAGGGAAAATTAGTGAACCACTCGAAACCGTCACTCCACGCCAGGGGTACTCAAACATTTTGGCCTGTGGACCCCTTTTTAGTGATACTTTGCACGGTTGATCCCATGACATATTGTTAATCACAGGACGAATACTAATAAATACTGTGTCAACTGTACGCCATAACGACGCTTCGCTGCCGTGCGACTACCACCAGCCGCACGCGGGCTGAGTATACCGCGAGGACGTCTACGCCTATGCGGATTTGAACCTGCGCCACAAGATTACGAGACAAGCTCGTTACCTCTAGGCATTAATGAAATGAGAGTGAGACACAGTATCGTGGAAACGTTTATTACTGTACACTGAATTAACACGGGTGTTCATTAATTTTGGGGGAAATGAAAGCTGTTGAAAGTAAGTAGAAAATAACGCACATTAAGGTTTAACGTGGGGGATGAAATTGTTTCTGACAATCAGCGCTGACTTGTCTGATGTTTGGTGTTATTAAGGAAAGCTGCAACCTCGTATCTGGTTCAGCTTCAAGTCTATTGCGGTACTTGCTTTTGTATAAGTGCAATGCGGAAATGCACTTTCACACAGTTAGATTGTGGCAAATGGGAGAATCAAGGCGACAGCTGTCTTCGCTATGACAGAGTACTGGTGAATCTGTTCCTGAAGGGAAGAATCTGATATCATGTTGATGAATTTCTCATATTGAATAGATGTGAAAGGAGGGGAGGATTTTTCGTGCAGATAAATGGGGTTTTAACCCATAAAAATTCTTTCAGTTTTCTTCATCTTCGCTGGAGAAATACTGAGACAAGATTTTTTTACCAGCTCTTCCACATGCTGCACAGTTTCCTCACAGATCCTCTGGGATTTTTGTGGCTTCTTCATCTCTTCCAAAATGTCTTTTATTGCCGGAACGCTATCAAGATTTCCACTACAAACAGATATAGCCCAAAACTCTAATCTTTTTTTGAACCCTCGAATTATACCATTAGCGATGAACATGGTCGCAGATTTTCCTTACAGTACTAGGTTTATGTCATTTTTTATGAAGATATCAGACAAATAGGCAAGTCTTGCCAAGCACTTTCTGTCATTCATCCGGAACCGTAAATCCAAACGGTGATCCATGACGAAAGCAGACTGATGTATGTGATTCTAACAAACGCAGTAATATTTTATCACGGGAGAGTCATCTGACTTCAGTGTGGATCAGTAAAGGTGTGTGAACACTTTCCATATAGTCACACAGAATTTTGAACATTCCGTTGTTTCGAGGCCGATATTTAATGAAATTAATTATTTTCACTGCCTCATCGAAGACAGTTTTGAAATTGGGTGGCATTATTTACGCTTAGTACTTGTCATTTAAGAACACGTTGTCTACTTGTGTAGGTTTTTGCAACGGCTTTGAGCCTTGTCACAATACCAGTAACCTTTCTTATCATTGCTTTGGCACCATCAGTGCAAATATCAATGCAGTTGTCTCATGGAAGTTATTTTCTTGCATAAGGTTATTCACGATTTTGAACATCTCAGTGCCACTAGTGTTCTTCAGTAGAGGTTCACACGAAAGCATTTTTTCTCCCAGGGATAGTAGGGGTTGTTATCTCACAAGCATAATAACCACGGCAAGTCCTTCCACATCTGTCGACTCATCCATTTGAAGAGAAAAGTGGGTATACCTGACGGGTGAGACTAACTTCTCCATAACAGCAGCTGCTAGTGTCTCAATTCCTAGAGATACCGTATAACTTGATGGCGGTATTACAGACAGTTGTTTTGCTGCTTTATCATTATCATTTCGACTGCACATGGATTGATACGTTTCTCGGCTATTGTGTGAGGTGATCCTCACAGTGCAATACATTAACTAACCATGTAAGATGCTTCATTAGCCTCTTCACTTACAGTTTGGGACGCGTGAAGCATGTGTTCTTTGGGTGTTCAACAGTTCATCTCGCCCGCTTTCAAAGTACTCCTTTTTTCTGCCTTTATATACCGCATGCGATTTTCAAAATGCCGCCGTATTTTTATACGCATCATGGAATTTTGTTACGCAACACACATTGTGGGAAACTGCTCAACTCCATAAATCCAAGAGCAAGTTTAAGGTCATTGTGTTTACACAAGCTACGCTCTGCACAGTTGAATGTCCGATCGCATCACGTAGTACAGACGTGTATCAGACCTCAGTTTCTGCATTCTCAGAAGGCACATTTCATGGCCCAACCATTACCACATCTGAATTCGACACTGAATATTATTGTGATATTTAGCAGTGTCCCAATCTCCAACCAACGATCCATGTTGATGTTGTATTTTCAAATGCTGAAATGGAAATAGCAAATTCAACACAAGAATCCAGAACCCACCTCGAATTTGATTAATATGATAAACTGGACTTTGAATAAAGTTTAACATACTGTAAACAAAGCAGCCACCTTTTTTAACGTCCCGGAGATAGTTTCTCTCCAATTGCAAAATGAAATGACCACACACCTAAAACACAGAAATATTCACCCTTTCCTTCTGGTCTTCTGTGAGTGGGATGGCGTCAATGGGCATCTCTTTCCAGTTTGCGGATTTCGGAGGATAGCAATTTTCGGAATGACCGCATAAACGGCCATATCTTGTGGCTTACTTTCCCCTCCCCACAGGGAACAAAGCCTGGATTATGTGTGCTTGCGCAGACGTAGAATGACTCAGCCAATCTCTACCCATCGCATCACAGTAAGATTACCACACTACCCTTCTGACTGATGACTGCTTTGTTCACTCATATTTTAAGTCCCTGTCGAAACCAGGTTCCTACATGGAAGGAGTGTGTTTTACATGGACCGTGCACAAGTTGGTTGTCGGTTTATAAGATAAAACGAGCACGTACAGGAAGCTGTATGGTAGAATTATAACATTTCGGGAAATCCCGCGGACCCCCTGAGAGTAGCCCTCGAACCTCTGGGTGGTCCGCGGACCACATTTTGGGAAACACTGCTCTATGCACCAGGCTTCGATTGCTGGCTCATTTGTTATGCATGTCAGTACCCCGACCTCCGCAACGTGCGTTACTTGCGTGACCAAGTTCTGTATGAAAGAGGAGGGGGTTGGCTGATGACTTCCTCAAGAGGAATGAAGTATGTCGCTTCGAACTTGGCACCGGTCTATGCTCCTTTACTCCCGGGTTGGAGTACCAAAGACGACGAACGTGTTTAGTTGGATGCAATTTTTGACATGGCGGAAAGTCAACCTCATTGGCGTTTGTGTTGTGGGTTACTTTGTCCCTTCCCCTCCAACTACGACCTCAATCTCAACGCAGGATACACACCAAGGCATAGCATATTTTCCTTTTTTCTCTCATCAGAGTTATATTGCAGCACAATAGCCGATGTGTTTCTCATCTCGGGTTAACGTGTGAAATGATGATGATGATTCTTTCTTCGCCTATATTATCACCCGAGAACATCCAATAAACAGTTATCTTTGTTCATCAAATGTCTACGAGCATTGCCAACGTCTGGTAGAGCCATCGGACGTGCAATATCGGAGCTTGCTGTCTGGTGTTTTGCAGCGAGATCTGTAACATTGTACTGGACCCATTAAGGCGCCTGAACTGCTCATGTTGGTTAAGTCACACTTGTTAACCTGTCGGTTGACTGCCTACCGAAAACACGCTCGGCGAAATGTCATTGTTGATTGTTTGAAGCACGACTACCGCTGCTTCCTTGAACAAAGATCAAAGAATTAGCTGTGTGTGTGTGCAACGGCGCAGTCTTGCCAAGGATTTTTGTTCTATTTCGTTGATAACATATTGAAATCGACCCGGGTACTTTCGCTGAGATGCATCTCTCCTTAGCGTTGGAACATCTGAATGTCATCCCTACCTTTTATGCGCAACATTTCAAGGATAATAAATCCAACTATTGTCAGGATATTTTTTGGGTTTCAATCGTGTTCTACTGACCTGTATCGACTCCTAGCAATAAGTTCCTGGAGCTTTTCAACACTTCTTATAGTTGCTGCTTGTTGCCTCCCTGATATTCGGACGTCATCCATTAAGATCTCCGGTGCCTTTACAATTTCCTGTGATAGCAACCTGTGACGCATGGATGAGTTTCTCTTATGAACGGATGCCCGTACTCTGTCGAAGCGATTACCGTGAAATTACTTTTGTTTCTAAATGTTAACGAGATGTCTGTAGTGGGGTTTTGTATTGATGACAAATTGGCATTTGTCATTCCAAAGGATTCTTGTAATGTAATCAAGCGTACCTCGCAGGGGCTTCGGGAAAAGAGCTGGGCTCGTAATTTTACAACGCATCCTCGTATATTCATTGAATTTCTGTTGCAATGTCAAGCAAAGTGACGAGCTTAACTCCGAGGAATCCATTGATCGCCTCTGCTGTCTTATTGGGAACGATCAAATGTCTCCCACCCACTCCTGTTACTACAATTACTTGGTTTACACTTTTTAACACTAGCTCGACTATTGCGCTCACTATTTTTACACCTGCTATTATCCCGGTTTTTCTCAGAAACTCTGCCGACTCAGCATGGCTACTAACACCGCTTGCTTGATATCAAACTGAATTCTGAAGTTGTTTATGCACGCCTTCAGTTGTCCCTAACCCAATGTCCACTATTTGTTCACACTCTTGCCACACTCGGACCGATTACGTGATCTGCCCGTTTGTCAGGCTCAAAGATATTGCACTTTAACGCCGTGCGCCACTGTGGCGGTGTCCTACGATGTTGCGCCGTTCCAACTTCGTCCACCTCCGCTTCAATGGACAATCAACAGTCAGTCGTGCTTACCGGTGGTTCGAGTGGGGTGATCGGATGCTGGGATTGTCGAGTTGGCACCGATCCGACACGTCCGCAGAACACTTTCACAACCTCTCGCTCTCTCCTCTTGGTAAGTATTTTCCCACTGACTCCTGCCCGTTCGTGTTCAATTATACCGTAGTGCTTTCCTCTTTAAAAATGGTTATTGCAATACGATGATCAATTAATGATCGCACACGTATCTTTAGTTGAAGTCACCTATGCATTGTCTGCCTAGCATAAGCACTTTTATTTCCTGTCCTATTGGTGTGGTTCTCCATGCTTCGCTTCAAACTTGTCGCGCTTCTTCACTTTAATTTGAGCTAATTGTGGTGTGAATCCAGGTCTTGGTCGCTGGCAAATGCCTTGACCACATGGTTGCCATCTTCGGAAACCATCATTCGATGCATCAGTTAGGGATCGGTTATCAACGGACGGTAAATCACAAGTTTGCCTTCCGTAATACAAACAGCTAGTCCATAGTCAAGCACGACCTTCATTCTCCGTCCTAATATGTTTGCGCTTTTTTGCCCACAATGTACCTGAAAAGCTTGAGCAAAAAGGTTTATTGGAGAATTTATTTTCGGTGATAGCTAGAGGACACTTCTCTTTAAATCAGGTCAACTACATGAATTTCACTGATCATTTGTTAACACGGTGGATATTCAACTTTGACATCAATGTAAGGATTACTTGCTTACTCAAACATGCAAGAGATCGATTATACTACACACGGTACTAAAGAGTAATAGAGCAATAAAGCAAGACATGCTACAGTGTCAGCTCATACGGATTCTCTGTTGACTAGAAGGTATGCTCTACCAGCTGCAAGATGATCCTCCAAAATTCGATCGCAATCACGATTCTTTATGTAGCATTAGGATGGACCTGATGCGCCAATCAGCTCCCCTGGTTCAGCACAGACAGAAAACGGATAACAGACCGAGAATCGTCGTGGAGAACTTTCATAGCCTCAAGCACCGAAGTGGCTCATGTTCGGTTTAGGTTTAAAATGTTTTACTGGTTCACTGGCCCACACAGCACACGGAAGTTTCCTTCCATTCCTCTGACTCTCTTTCTCTTCCTACATTTTTTGTTACTCATGTCTATTGAGCAAGTATATATATATATATAATATATATATATATATATATATATATATATATATATATATATATATATATATAGTTGGCGGCATCCGGTTTCGGATTCGCCTGTCACTGTGGCAAGCCACAGGACGCCTGCGCCTAGAGAGGGACCATGGATGGCTTGCGCTGCACCACCCACAGCTCCAACCACACCCCCTATATCCAGTGTAAACCCGAAGGAGTAAGACCGGGAGGCATGAAGATGGGAGCCACATTGCATCAACGGAGCCGGCCCACACTCCTTCACAGGTAAACACAAGCACACTGTATTTGGGAATCAAGCGCACACAAGGCGGTGGCTGGACCGTAGTCCGCTCCACACTGAGTGCATGGAACCACTCTTCGAGCCTAACACGGCCACAAGGACCGTGTACCCCGTCCCCTCCGGCAACGACAAACTGTCTCCTGGAGCCAGTATGGACGAGATAGTGGGTAATAGACAGGTAGGCACCTTGTCAACATGCACATCAAGCGCTGCCACACCGGGACTATCAAACAACAGCCAAACACTTGAGAGAGAGACAGAAAGAAAATAACTCGATTGATGCATACGGAAACGGTGACATAAACCTTAAGTTAATGAGCATATGAAATAAGTTGTTTACAAACGAGTCCTAGATAAGTTCACGAGGTGAGAAAGTATACTATACGGAAATTCCACGAACAAAAAATGTTATGGAAATCGAATACAATTGGCTTAAGCGAGGTGTGCAAGTTAATGGAATAGAGTACAGGTAGACATTTATATGAGAAAGAAAAGCATTAAGACAAAATTAAAAACCCACCACCTGAAATAAAGAGACTTAGCATGCAAGCACGCGGTTAGTAAATCGAATGCAGCGTATCTACAGACGCTGCGCCGGTTTTGAATACTTCTCTGCAGGACCCGTCGTCGCTTCTGTAGTGGTCCCGAGTGGCCTCGCTCATGGCTCACTAGACATTAGACATTTATAGGAGAAAGAAAGGCATTAGGACAAAATTGAAAACCCACCACCTGAAATAAAGAGACTTAGCATGCAGGCACACGGTTAGTAAATCGAATGCAGCGTACCTACAAACGCTGCGCCGGTTCTGCCTATGTTCTTTGCAGAACCCGTCGTCGCTTCGGCAGTAGTCCCGAGTGGCCTCGCTCATGGCTCACTAAGCCTGCCTGACTAAGGCACTCGCGACCGCATGTTCTACAGCACCATGCGCTTGATGTCGATGGAGTACAATTCATCGGTGCTTGCCGCTTCCGCAATTGCCGCTTCTTCTCTGCATGCATGAGAGCTTTCTCCCGCACTTCAGCAACTGCCTTCGTGATTAGATCGCGCCATGCACGCCGATCAACCGCCTTCGATTCCCATGATCTGCAATCAAGATTAGAACGTGTGAGGCTCACTTTAATCATGTCCTGGTAACGTAACTTTGGTTTCCCCACGTGCCGCTTCCCAATACTCAGCTGTCCGTATAAGAGTTGTTTCGGTATCCGCGTCGAATCCATACGGCTCACATGACCGAGCCATCTCAGGTATCGCAATAAAAGTATGCAGTCCACTACATACATCCCACTTCGGCGCAAAACTTCCGTGTCTGCAACTCTGTCGCCCCAACCGATCCGCAAAGTTCGTCGCAGACACTGCTGATGGAACCGCTCCAGATATCGCACATCCCGCCAGTACATCGTCCACGTTTCACTGCCGTATAGAAGAACGGAGAGCACCATGGATTTATACACCATCACCCTCGTGCCAATGGTAAGCTGATGGCTGTTCAAAACTCGGTACTCAAGCTTCCCGAATGCTGCCACTGCCTTCGACACGCGAATACGCAGCTCACTGTGTAGCTGCTGATCAGTGAACATCACACTCCCAAGGTAGCTGAAGCGGGAGGTGGTTTCCAATACTTCAGCACCAATGCTGATTTGCGGCAATATTGAAGATTGCACCTCCGTTGAAGGCTGAAAGAGACAGACAGTTTTGCTTGTGTTGATGGTGAGCCCGAATTTGGCCGCTGTCGAAGCCAGAGCACTAGTCATGTGCTGCAACTCATCCGCGCTGTGTGAAAACAACGCACAGTCGTCAGCAAACAGCAACATACGGATAGTTGTCTCACAGATTAGAGTTCTCGCACCGAAACGACGTATGTTCACCAACCCACCATCAATACGGTGCTCCACACGAACACCGTAAGCACAAGCGGCATCAAAAGCACAAGACAACAGTGCATGAAAATACATATTAAACAGGGCAGGAGCTAAGACACAGCCTTGCTTCACACCAGAGACAACTGCAAAGTCATCCGAGGTCTCTCCACTCAGCTGCACCCTCACTCGCATACCACTGTGCAGACATTCAATTAAACTTACAAACTTACGCGGGCAACAAAATTTACCCAACACCAGCCACAATGCCTCGCGGTTCACCGTATCAAATGCCTTGGTGAAATCAACAAAAAGCGAGTACAACGGCTGGTGTCGTTCTCTGCACTTCTCTTGCAACTGACGAGCCGCAAACACCATATTTATAGTGCTGCGACCCGAACGGAATCCACCACTGCTCTTCCGCCACGTTAGGTTCCACAACCTGACTGACGAGACGGTTGAGCAGGATTCGGGCAATCACCTTGCCCCACCACAACTCAGCAAGTTGATGTCACGATAATTCGTGTAACATTGCTTGCTACCCTTTGCCCTTGTACAGTGGTAGCACAAGGGCATCCTTCAGCTCAGGAGGCACCTCCTCGTCAATCCACACGCGTTGCACCAGTGGTACAGCACAGTCAACAATGTGGTCCGCCGTGTTTCAATACTTCAGGTGGGATCCCATCGGCCCCGGCACGCC